>KZ505687.1:801720-909774 GCA_002844005.1 Limosa lapponica baueri | reverse complement strand
TTTTTTTTTTTCTTTTTTTTTTTTTCTTTTTTCTCCCAGCATCCTGGGGCTTGCTGTCCACATGGGTTGTGTGTGGCAAAGGAGAATTTTACTAGATTATGTGTTTTTAAAAACATTTGTTCTTTGGGCTCTTCACATAACCTGTGAGACATTTTGTATCACATCATTTGTTCAATAGCACTTTCAACATGGTTCTTCTGATGATGGTTTTCTTTAAAAGAAAAACACAAAAACCTGCACTTTATGCTACTTAAGGAAAATAGTTAGCTATGTTTAGATTAATATTTTTTCAGATAAGTGTGTAACAATAGCCATGAAAATGGCAATATTTTTTTCAATTATTCCATAGTTTTATTTAAAATACCATAATTAATCCCCTCTGTTTAGATAAAGAAAAATTTAAATACTGATATTGCACTTTCCAGCAAGTATAGATAAGTGCTGAATTTAGATAGTTAGCCATACTTTAAAATATGTTTATCATATCAACCTGTATTAATGCTTTTTCTAAATGGTTTTCTTTTTACTTGGGAATTAGGTAAGGGCATTTTCTAATCTGTTTTAAGATACATACTGCTTTCTTAGCACATGCTTAATTTCCAGCTGTCAGTGCTTATATATTGCAGATTGACAATAGATTTTAAAAAATACGTTACAAATTAGTTTGTGATCCTGAATATTCTTATGAACAGTTACAAAGCCTTTCACCTTGAGGAGACCCACTAGAATAAGCAAGTATTGTTTAAAGGGTAGGTAGTAGGAAGCCTGTGCTTGTTATATCAGTGTTTCAGATTTAGATTTGCTGGATGGAATGTTTCAAATGTATGATCAAGATGGTACAATCCTCACTTCAGTATCAAAGGAATATATTCTTTTATAAATGTTTCGTGCACACAGTCAAAGCTTATTTTCAAATAATTTTGAATGCCCATTTAGAATCAAGTTTAAAACTTAATACTTAATTTTCCAGAGATAAACATGCATTTGATATTTTATTCTGAAATAAATAAAATTAATTACTCAATAATATAATCATTCCCTTTTTCCCCCTCATTCCTTCAGATTCCTACACTATAAAGTGATTATCTGACGCAAAAAAAAAGTGAGGCTGAACTGATGCCATGTGGCAAAATTATGTACTCTCCCTATACTTCCAAATTTATTGCTTCAGAAATATCTAGAAAAACCTATCCCATCAAATAGCTGTCTACTGCTCCTTACCGCTCTGTAGTCTCATCACTGAAATGAGAATACTGAACTCTGCTGTCACTTTATACTTGGATACTGGTAGAATATACCAAAGAATCTGGAGAAGGATTTGTGAACAAGAGCTGTAATTTCTTTCAAGGAACGAACTGAAAGTTGCAGGGATGGGATTTAGGATTTTTTTCTTACAGATTTGAAGTTTTTGTTTATTTTAATGACTAGGGTTTTAAATGCCTTCAGAATGATGTTATAAACTATTTTAGTTTTGAAGACTGAATTGAGAACTCAGCTAGAGGTTTAAAATTACCTAGTAGCAAACTTATGTTCAGTGTGATGTCTGCAATAACTTGAGTAGGAGAGCAGGGAGAAGAGATGTACCCGTGAAGTAATGAAGGCAGACAGTAAAGGGCAAATGGGCAAAAGCAGAACTGTGCTTTGAATAAATGCTTCTGCCTAGTTTTTATTTCAAATTTACTTGAAAGGGTGGAACAGTGCAGTACTTACTATTTTCTTTACTCAGAAGCTCCCTTCTTCACAGTTCTCTGCCTTTGGTACGTGTGCCAACAGTAAGGAAGAGAAATGTATCTGTTGCAGGGGGTGTGTAGAGAACAACATGCTGGAAAAGACTGTATGTCACTAAATGAACAATATTAAAAGGGTAGTCAGTGGACCAAACTAATTTCTACAGTAACTACATTACAGTAGAAAGAAGGGGTTTCACTGAGTAGAAACGTTCACGTATTCAGTGAAATTAACCAAGGGACAGTGGACTGTCTCTTTTTCCTTTAGAAGCAAAGAGACAACCTTCATCTTTATTCACTAGTGTTCACAATACTCTCACTTTTAATTTCTTATCCCTGCTTTTCTTCCTATGAGAAGCTGGCTGTCATGGAGGAACTGAGAAAATCAAGACTGAGCCTTATTATCAAGGCACTGTGGCACACCCATAGCTGCAGAAGAGGAGACAGACAGCTAGAAATAGCTTTCAGGTTACTACAGTCAGTACAAGGACTATGAGATGATTGGTAGGAAATGTATGGGCTTATACCCTGCTTTTAGGGAAAAATATAATGTAGTTTGTTTCAGATATGGCACTGGATCATTCTGCTGCAACTTCTGTGTGCTTCAATTTTAAGGAAGTAGAAGATATCTTAAATCTTTCAGTGGATGTCACATCATATAATTGCCTGTTGCTTATCATATATGGGCAGTAAATATAACTAGATCAGCTGCACAAAGGGTTACTATATTCAATTCAAACTCCCAGAAATTATGTATGTATAAACACCTGGCATAAGAATATGTACTAAGTAGTTTCTGACAAACTTTCTGCCTCCTTTAATGTTACGAAAAAGCTGAAATATTGTTCCTGTCAAATTGACATTTCCTTTGTGTTTACATTTTTCCTTCCCTGCCTGGAAAATTCTATTACAGTATCTCCAATAATGGTCCAACCTAACATCAGCTCAGGTCATTGGGGCCTGAGAGGAAGGCTGGACTGGTATTTATGCCAAAGTGCTACAATGTGTTGTATTGTGAAAGATGAAATAGGTTTTTATGATAGATTCAGCCAGAGTCTTGCATTGGTATGTCAGTTAAATAGCGTTTAGGAATCATCTTTATCACCACATACAATAGATGTGGCAATTCAGGCATCTGTTCTTACTAACTTTATTCTCCTAGTTTTAGAGCTAGAGATAATGTGTTTTCCCTTGTGGAAATCAGTTTGGACTTAAAACATATAACATCTTCCTTTGTCCTCCATTTGTCCTTCATAATGATAGTGGTAGTATTCCATTAATTTTTCTGAAGTTGAGTCTTTGTGCAGACTTAATGTGTTTGGATGTTTATGAACTTTAATTGCTTTGATAAGCTGTAATATTTAGTGGAGAAAAATGCATACAAGCAACCAACTCTTGTTCAGAAACATGAGAGTGACTATAAAGTAAGCATAAGATCCAGACAAAAATAGGTATCAATAGAAGTTTAAATAATGCCAAGTGAAAGATCCTGCACATGGGTCGGGGCAGTCCCGAGCACAAATGCAGGTTGGGCAGAGAATGGATTGAGAGCAGCCCTGAGGAAAAGGACTTGGGGGTGCTGGTGGATGATAAACTCAACATGAGCCAGCAATGTGCACATGCAGTCCAGAAAGCCAACCACGTCCCGGGCTGCATCAAAACAAGTATGGCCAGCAGGTCAAGAGAGGTGATTCTGCCCCTCTACTCCACTCGAGTGAGATCCCATTTGGAGCACTCCACCTCTGGGGCACCCAACGTAAGAAACACACAGACCTGTTGGAGCCATTCCAGAGCAGGGCAATTCCAATGATGAGAGGGCTGGAGCACGTCTCCTATGAGGACAGGCTGAGAGAGTCAGGGTTGTTCAGCCTGGAGAAGAGAAGGCTCAGGGGAGACCTTATAGCAGCCTTCCAGCACCTGAAGGTGGCCTACAGGAGAGATGGGGAGGGACTCTTTACCAGGGAGTGTAGTGAGAGGACGAGAGGTAATGGTTTTAAACTGAAAGAGGGGAGATTTAGATTAGATATTAGGAAGAAATACGTTACTGTGAGTTGTGAGACACTGGAACAAGTTGCCCAGAGAAGTTGTGGATGCTCCATCCCTGGAGGTATTCAAGGCCAGGCTGGATGGGTCTTTGAGCAATCTGGTCTATTGGGAGGTGTCCCTGCCCATGGCAGGGGGGGCTGGAATTAGATGATCTTCAAGGTCCCTTCCAATCCAAGCCATTCTATGATTATTTGATTCTGATTCTTTGATTCTAACTTATATTACAGATGAAAAACCTTCTCCAACTTTAACACTCTTAAAATAAATTCATTAGGTACTTATCAGCCATAGTATACTGGCTGTGATTCATTCAGTGACATTCAGCTTTGACGTTTCAAATTCAGATGATTGCCAGGATCAAACAGGGAATAACAGCAACTGTGGAGATAGGCCAAATCTATTTGCAGCCTTAGTCAGTAACAAACCTGAACATCTGCTTGAGAGTCTTCAACTGTTTCTATTAGTCACAAACAATCTAACATTTTAGACAAAGAGCAAATACAGTGAAGCATATAGAATTTTCTGGTTTTACTACAGAGAGAGAGAGAGAGAAAGAAAGAAAGAAAGAAAGAAAGAAAGAAAGAAAAAGAAAGAAAGAAAGAAAGAAAGAAAGAAAAGAAGGAAGGAAAAAGAGTCAGATTATTGTCCTGTCTTGTATTAAGCTTTATTATCCTTGCTATGGCCTTGCATATCTGAAGGTACAGGCTTCAAATGTAACAGTGTTTCAAACTAATTTTTTAAGGTGAGCTTAAATCTTTGCTATTTAGCTGAATTTTAAGTATCTCTACTCAACTTTGCAGCAGGATTATTTTTTTTATAAATTTACACATAAAAAAACACATTTAAATAAAATAACATTAATTTTCTCTATAAAATTTTAAACTCAAACTGCTTCAAATTATCTTTGAAAAGCATCATGGTGTAGGGGAATATAAAATACTTTTTTTTTTTCCTAGGCATGACTGGAAACCAGAGATTACTCTGAATTTATGAAAAATAGTCCTTTATCTTCATCAGATGAAAATTAATTTTAATTTAAGATAGTATAAATTTATTCTTTTAGGTAGGATGTGTTCCTGTGGTGATCATCTTCAAATATAAAAATACTGGTTTTCTGTAGTTTAATAGATCTAGTTTTGACAGATTGTGTCAATTACAGCTTAACATATGCAACTATTTAATTTTGTTTATGTACAGCTAGTTAAAATAATTGCAGTTATATGAATGATGCACTATTATCAGCACATACTTATTGTGTGAAATAAACATGAGACAATAAACATGAAGTTTAAAATAGCAACATATGCAATTTATTTTTACAGAAAATTCCCTTAGTATGTTTGTTTTCAAAAAGGCCATGGAGCCTAACCACCCTCTGCAGTAGCTCATTGAATTACCATTGTTTTTTCAGATACTATGAAGTATTGTTCTATTCATTTTAAGAAGAATATCTGTTTCTATATATCTCATTCCGTTGATTCCTAAAAAGCATATATTGCACAGTCATAGTGTGTATGCATACAATTGTTTAATGCATTATCAGAAATCCTGAATACAGAATGTATAAGGAAATCTTTGCTTTAGAGAAGGAAATGGTGAGCAAAAAAGAAGTACAATTAATTTTTCATAAACCTTGTGCAGGCAGCATTTCTTCATCATCTTGAATAATGTAAAGCATATTTACAAATGGAAATTACCAATTCATTGTACCAAACATTTTAAAAGTCTGTCTTACTGTAGAAAGGGCTTTTTCCCTGGCCATATGTACTTATAAATATTTTTATTTCTTTATACAGTTCTTACCAATGATTATCTTAAGGAAAGAGTAAGTGTCCAGATAACAACTTGATGTTAAATATAAATGAAAATAAAAAACAACAAAAAAGATAAAATATCTGAAAATTAAACCTTACAGCAGTTTATCTTACAAGTTCAGAAACATGGTGTTCCCTAGATCTGCATGGGATCCCTGGTTACATTTAATTGTGTTAGTGAAAAAGAAATCTGACAACGGATGAGAGAAATAAGCTTTCTTAAAGAAAGACCAAATGTGCTAGCAACACACAGACTTAACTCTCAGAAGAGCCTGCTATTCTATTAATTCCTTTAAGTAAGTATCATCACAGTGGTAATTAAGAGAAAAAGAGTACAAGAAACAGATTTAAAATTACTCTAAAGTAGTTTGGAATGCAGATTTGAAAATTTTATTGATTTGCGTTTATTGGAATGCTTTTGAGTGAAGCCCAGAGGTCCTGGTTCAGAGTATTGGCCCACACAAAGAAAGTAGTTTTGTAAGCTTTTAGCAAATAGGTATTCATAGCCATATGGCTGAGGGGATGGAAAGGAGAAAAAAAAAATAAGGATTGAGATGTCTGCACCATTTGAGTTATTTAAATGTTTGAACCATCATCACAGGTCTTTGTGCAGAAGTCAACAACTCTGACAGCCTCTTGAAGTAGTGTGCAAGTTCAGGAGAACATTTATAGCACGGAGGAGATGCACTTCCCTTGGACCCCTCCTTTGTGTTGATTTGGTTTGTAGACAGTAGGGAGGCAATTGTCTGTGCCTTCAGTATTTCTATACTCTTTTTGGAAGCTTATATGAGCTTTTTCCAAGATCCTTTTCTTCTGTGAAAATGTTTTGTAGCCATGACAAGGAATCTGGCTCTTATAGTGATTAAGGTTTGATCCATCTCCTTTTCATATGAAAAAGACATCCATGAAATTTTTCACTGTGACTTAGGGATGCCTTGGTTAGTGGAAAAAGCCTGCACATTAACTTTAGAAACTTATACAGGTTGGGTCGCTGAAGCTTACATTGTGTCCTGTACAGATGGAAAAAGCAGTTGCTAGTTCCTAGAAATAAATGACATCTGGGATTTTCTTGATTGTTGGAAGTCAGGTGATTGAACTCTACTCATTCTCCATTCCCCCTCTCCTTCTGACACTACAGGAGGTCAGCTGTCTGACATTAGCATCTTTATTTTTCATGATAAATACCTTTCATGTGCATTGTGACAAAATGAATGCCTAATATGAAGAAATAAGCAAATGAGCACAGAGTACCTCTTCTAATTGTTACGTTGATATAAGCTATGCACAATGCTAAATTCCAGTGTGTGTTTGCAATTTGCTTGGCTCTGTGAGAACTTGACACTAAAAAGCAAACAATCAAGCAAAGCATGGTGGTTAGTAGATAAAGGAGCAATAAGATCTTTACAGTGGTCAAAGGGAGGGATCTTGCTAGGCTAGATGTAAGCAAGTTTGAGAACTAAAAGAGTTAGTCCAGCGAATTGTTTTAGGTAAGACTTCATTAAAGGACATATTAATTTGTACTGAGGGGAAAATAAGGAATGCCTGTACATACGCAGAAGAGGGGAAAGATGATGATGTTGCAAAAGAAGAAGAAATTGGTGTATTTGACTTGGCAGAAGGCATTGTTAATATCCCATTTTTACAGCCCTGAACTTACAGGAATGGCAGACAATGCTTGAGGAGAGAATTATTAGAAGAAAAGCCTCCTATGTGATACCAAGTTTCTTTTACTACTAACTCTTTCATTTGGATATTTGCTGAAATATAGCAATGTAACAACTTAATCTAACTATTGCTTCCACTATTTTATTAGAGGTTGGGTTTTCCCTAAAGAGTACTTTTAACAAACCAATGTCATTTGCCCTTTGATTGTCAAGGTTCTTCTTGTCACAAGTAAAATACTATTTCTGACCAAAAGAAGTAACACTTCATATTTTATTTCAGTATAATAGTAAAATATGACTTTGATGTTTGGTTTTGCACTGCAATTTAAGAGGGAGAAGTCCTAACATGTAGTCAGGTTGCGTTAATATGCATTGTTTGTAGTAAGAATCACAGTTTCTCTTTTGTTAAAGAAAAGGCAGTATTTTGTCCATTTTACACTCTGCTAACTTCATCCATCTTAGAAAAGGACCAAAAGCCATGTAACAGTATGGAAGAAGTGACCTATCAGCCATTAACAACATGGGCCTCCTACCTTTTATACCATCATTTAAGTTTGCTCTTAACATCTTACTTAAAATTGCATTTTTTTTTGTCCTTCAAATTGTATCTCTCCTGCAAATGCTTACCTCTCTGTATCTAAACAGCCTGTGGGCATCAAATTTAGTTTAAGCATCTAGATGTTAAACAGCTGCATGTGATTTTTTTCCTTCTTTAATTCCCATTGTTCTCAGGCCAGGGAGCAATATAACTGATGTTAAAATATAGCCAAGACTTGATACAGTTACACAGGGATAGGTGTCTAATACTATTTTAGAGGCAGTAGGAGCATTCTCAAGACATTTGCAAGGGAATGACATATACGACACTGCATCTGGAGGAGGGTGAATGTAGGATACATTTGGTCATGCCACACATGACTACACACCTGCTCATAGGGAAATAAAATGAGCTTTTTGTGGCTTTTCAGCTAAACCATTTGCTAGGCCCCATCAGCCAGACTTACAGCTACAGTGGGAGTTTAGACATCACACAGGTATATTAATGTAAGTGGATAAAAGAACTAAAATGTCCTAAAAGGAATCCCAAACTAAACTAAATTAATTTGTATATTCATATCACATATATTGAAATGCAATGGCTGATGTGAAAGTTAAGGGACATATCTCTGTACTCAGTACTATGCCATGACATTTTAAAATAATAAACTTATTTGAAGAGTATATAATGTAAGAATGTAATGTCATTGAATTAATTTATAATCTAAATTCCTCTGAAATGCAAATCTAAAATAGTAGTTGAGGCTCCCAAAATTCATCAAACTGACTTAAAAGCCATCAGTTCAACTAACAAGACTTTTTCTTAGTAGTTAGATTAACATTTCCAAGGTTTCTGCACAAATAAATATTACAAAAGCTCCTTTAGAAAAGGGAAAAAAAAAGCAGCAGCTGAGATTCTTTACTCAGACTCCAAGAAACATCAAATATTAGATGATCTGTGGTGAAGTCTTGCATGACATTTTCAGAAGGGTTGAATCTGAAAAGGGTGTACGTGCCATTACCCACAAAGGTTACAAATACTGAAGAGAACCTGTCTGCCACTTTCTGGTGCCACTGTGGTAGGAACAAGTAAAGATGGGAAGAAGGCGCTATGTTTTCAGGATGTCTTTGGAACAATTCAATCCTGTGAGAAACTGGACGTGAGAACCTTCGGAATCACTGTGAACCCCTCCCGGACCAATTGGACCGGGACCTTACAAATCCCCCTTGCTTCCCACAGTAATTAGACTATTTCCCCCAAACCATGATTGATCTAAAGCAGTCCTAGCAGCATTCAGAAGTTCTTTCATTGTCCTTGTTCTGATTCTTGCTTCTCTCTACCTTCCTCTTCCTTCATAAATCAGAGAAAGGCACACAATATTACCAAAAATGAAGAAGAGGTTGTGTGGTCCCCAGCGCAGAGAAGATTGGAAAGGTGGAGGCCTTTGCCCCTCCCTCTCTTCTCTTCAAGATTCTCCTCTATTTTGATCAAATCACAAAAAGCCTGTGACTTCCTCTTTATCTGATATAGGAAGAAAGGAGACACATCTTTGTTGAAAGTCTTCAGGCTGGGGTGTTATTATTTATCAAGGAGGTGTTCCTGAGTGCTGTGGAAAATTCAGTAAATGTAGGAAGATGGCATGGTGAAAAAATCAAAAAAAGAGAAAAAAGTTGGAGGCTTTTTTTCTTACCTTTGAGGAGAAATATTTCAAGAAAATTTAGATGCAAATCAGGCAGACCTTTGGAAAGTTGTTACAGTCAAAACAAAAGCATTGAGGGGGAAAACAGTAGTAAAAGTATCAATGAAAAATAAGTGGACTGTAGTGAAATAAATTTTATCTTTTTCATTTAAACTTTCCAGTATATCTAACAGATTCTTTTTTTTCCTTTTTGGCAGTCCAGCAAATAATTTTACTGAAATTCTGGCTCTTTGTCAAAAGCACTAGTAAAAGATTTCTCGGTGTGGTGTGTTTTGGGTTTTCTTTTGTTTATTTGTTTGCTTTTTTAAAAACAACTTTTAATGGTAATATTATTGTTCAAGAAAAAATCTTGAAAGCAGTGAAGCATAAAAAATTCCAAGAACTGGGTAAAGCTTATAAGATATCTCTCAGCTCATACACATGGCTCCAGATTTCTCTGTGTGGTTTTGTTTTGGGTTTTTGTGGGGGAAAAGTACCTGGTACTCATTGCTAATGAGAAGACATTGTAAAAAAATTAATGTGAAAATTAATCAGGTATGCTACATGACTGAAATGCAAAGTTTTAAATATAAGAAGACCAAATAAATAATAAAAATAAGGGGAATAATTGGGACCTTAAAAAACTGTGTAGCTTATTTTGAGAACTTATCTCACTGGTTTTGAACATCAAAAAATTTTGTGCCTATCCTTTTGGAAGAAAAACCAAAAAGACGGGACAGCATAAGTTGCAGGGATGGGGGGTGGATAAACAAGTGATGAAGAAATTGAAGAATAAACGTGTTAGCCTATAGAATCTTGAAGGCAAGCTATCAATATTCTCTTGTTGGAAAGCCTTGTTCTGACTTAATTTTGTTTTGCTTGTTTTTTCAGTCTCTGAAGTCTTAAAGAAATAAAGAAATCCTTCTGTTCCTCTAATCATGTCTCTAAACAATTTTTGAGTGGATTATATTGATGAAGCCTGTACATTTTATCTAGTTTCACTGTGGCAAGGGGTTTTACGTGAAATTGTTTTAAACAGTGATGGTTGTTAAGATGCATCATCCCTGTTTTTTAAGGTTGTCTTTCAATAGTCACCGATGGGTTCATCAAAATTTACTTATCTGAAAGTCTACTAATAAGAACAGAAACTTGAGAATAGATGCTAAAGCATGTCTGTGTTATATACACATTTTTAATTAACAATATGTAAAAATATATATTAGAATTATAAACTGCTACTACTAGAAAGACTATGCATCATTGTTCTGCTAAAATGACATTTAACATTTATGTGGGATTTTTTTTCTTATCCAAAATGTAAATTAGGTGCTGCTCATCTCACTGAGATGGTAAAGTTATTTATTAACACTCTTCTGAAAAAAAATGAAGATTCAGACCCTCAAAATAACAAATATCTTGAAAAAGAGTTAAAGGATGTTATTGCATTTGTGTATTTCCTGGGACTGAGAAAGAGGGGGACTTGGATTAAATATTTTTTAAAAATATTTTGATCAATAATAGTTTGCTTTACTAGAATCCATTCTTAAAAGTTCATGTCCATTAAAGAACATATGGTTAAGATATTTGACCTAAATAGTTCATTATTTCATTATGAAATAGCTGGTAGCTGGTGACTATGGAGGGAACTGGAGGAAAAAAGCAAC
This sequence comes from Limosa lapponica baueri, assembly GCA_002844005.1. Classification (NCBI taxonomy): domain Eukaryota; kingdom Metazoa; phylum Chordata; class Aves; order Charadriiformes; family Scolopacidae; genus Limosa; species Limosa lapponica. The sequence continues at coordinate 898,643 of KZ505687.1, read as the reverse complement.
TGATACTCATTTATGCAGCTTGTATGTTAATGAAATACTGCCTTGGAAATGTAGTGCCTGAGAAGAAGCAAATTACAGAATCTGGCAATGTCAAACAGCAGGCTTTCCACAGAAGTGCTGATGCACATGAATCAATAGTCTAGTGTGAAGAGGGTAGAGTACTTGGAGAAGTCATGTGAGGACGTAAAAGTGACTTCAGGTTTGATGTGCTAGAAGGAATACAATGAAATGTTATAACACCTAAATTGTTTGGATTCAAATACTCTTTCTCTTTCTTGTCCTATTATGATAAAGACAGAGTTCACATGTAAGCATAAGATAAACAAAGATCCATGTTTGCAATGAACATATTTCATAATGAATTTTTTCACAGGTTCTAGTGGTGGCTGTAAAATGACTACAGTGTAACTCTTTTGTAGTAAATATATCCAGACTTGATGGTAGTCTGAAATCAGTGAATTTATAATTTATTTTTTTAATGTCTTCCAGACGTAAAGCTTACAAGCAGACTTAGCAAGTAAAAAGTATTTCCAACATTGCAAATAATATTGTGTGTATACTCCCACTATAGAGGAAAACTAATGACACTTGCATATTTAGTGCTTGCTTAATACTACCATCTGTTATCTAACTTAGCCTGGTGCTGCTAATTTCAGAGATGATGAGACTGACCCAAAAAATCTTGAGGTATCTAATTGCAGAATCTGAGAAGATGATCAAAGGTCAAGATTGTCTCTATAGTCTTAATCCAGCCTTTTAATGCAGGAAGCATTATGATATAGCTTTTGAGTGCTAAATTAAAGACAAGAAGGGATGAGCTGAGTACAGTTGATGAGGGCATGCTTGAAAACTGGAGTTAATTTTTGTCTGTCACAGGCTTCTTATGTGAATATGGCCAAGTAATTGGAACAAGTTTGGCCTTTCTCTTTTTGAGGTTGCACTGTGGATTCTGGCCACTCTTTTTCAGGCTGCACCCCTGTAAAGCATTACTTCAAGGTTTTCTTTGATATAATAATAACAACTAAGCAAATTAAACTTGTCAATCAGCAGGAAATCTTTATAATATGACCTTTCCATGATTTTGGCATTTATTTTTTCATCCTTGAATGCTAAATCTTGACATAAACTATTTAAAATACATGGCAACGTGTAAGAAGACAAGGTAGCTGTTTTGGTTTAACTGTTTCATTTGGATTCATTTTTATACATATCCCCGTTGTCTGACAGTGAAAAAGGTCCCGACATTTTATATTTAATGAAATCATGTAACGAAATTTAATTAGAGGGTTGTATGTAAAAATAAATAAACTTTTAAAAAAGTAGTGTAAAAAGGAAATTTTAAAAGATTACTTTTTGCCTGATATATTAAGTTGCTTTATGATAGCTTGAAGAATAGAAATTGCTTTTTATATAAACTCTTTTCAGTTACTTACAATATGTAGTGAAAAGAACAAATAATGGACAGTTATTTTTTTTTCCCCTTTCAGACAAGTCTTTCCACTTTCAAGCACAAGGTGAACTGGATAGATTTAGTAGCAAAGAATAATCAACTGCACAATCAGCTTCATTTCTGTGTTGTTCTTGAGCTTTTAAATTCAAGTTGTCTGTCTTCTAAGGGCAGAGCATACAGATTAAAGTTCATCACCTTCAACTGTGGGTTACTAAAGTGACAGAGAGATTGCTCAAACAAGCACAAGTACTAATGCCTTTTTAGTGACATTTTCATGACATGTTTTTGTTGTGGTTCCATCCTCCCCCTTCCCCCCGAAATGTCTGTCTACATTTTCTGGATGTTACAATTAACCTTGTTCAATATAAACAGCTCAGTTCAGTGTTTGGTCCCAGGTGTAGTTCTGCCTCAGTATTCATTCCAGCTCTACTGTAGTTTTGTAAAGTTTTATGACAACTGAAGGGAATTCTTCTTTCCAGTGTGTGGCACTTAGCCTCAGGCCAAGGGCACAATGGTTGGGGATTTTTGTATGGATTGGCTTGGGATAAAGGCTTTGGATTATGCATTCAATGCCCAAATAAAATGCCTATAACAACTCCATGAAGCGGGTGGGAAGACATCAGCACTGTGTCTCTTGGTCTCTCTGTACATTGTAGCACGCAAAACATGTCCTGAAAAACTGATGGGACAATATTTCAGTGAAGGCTTGTGGAGAGCTGCGGGGAGAAGTGTAGGCAGTCATAAGATATTAGGAAAGGTACAAGTGATTTTAATTCCATAGGCAAGTCAGCCTCAGCCAGGACCTGGGGAAGAAAACAGAGGGGTGGTCCAGGAAGGAAAAGTGTGCCATTGATATCAACAGTTGGAAAGAAGAGGAGTGTAAGGACTTCTTTGGCACTTCAAGCGAAATCTTTTCAATGCCTAAGGGCAAAATTTAAGAAACTACAGGTTTTTACCTGTGTAGCAGCTGCCTTTGACCCCATTTCCAGTTCTTCATCTGTTTTTCTGCATTCTTCTATTTAACTTTGTGCTCTTTCATTCTGAAAGTGGACTTCAGTTACTGTTGCTTTCCTTGATTCAGCAAGAACTATTTTTCTCCCCAACAGTTTCTGGGAAAGGTGCTTCTCCGTTTTGCCTCCCTTAATAACTGGAACTCTTTTCCTCCATGCATAGATTTGAATATGCATATATGTACATTATTTGAAGATAAATGCATTTATATATGATATACATGAATCCATATGTATATACAGGTAATAATAAGATTAATGTCTTTCAGGCCCAGGTTCACAGCTACTCTCAATCTAGATGCCATGAACATTACTCTTACATGTTAAAAATAGCAGTCAGTAACCTCCAGCTGTGGTATGTTCTAAGAACACAGACAAGGAACATGTGAGATGCAGTGTCCTGCAGTATGTTGCTGCACTAATAATAATAAAATAATAAATCAAAAGTGGATGCTTCTAAACAAACATCTTTACTCAATTCTCTACAGGAGCACTGGATATGCAATGTTCCAGGACTAACAGGCGTTAGTTTTTGCCACTACTCCCAGCTGAGCTGGAAAAGAGTACCTTGAGAATGTCCACTTAAACTAATGCTGCAGCAAAAAAAAGGCTTTAACTGTAGTCACTGTTCTGGCTTCAAGGCACCTGAATCTCATTTACTTTAGGAACAATTATTTCTCCAATAAGCAAGGGGTTATGCTATTACCAAAGTGCAGAATATATGAGTACTTTTCAATAGAAAACTCTTCCCTCCCAAAGTGTCTGAGTTTTGCCTAAGTTTCTGACTTCTTAGTCACTGGAAATTGGCTGATAACTCCAGTGGGACCTGGATTTGCAGTTTTCAGCTCATATTAAAAGCTGCAGAGCTGTTAAAAAAAAATGGAAACACATTCTTTCGATCTATCATCACTAATATATTTTCATTTGAAGTAAAATTCAAGTGTTGCTGGTAATCTCCTTGTTAACCATGTTGAGGCTTAACTTGAATGTAAGGGTTCTCATTTAAGCAGCCGGAACTCAGGAATTGAGTCTAAGTAAGTTACACAAGGAGTAAGCTAAGATTTTTAAGCTGCTCATGCAGTCATTCCAAGTACATGTCATTTAATGGTCACTTTCACTAAGTCCAGGTTTATCGGAGAGGAGTTACTCTAAGAGTAGAAAATTTCAGTTAACTTTTCAGGGAAAACAACTAGCTTTATATGAATTTTTTGGCTCAAATTTTCAGGTTGGGGCAGAAAAAGGAAAAATTATTTCCTTGTGAGTTTGCAGTCAGTTATTCTAGTTTGAAAGTTGAAGGGTTAATGAAAAACTTTGATAGTACAGTGATAAAACTACATACAAGCTTATAAGGAAATGAAATCCTTTGTATTCAGTTCAGGATATGCAGTAAGTAAAATCGGGACCTGCATACTGAGTGGTAAAATAGAAAGAAAGATGAGATCAGAGCACATTAACTGGGGATTGTACATCCATTGTACATCCAGAGTACCAAATAAGAAGAGGAAGTGGCTGAGGGGAGGAAAGACGGGAAAAAGAAACGTCCTTATGCTATTTAAAGATAACATTGTAATATAGGCACACAGGGCGGCAGGATTAAGAAAACTTTAATTACTGCATTCCTTTACATCTAACTTCTTTACTTCACATTTCTTGTTCATGCATTTTAAATCTACAGATTGCATGGCAGTAAAATTGTATGGTTTTAATTTTAATGGGGTGTGTATACCTTGTTAAAATTAATATATATCTCCAACTCTTCTTTCCTATGAATTTTACACCAGGCTTTATAGCACTATAGGTAGAAAATTTATTGACTAACTGTATAGATTTAATTATATACAAAATCATATTGAGTCCTTGTCCTTCTTATAAACTTCTCTAAGATGGTCATGAGATTTAAAAGCAATGCACACAGCTTTCCCTTTTTTAGGTTGTATTGTTCTCTTAGGCCTCCACATAGGAATGAGGAGGGCAAATGTCCCCAGGGAAGGCACATTTGATGCCAGTAATGACAATAACGGTGCATCTGATCTCCCCACTGTAGAGCACAGGCTGCTACATGCCAAAATGCCCTCTCCCCAAAGATTTCCTTCACAGCAGCATTGCTTTTCCTGCTGACAGCAATGTTGCATTGATCCATTCATCAGCTGAAATGAGAAGAATGGCCTCAGACAATGTGAGATTGACTGGACTGTTATGATACACTGACAGTAATTCATGCTTATAGAAATTGCTGATTTTTTCCATTTGGGTCTCAAGTGCTGAAGCTAAAACAGCGTGTGGACTGCTTTATGGAATCCAGGAACACTCAAGCTCAAGTCTGTTCGTTATTCAATGGGTACTATATTAAAACAGTTGTCTGGCCTGAAATACTGCCCCTTGCTTTTGAAAAACTGTTCAGTTTTTCCACTATGGATAATTTTCCTTACCAGTGCAGATTTTTGTTGGTTGTTTTTTGGGTTTTATTTGCTATCAAGTTTATTTTCTAAAACTGTACAGGTCCCAACATTAGACCTTTTGGTCACAGGGAGTATTCAACAGGGAATGAATGAAAACAGGGACTTTGTTGACCTCTTGTATTGTTCACCAGAAAGAAAATACCTAGTAGCTAATTAGAGCAATAAAGCAGTGTATGTAATAATGTACAATTTCTTTACAGTGGTACTTTTAAGCTGTACTTTTCTATTTGTGAGAAAAATCCTCCCACGTCTTCAAATCTTGTGGGTGTTCAGTGCATGAGGAAAATTGGCAAAGGCCAAATGAAATTAAATCAGCTAAACCTGAAGAGTTTGGATGAATTTTTTTCTCCCTTTTTCTAACATGCTCATATTCAAAATAGTAAGACCAATGAGATTAATCAGTAAATGATGTTTCTGTGGACTTGATATGGTCTGAAACTATGACTTACACCAGCTTTCAAGTCAGTTACATTCTGTCAGTGAAAAAGTAAGATACAATTGCATGGACAAAATAATAGGAGAAAAATATGTTATGATCTAGATTTTTCTAAGGCGTTCTTCAAGCACTGAAAATCAGAATCTCCCAGTCCTACTAGGGCAGAACAGGCACAACTGGTTGCTGGATGAGTTATCTGTGCTTGACAGTGGGTTACTGCTGTCTCTTACACATAAGACATCACATAAAGTGATTTACATGGGACAGCAAGTGTTGTTGTATGTGGGATATGGGGGGTGTCCAAACATGTATGTCTTCCCTCTAAAGTGATGGGAGGGGGGAATGAAAATGTGGATGAGGCTCTACAGCAGACTATAGCATAAAATTCTTGCATGAAACAGAACAGTAAGTACTGAATGAAAGTCTTAACTTTGGGAAACTACAGCAAATCCTAGTGTCAGTCTTTCTCCTCAAAGTCTCATTTAAACAGCGACTTTAAATAAGCGATCTGCCTGTGTTTCAGTTCTTTGCTGCCGCTGAGATCATTGATGTGCAGTACTTACTTTGACCACTGTTTTACTCATGTGTTTAGTCAATGCATCAAAGAAGTTTAATTTGAGTGACAGAATAACTATTATAGACTCTCTTGTTTAAGCAGTGTGAAGACTGCTGAAGAGGGAGTATTGTTTTTTAGTGAACAGTTACATAATCAATAAAGCTTTAAGCATTTTATATGCACTAACACCTAACTCTTCAATAATCTGGAAGAGGTGTGAGAGCCAAATTTATGTTTGTTGAAACACTGTGCATCAAATTTGCAAATTTTGCAAGTTACAATACAGAAACGATATCTCTTTGTTTTTAACTAAATCTGAATTGCATTGTGAATGCAATTTCTTTTAAAAGTGTAAATAATCACTGTAAGTACGATGATGACTGATTTTCTGTCACCAAAAAAGAAAAAATATTTAGTATAAGGGAAGCATCATCTGGTACTCAATGACTGCTATACAGCAATTGATAGAAACTGGTAAGGAAGTAATTTTCATGTGTTTAGAGTGATTTTGATGTCGCAATATAGTTAGCAATCACAAGCAAATGTGGGTGATTTACTCATCCTGTACAACACTCAGAATTGTTGCAGTTCAGTTTTCTATTCTCATTTTAAGTGCTTAAAGGGTCTATTTTTCCAGTCATTTCAGCTTCATTAATTAGGAAATTACCACTTCAGTTAAAAGAAATTTAAGGGGTTTGACATGCAGAGTATGTCAAAAAGGCCTTTCCATATTTACAGTATTTGTGATCCTGGCTAGGTCATTAACTTTGTATGAATTAATGCATTTAGATAAGTGATGGAACTGGAAATTATGCACAAAATAATCTACATCTTGTTCAAAATGAGCCAAAACTCCAAAGACCATAAAAATAAGGATATCCTAATTCATGTTATTTATATTTACTGAGAATTCCTGTGTTTACCACTGTGTCTTTATATGATTTAGTTTTAGGTAGTCCTGAGAGGAGCAGGGAGTTGGACACAATCCTTATGGATCCATTCCAGCTTGAGATGTGCTATGATCTCTGTGGAATTTTCTTCCTATAGTCTTGAAGATACATATTTTCTTCTCAGAGACAACAAAAATGATGCCTCCCCTTTTTAATCTTTTATGATTCAGAGAACAGGCAATATGCACAGGCATGACTATCTTCTCTAAGTTTGACAGGTTATCTTCTTGCTCGCTGCAAATAGTAACATAAAAAGTTTCCAGTTCTCTGGGGTATAGGGAAGGATGGAGAGGCGAATATACATGTTTAGAACTCTCTAGAATATATATGTTCTTAACACACACTGAAATAGGGACAGTTGCAGGTATTCTCTCCTATTTCATAGCCCATTAGTTCTTCTAGTATGTAGTACTTTTTATGAAAGAAAGATGATTTAAGCAGTGATTTAAGCAGATTAGAGATCATGGTCTTATTTAATTTTAATGACTTTGAATGAGCGTTAAGGAACCTAAAAACAAATTGTATCTCAATCATGCCTCAATTTTAATTTCAGTAAAGAGAACAAAACAAAAATATACGGATAAATATCTAGTAATATATTGTGGAAAACAGTCTGGTCACTTATACTCTGCTGTTTTAAGTCCAAGTGAAATCAAGTAATATAATATGAAAAAAGCTATTTTACATAAGTGTATCGTGATCCATGTTTTTCTGCTTTCCTTTATTGTGCAAACACTGCTGGAGCTATTACAAACTTGAAAAACTAGCAAACAAGTATGTTGCAATTAACTTGAAAATTTTGTTTTCCCAAATTTTTAAGTATGTAATCAAATCTATAAATATGTAGTTATTTGATTAATATTATATATATTTTTTAATGAAGAAATATTAAGAGTTCAGTTGAAATAAAGTATGTGTTGAAGTGCACCAGTTATGTAATGCTCAGCAGAGGTAATTAATAAACTGAATTACCTGAAAGTATGGGGATAAGGTTGAGAACCTTGATAGATAGATGTGTGTATGATAACATGCAAATGTCCAGTGACACAAGATGAAAAAAAGAAACTATAAACAGCAAAAAGAAAAGAATTCCAGGACATAGAATGTATTTCCATACATCATTTGATCAACTTTAGGAGTTCTAAGTCAGATCCTTGCAAATATTTGCCAGATTCTGAATTTATATGCATTTGTCTCATGCGAGTTATTTGTGATCTGCACATAATTCATATTAGACATGAGAAGACAAAACTGCATAGGTGATTTTAACAAGATGCTTCACTGAAATTAATGGACAGGCAGCCAAGGTAGCCTATGGATGTTTGAAATGAAACAAGTATGTGGATAGAACGAATAAGGTTGATTGATTGTGAATTTATCTGAAAATATACTTTCTTTTTTTCTCACACATGTGAAAGTATGTGTGAGGAACAAATATCATGTGAAATCAATGAACAAATCTTATGTATGCAGATAGATTCATCCTTTGAGATTGGTTTGTGGACACCATTGCGGATTATGAACTGTGTCACTATCACATCACATTTAAAGCTTTGAAAATAAGAAAGGGAGCTTATAAAGAGAGGGAGCTTATTAGATCACATTGTCCATAAGTATTTTATTTTTGTCAGAGTAGCAGTAAAATTCTTGACGATGGAATGTGCAGGCAACAAAGGGTTTTATGCATTGATTAAAAGTCTTGGCTTTGGTCTAGTATTTATTCAACTGCCAGAACAATTTAGTGCCTAGCATACCCAAGCAACATGAATATTATCCTTTAATCTGACTAGTACAGACAAAACAAATGCCTTGATAGATAAATTGCCTTGATGCTAAAGTTTCTGGAGTCAGCAAGCTAAAAAACTCAAGTACTTTAGTATATACATCCATTGCCTGTGTATGCATACATTTGTCTGTGTACATAAAAGTCAAGATAAGATTGTGCTGTCATGATGCATTACCAAAGAAAATTATTCTCCATAAGACTAATTCTACTACTGTTACCATATTTCTCATTAACAAAGCTCAAACTTTGCAGCTGAAAAGTTTAATTCAAATATTAATAATACAACTTTAAAAAAATCACAATATGCACTATGTAACACCGGACTTGAAGATCTTTTTGAACATTATTTTCATGATTCACTTACAAGGTCAGAATGATAAGCTTTCCACTCCATTTCCTATTATGTTTTTAAAAATTGTGATCAATTGCATCTTTTGCTTGAAACTGGTTCTTCTGACACAGGAATTAATGAATTAATTTCAATGACAAAAGAAGGGGCACCCATCCAAGTCTTGAGGCATCAGCAACATGAGTTGGAAGGGCAAAAATTAAATAAAATAGCATCTTATCCTATCTCACCCAGAATAACTGAACTTCTTCAACCATACCAAAGTACCCCAAAAAAGATATGAAGCATGTATCATGGAAATTAGTGTATGTAATGTGCTAAGAACACACAGTTAATGTTAGGCTTTATTTCTCTTGCAGTTACACTTACAAAATACTGACATGGAGTTGTTTGCAAGCAAAAGATCCTAATCCACTATAACTAAACCCAGCTGACATGTTATACCAAATGAGGACCTGACTCATAATGACAGCCTTGATTTCAAGAGTATAGGTCATAAAAAATGAGATAGATAAAGGTTAGCACTAAAAGCAAAAGTATACTTCTTCTGTGTAATCAGAGAGCAGGTGGAGAAGGGTTAATAGAAGCCATGTTTCCTGAATCCTGATGCAGCTTGATATCCTACCTATAATGTTGTAATTGCACCAGAAAAGAAAACAGAGTTCTCGTTCTATGAACATAAGATAGATGTTCTGCAGACTCCGAAGAGCACGTCTAGCAATGCAGGCTTTAATGGGAATAAGTTTTTCCTACATGTAATTTGACATCAGTTTAGGTTAGATCACAGAATAACAGAATCACTGAATGGCTGATGTTGGAAGAACCTCCAGAGTAATCTGGTCAAACCCCCCAGCTCAAGTTGGGCTGCCTAGACCTGGTTGCCCAGGACCATGTCCAGATGGCTTATCAATATCTCCAAGGATGGAGCCAAGGTCAACCCACCACAACATCTTGGTGCCTGGGGTTGTTCCTCCCCCCATGCATGACTTTGCATTTCTCCTTGTTGAATTAGATAATATAGACCTGATATGAATAAGGTTATTATGGAGGTGTGGGCAGACTTTGTTTGTTGTGGGTTTTTTTGTTTCGGTTTGCGGGTTTTGTTGTTGTTGTCATTTTTTTTTTTAAAGAAAATTTTTTTAAATTACTGTGGCTAAGTTTCTCTAAATAAAAAAAAAATTGTTGTTGCCTCTTTTCCCTCTTCTACCAAATGAAGAGTTAAAATGGAAACTACAGAATTTAAAGAGAAAATTAGGCATTTTTCCTGTCACATTCTAGAGCAATACTATACTTAAGGATAGGGTTCCCACCTTAAAAGATAGGGAAGAGGTGTCACAGGATTACGTGCGTGGGAATAGTATGATGGAATCTCCACTAAAAGCAGTACAAGTTTTACCTAGAATAAAAGGGTCTTTGTTTGAGTTGGTTAGAGGTTTTAATTGAATGAAGGTATTCCTGAAGATTGCCCATTTGTTAAACAGTATGACTGATAGTTTTTTGTCCTTCTCCTAACACCTGTCTGTTATTTTAGCCTGCAGTGTCCCAATATTTTCTTAAGGGACTCTGCTTCACTCAGTTGTTAAACAAAGGGGCTCCATTCTTTCTATTCATCTTCTTTTCCTCTATCATGAAAGCTCAACTCTGTGCCACAGAATGAGGTAAACAGCACCCTATCAATCAACAAGGCCTTCCTGTGCAAGTACTTTTTTTTTCCCTATGTTTCTGTAACAACAAAGTTTCAAGCTCTTCTCTGTCAGTAACTAAAATCACTGAAGAAACGTAGATCATTTTGAAAAATGAAACAGGCCATGTCATTTTTAAAGCTTGATTATATGTTTTGCTATCATAAAGTTCTGGTGAAATAATCATCATGCACCAATAATTCTGCTTGTGCATCATCAGTCTTTGATCTCAAGCGTGTAGTATCTTCTCTGATCTTCTTACCTCTCTAATCTTTGATCGGTGTTTCCCAATAAGGACTTTCATTATCTTACCATAAAGGTTTTTGGAAGGTGTTTCAAAAGTAGAAAACCTGAAAAAGAGAAATTTTGTGTTCAGAGGAACACCAAGAAATTTCAGGATTAGTTTAGACAATACTTGCGTAGTTCAAGAAAACTAATCACTAAACTACTAAACTAATCACTAAACTACTAAACCTAACACTAACCAAAATGAGTGCAAATGGGGAGGAGAAAGAATTTTTTAAAAATTTTTCTCCCCAAAGTATACAGTCATAATACTATCAGTCTAAGTGATGTTTCCTAATTGTATATTACAGCACCTGTTTCTGAAATAGAAGCATTTTAGAGTTTTAATAGTTCAGAAGGTTACAATTTCTAAAAATATGGAAACTTTACATATTTCATATGTAAATTTCATATTTCAAAAACAGATTGTGAATGATTCTTTACACAAGTGGGTGTTTTTGACAATTTGGAAATAGTTGAACTTCTTTCTGTCAGTTGCCAGTTCTCATGTGCACCAATTTCACACCCCAAAAAAATCATTATAATAACTCTTAAAGTATCTTCTAAAATAAAGTAGAAAAGATGGGAAAATACAATGATTTCTTATTTGTTTGTCTTTATTATTCATGGTTACATGGAAATGCTAAAGTCTGTGATTAAGAATATCTCAACTGATGAAACATTCTAAGCCAGAAAATGAAACAGAAACCACATTTATTTTATTAATGATATTTTTTGTCTGATTAATGAATGTTAAACTTTATAGTCTGTCTTGGTCTTCAATGTGACTAGAAAAAATCACTTTATTTTCTATGTGTCATCTATCTGTCATCTTCCTATCCTTTTTTCTTGCCAAATATCTAAATGGCAAACAATGGATTCTTTTAAATAGAGATTTCCACCAGTACTACAAGGTGTTATTTATCAAATTTCCACATAATCATTAAATAGAAACATGGAATGTCACTTTTAAAACTTTATTTGGAAATCAGAGAATGTTCAGGTTTTTCCATGATGTCTCTGATTCAAAATAAGCCTAGAGAAATAACTTGATGAACCAGCTGAAATACTGTAGAGAGACACCATCTTTAAAATGAGAGAGAGCAACTCCTAAACACGTTCTTCTCATGACAATATGACCAAAATCTAAACTAATGGTTCCAACAGCTTTAATATTATACCTGAAAGAAAACAAAAAATATTTGTACATTTTAAATCTGCAGACCTCCAGTTCCAGTATGAAAAAGGTTGAGGGTTTTCTTAAGTCACATACAAGAGCTGGTTTGGTCCTTACCTGGTTCTGCATGGTGTTAAGTTTTAATTCTATACATCACCTTTCAGTTAGTGTTGTCAAAGGATTATTAAAAGCAGAGTTATGCTCTAAATTGTAAAAATGCTTTTTGAGTGGGCCAACTTTCAGTAATTGTCAACTGATAATTAAAAACACAGGGAAATTTAATACTGGTTGGTTTGTTTTTCATGAATGTATGAGTTTGAATTAAAGGATTCTTCCACAGATAAAAGTTTCAAGTGATGAGATTCAAGATGAGAGAGTGTATGAAGAATGCTTCACCTGAATTCAGTACTTCTTTCAGTTTCTTAGCCCAAAAGGAAGCACACTGTCATATTCTATATTTTTACCTTTAAGCAAAATGTTTTCCATTTTATTGAAATGAAAAACCGACAATATCTTTTATATATGTATGAATGTATATATATGTACGTGTGTGTTTTTATATATGTATGCTAATATGCATATACATATGTGTGTGTGAAAACATAAACTAGGTAGTGGCAGACTTTGATTTCTGCTTCTTTATTAGTTTTTTCCTTGCCTCTTTAACATAGCTTTGCATTCATCAGTGTATTAACTATTGATTTGCAACAAATAAAAAATAGGTGCTATTATGTGAAAATATAATTGCTATTATAACTTTCTAATGTTTCAACTACAACTAGGTCTCTAAGGAATATAATTACTTAATGATTCAGCACTATTTCCAAAAACTGTTGCAGTAAAAGTAGGAAATTCAAAAAGAATATTGATGTATATTCGCTTTATTATGGAAGACTCTAGTGGATTTTTGAAGGACACCTTTCTTCTACATTTGTAGACATTATTTACAGAAGCACACTGGTTGAAGTGTCTTTGGGGTGATTAAATAATTGTTCAAACAAAGTTGGATTTTCTTTTTCTTAAAAAAGAAAAAAATCATAGCTTTCAGTAACTGTTGAGGAATGTACATATAGGTGTATTACAGACTGATAATATACTTAACATGAACATCACTCATGAAAAATCTGACTGTTGGAGTAGGCTATGATGGCTAATAGGTTTCTATTGTACTCAGAAATATAAGGTGGTCAAATCCTTGCAAATTTGTCTATTAAATTTCACTTTAAATAGGGGTTTGGATTTGCTGACTTCTGAAGGTCATCCTAAATTATGATTACATTAATCCATTGACAATTAGAGTGAATATCTCTCCTTTGTTATTTTTTAAAAAGATGAGGCTCATCCCAAGTTGCAAAGAATTTTGCCTTGCTTTTCTCTAGTTTCCCCAAAATGAAACTATTTCAGATTGTACCTATTCCTAAATGCTCCTAAAGGATTGTGTCTGACTGCAAACAATGCAGGGCTGTAGGGTTTAATGTAGAACAAAGCAAGTGGTGCTGTGGATCTGACATTTACATTGCATGTATTTCTGGTGTTTTATTTTAGCCTAGATGCAGTCCAGCATCTTGGACTGAACTTCAGGTGGTGGTGGTCGGAGCACATTAAGTGTGATCTTGGAGCAATCTTTCAGACTTTTTTCTGAAAAAGCCTGGTTTATACACTCTGAGAAAGCATTAGGCATGGTCCACAAGTTATCTTTGAAAGTGCAGTCTTGATCCGAATTAAAATGCTAATGTAGGTGTGCAGCTCTTCTCCTTCCCTCATCTGTGTGACTCCTTTTCCTCATCTTGATGTTAACTGTGGCACCTATCTTAAGGCCTTTTGAAATATTACTGCTGATAGCTTATTGTCTCAACAATACCACCACCTACTTATCTTTTCTTCCTCTAAAAAATATACCACTTGTGCTTCTTGGACATTGCCCTGTTTAGCCATATTCTATCCATTACTTTTGCTATTAAATGAGCCATCAGTTCTGTCCTGGAGTACGTGTTTACCTGTACTTGTGCATGGGAACACACTCATTCAAAATCTCCCCCCTCACTCCAAAACCATATCAAAACTCATGTCTCTAGTAATGCATACTGCAACTTGCAGTTTAAACATGGATAGATAAATGCCAAATTAGGATTGCTTAACAGTTAAAATAGCTTTGTGAGAGGAATATGATATTCAGAGTGAAAATATGCTAATTTTAATTGTGTGTGCCACTGTAAAACTTACAATTTTTAATAATTTATTGCTGCAGCTGAGATTGCAACTGCACATAAGACCATTTTCCATGACACCTTTTCCCAGAATAGTTTCAGCTGAACTGAATTCAGCAATGGGTTTGAGAAGTTCGGGTTATTCTTTGAGCATGTATTTTTTCACATTGCCTACAATGTTGGATATTGCTTTCAGACAGAGGAGCAAGTCAGCTTATGTAATGAGTTCAGTAAAAAATTGTTTTGTCCTGTGGCAAAAGGAAGAGATTTTATTTAAGCTCTACTGCTTGGGTTATTACTCAAGTTTAACTTGTTGGCATGTTTTAAAATAAGTCAGTTTGTTAAGATGAGATAAATTCTAAAGTATTTAGCTCTTCTATTATTCTCATTCTCATGTTAATGTATTTTCTTCCATTTTACTTAATGGTTATTCTTTAGTAATACAAGTAACCCAAGTAATCTTCTGCTGTGGCAGCTGACATAGTTTTCTACTGACAGAGTTTCATTGATCACTTTATTTCTGTTTTTATTTTTGCCCTGTTGGAGGAAACAGAAGTTTATAGCTGTGATAGGCCTGAGCTGTAATTCTCACTGAGCCTACATCTGGGTGATTGCAGACGAGACACTTGACCTCAATATGACTCAATTAACCCAGCAGCAAAACTGGGTAAACATCAAAATCTCATTGAAAAGCAGCTGCTGCATCTAAATTGAATTGTCTAAAATTGCATTGTGACAGCATTGCCATTGGGTCTCTGAAGCCCTGAATTTTAATTGTTTTTCAGTCATAATGCTACATGAAAATAGTTCTAAAAAGCATGCAAATAATGATGTCTCCACAGTTTTGCGATGACATTGCCTGTGTAGTCAATGGAGGCATTTAGAGTAAATCTATAAAGTGACTATGATAAATTATTCTTACATCTTTCAAATTTTATCATAACCATTTACATGTATATTTACTTGCAAGGGGCATATGTTTTTATAATTTTGGATGAGATAGCGGCAATTTCATCTTTAATTCATCATACAACCTTAAGAAATTGATTGATATTGAGGGCAATCTAGAAAACACGAAGATTAGGAAAAGTTTTATGAGTTTCTGAAAAATGAATGGCTCAATCTTCAGAAATACTCCATGACAGTTATTGATTTTTCCCATGATTTCAACATGCTTCTTTTCCAGCTTGCAATATCTGCTCCTTCAAGCATTTTTTTAGGCAAGGGGAGATGTTCTTCACCTGAGCTGTGCCATGAAACCTATAATAACAGGCTGTAGTTTGAGTGTACCTTTTTTTTTCTAGTAATTGTGGAGCCCACACTTCTGAAGTCACATATGGCCTGGATGTCATCTCTCCTGGCACAAACAGTAATAATGTTTTGACAGGACCTGAATTAACATCTTAATGAAATTTTTTTCATCATAATGAATTTTAAATGCTGAAATATTTCTCTTTTTTTTCAATATATATTCAAGCTTATCTTTCTCATGAGGTCCTTTTATAGGATTGTAATTTGGGATTTGGGCTGCTGCTTCTCTCAGCATACTGAAGATCCTGTGCTACTCTGGGATCTTTCAGGATCACCTCATTGAAAAATAATTACAGTTAATACTGATCACTCCAGTATTCTGCTCTGCCACTAAAAAAAAGATCCTTGGCTTACTTGGTAAACCCTAAAGACAGGTTTAAACCTGGACTTGTCACACAGGGCACCTTATTCAGACACGATGGCTAATAGCAAACATACGTACTATCTTTTTTTCTCATGATGAAGTTAGTAGCGATCAGTGAAGTTAAACTATCCAACTGCCTGGATTCAAACCTGGAATCCTCCTTTTTTCTATTTGTATACTCTTCTTTAGGCATTGCTTCGTGATTTTTACCTCCTAATTTTTTTATTGTGAATCACTCATTATAATGGAAACACTCATTATTTTTTATCCATGTGCAATACACACACTCCACTGCCAATCAGTACAGTAGCAGCCATATAGGCAATACACATTTAATTCTATACTTGGCTATTTCTCACTGTACATATTGTCCTTGAATTATAATGAGGGCCCTCGTGAAAGGGATGATTTTATGAGTCACTTGATAACCTCAAGAAAATTTTATTTCATACAATCAAAAATGTATACTTTGTTTTTTCACCATAGTGCACAGAGCTTCTGAGGTTATCAGTCAATTATTACCATTCAATATATTTTGTAAAAGCAATCACATGAGGGAAATCTGATGTTTGTTTCGGCATGGAATCAGCTTTATACTGTGGCATTGCCGGTGTGTGAAAAATAATTTTATCATTGTTTACTATCAATAATTTGCTTACCTATATAGCAGAAGAGAGATCAGATATCTTTTTATGTTCTAAAAATTAAATAAAATTTCTAATTATGAAAATCAAAGGTACAGCATACACCTGTCTGTGTACAAATTCAATTATTCAATGTTATATTCTGTTCTGCTGTATTTACTACTCACTAAGGTAGTCATAACCATATGATATTAAGAAAAATAAAAATAAGTCCTGATAGGACTTACTAAGCAGCCTTTAGTGACCTGTAAGAAAAGCTAAATATTTGAAATTGGTCTCTTCTCATGCAAAACCCCCCACTGTGCTTTAAAAAAAAAAAAAAATTAAAAAACCAGTATCCTCAATATAATGGGTAAGTGGAAAAAACATTTCTGAAATCCCAATACAAGACTCTTAAAAATCACTTTTATTTAGTAATGTAAACAAAACATAATTATTACTAAATTTAGAATCAATTAACACATATAATGAAAAGGACAGAAGAACAATATAATCCTTTGGAAATGAAAAGATCAAGAATATACTGTCCTCTGTCTGGCAATAGAGATTTAGTGCTTTAGGCAATTTGATGAAATAGGAAACTATGGTTACAATGTAGTAGAAAAAAAAAAGAGGCTTAATTTGGCCTGAATTAATTTCTTATATGAATCCACTTACGTAGAGCCAAAACCATACAGCAGTTCCAAATGATACAGAAAATTAGTACGGTTGTGAATCCATACTCTGTCTGGACACTTCTTGTAACCCTTTCTTTTGACTACTTTTTCCTCCATAATTGAAATTACTGTAAGGAGCTACAAACTATCCAGAATCTGACCCTCCTGACCCACACTGAGAAGTGTGTGCAAGGGGGCTGAGGATGAATGTTTCAGTGGATGGTTATATCAAAGATGGAATACGAAACTTAGTTCACTCCCCACCAGTTTAAAGACTGACTTGATGACTTGCAGTTGAGATGACAGTGCCTTAAAAAGACTTAGTTGGTAATGATATATCTATGATCTATCTGTCTATCTATCTATCCTTCCTCTTCATCCCTATCCACGGATGGGGCTGGACAACTCAGAATGAATGAGAAGAAGAATGTGAAGAGTTGCTTCATTTCACATATGAGTTTCAGACTGTGCTTCTCTTATTGCAGACAAACCTGACCAGAAGCAGCCACAGAGCATGGTTTTTCCAGGTTTTCCCATCACAGATGAAGGCTGTGGACACTAAGGACCCTGACAAGTCCCCCACCCTTTACTCTGGGATGTGGGACCCCCTTAAATTTGCAATCTTCCCCTGTGCCTAGGGTTTTCTGGGGGAGAGCAGCCCCCACACACTCCCATGGGGCATCAGTTTGGGGGCCCCAAGGCCTCCAAGCTACCTTAGCTGATGGTGTGACACCCACTTGGTTGGATCCCAAATGACCCTTTGGAAACCCTTCTGCACACCTGTGTATGATAGGATCTGTTTTCTCACTCCCGAGTCCTGTTACCCTAATCAAAGCAAAGCACTTCATTGGGCAAGTTTCTCCTGTCTGTGAATAACATGTCTTGGGGAATGCCCTAATTAGATCAGGAGTATAAAATAGAAAATCCTCTTGAAGCAGTAGGTGTAAACTCATGGCATTGCTTGCAGGATCTCCTGCCTCATGCCTGTCCTGCAGGAAGACAACTCTGGTGCACACATGTATTGACTACCCTGCTTTGCACTTCTTTCCTGTTTTCTCTGGGACCTCTTGTTGAGTTGCTGGCTGTACTTTCCTCCTCTTTTTTTTTTTTTTTAATTTTTCATTTTCCTTTGAAAGCCCACCATCTCTTGCATCTCCTCCTTGCCTTAAAAACCTGGCTTACAATAGGACAAAAGGGAAGAAGCCTGGGGAGGTGAGGGGCAGGGAGCAGGAGTGGGTGGGATCCCACAATCTCACTTCTGCTCTCTTCTTATGTCAGATCCTTGGGCATACCTCACATTTCACTTTTCACCCTCACCCTTCTGTTTTTTATCTCCAAGAATAATTTGATTTTCCCAAGCTGCTTTCCCTTTCCCTATTTGAGGAATGAGGAGAGATAATACAGTACTTCTGTGTACAGCCTGATTCCTGTCCTGAACCAGCAAAATCAATAGGAGCTGCAGTCACAAGTGTATGCTCAGAGAGGAATAATGACAGAAGAAACAGTTTGCATGGAGCAAAATGCACAAGCACACAGTTTGACGTATATAGTGAGCACAGACTTCTGCAAAAGTAGACAGCAGCCCAGTCAGTAAAGCTTTTTCTGGTGCTGATGACTTTCTGTTGCATTGCAGGATATTTTTCAGGGTTATAGTTGATTCTAACTGTTACTTTCGCCTGTCTAAATGGAAAAGACCAGCATGTAGTTCTC
Source organism: Limosa lapponica baueri (assembly GCA_002844005.1). Taxonomy (NCBI): domain Eukaryota; kingdom Metazoa; phylum Chordata; class Aves; order Charadriiformes; family Scolopacidae; genus Limosa; species Limosa lapponica. The sequence goes on along the minus strand of KZ505687.1, from coordinate 879,611 downwards.
AAGTTTTCGTAATTATTATTTAAGAAAAAGAAACAAAGAAAAAGAAACAGACAGGGTGTAGTGGACAAAGAGTATTCAGATGCTAGTGATTTTGTTGCTGAATTTTCTATGCTGTCTGATACAATATATTACCAAAGTTTTATTTTTTAAATAATAATAATAATAATAATAATAATAAGGAACGTCTTCTCTTCATTTGAGCCATCTTCAGTTCAAAAAATCAAAGTGAAAAGAGTTCTCAGAACTGCCCACATTTTGTATTTAGCAGTTGAAGAATCCTAAATTGTTACTGGTTTAAACACGATAGCAAAACTTTCTCAACAATTTTGTTCGGTAGTGCAGTGAATAAATACTGTCAGCAACAATTATTATCAGTAATAGTAATTTGTGTTATACAGTACCTTGCAGATAAGCATCTGCAAGTCTTTCACAGACAAACTTCACTTGTGCATGAAGTAGATAAGCTGGGTTAAACAGAGATATATGATAATGTCTCCTTTTTTTCCTAGAGATAATATAGTGAAAAGTGAGACTAGATACCAAGTCTCCATTTTTAAGTATCATGAAACATCAAAATACAATGTACACAGTGGTCTGGTGTGATTTGAGCTGGACAATTAGCAGAAATTCGTTAACATTTCACTCTTTTGTGAGCTTTTTTGGATTCTTCCTGATAGCTTAAAACCAAACAGATAAGCAAACAAAACAATTGAGATATTTTTCCTGTAAACAGTACACATTTTCATGAACATAGTTTATTAGAACCGTATTCTCCATTAATTTTTAAGATTAAGTATTTGTGTTTGCAAAAGATGGAAAGTCGTAATATTCCAGAAAAAAAAAAAAAAGATAATAATGACATGTATGATTCCCCTTTATAAAATATTAAAATTGTCTGTTCTGATGAACTGCAACATTTTTTTCTCCTTTAAATTGCAAAGAAGTAGTGCTCTCATACATTATGTTCTCCTTTGAGGTCTAAATTTTGTGAATGAGTTTCACTTTATGAAAGCTCACTGATTCTGATGTCCAGGCTGCTGAACTTTGTGGCTTCTCTCTGGTCATGTCTTCTTTTCTTTTGAAGTCCATTTACAGTTTTTATGTGAGATGCTGATGGCGAGACAGCCATCAGTTAGGGAAAAGTTGGTCTTTGTTGCTCTTTGAGGTGGGCTGATCTTCAGGCGTGCTGAGTTGCTCTGTTCCTGGGGTTTCTGTTGTGGGGTTTGGGTATTTTTTGGCAAGATATCACGACTTTCATGGTATTTTGTTTCCTTTGGAAATCTTTAGCTATTATTTTCCCACAATTACAGTTATTTTTCCAATCTTGTATGGCTTTAGATTATATATACTCTCACATCTTAAAACAATTATCTCAGTAGAAGAAAGGCTCAAAGCTGCACTGCGCACATTTGGCTGTGGATTAGGCAGTTGAATCTCTGGTCTGAGGATGGCAGGGATCTCCAAACAAAACATAAAGTCCAGACTATGCCAGTGAAGTATTGTGTAACATCATCCACATACATAATTTCACCTGAAAGGGATTCAGATGCCAATGGGCAATATTCATAGCTAGGAAAATACTGTGTTTCAAGTGCCTTTGAGGATTCCTAGTACACCATTCCTTCTGAAAAACTGTGTTACTTTATTCAGATAGCTTTTCTTAAACTCTTCAACCATAAGACTAAAGAATTTGAATGAAACAATACTAAAATCCAAACCTGACAAATTCCAAAGCTGTGATTTCTGTTTTGAACAAACTGACAATATTTTAATATTTTTATTCCAGAGGAAAATGGAGGAACATTTTTTAAAAATTTCCTCTGAAATGGAAAAAAAAACAACCCCCCAAAAAAACCCAAGACAGAAGTTTGTAATAAGAAACTGTGTCTGAAATTTCTCCATCTAATAATAACACTCAAAAAGATACTAAAGGGAGTTTCAGTTCCCCAGTACAGGTTTTGAAAGACTGAGCATTTTGCTTTATAGGCACTCTTTTGCTTTGGTTTCTTTCTGGGAGGGGAATAAGGATTTCAAAAGGCTACTTAATTCATAGTTCAGCTGTTTTAGTTTTAACACTGAAAAACGCATACGCACAGAAATGTTCAGGAAAGGGCAAATAAGCCTTATTGTTAATTCAGCTTGGGTCAACTTATCCAAGTCCCTCAACTCTCAAATGCTCACTCATCATTTTACTGAATGTAGCATATTCTATAGAAATTAACTATGGACATTAATTTCATTGTGATGCTTATAAAATGTCCGTTTCCTTCTTTATGCAAAATATTAAATTAAATTTTGAAAGGTTTCAGAGTGAGTTTTTGATAATGCCTTGATGACAATGTGAGTCTTACCTCTTTAATGATTTTTTAATAGACTCCAAACTGTGGCATTTATTCTTACTATTCTCTGACCAGTTAATAATTGCACACATCCATATAAAAGCATGCTGACTTCCAAAGATGGAATGAGCAGATAGCATTCTGTCTGCAGGTAGAAATTTCTGGTTATAAAGTTAAAGAGCAGGAAATTTGATATAGAAAAGTAGGTATCTAGTAACTGAACAACCTTAAAGATTAATCTAGGCTTTGAAAAGCTGTATTTATCTGAAAAATAGACTTTATTACTGAGAGTAACGTGAAGATAGTGGACTGCTGAACAACAGTCTTCTCAGGCAAGGTACTATGAAGCACGGATTGTCAGCTGAACAGGTAAAACGTGAAAGGATTGTTTGGAATTTACATAAGTACAAGCTAGATCTATGTCTAATTGTCTTTTCAGTAATTTAAATCTCTCTATTAGTAGAATTTTGCAACAATATTCCTATTTTATATCTTATAAAGAAATACTATTTGTTTTTGGCTCAACCTGGCCTAAGGGAAGCATAATTTCAAAATAAGTGAAAGGAAGCACGATTTCAAAATAAGTGTTATAATCTTCAAGTGCTACATCCCAAAGGACATGATGATCCTTAAGTATTGAAATACTCTGAGTGTCATTTACCAGCTGCAATTTAACAATTTCTGGAATGTTTGTCAAGATTCAAAATTTCATCAAAACATATTTATTTCTAGGGTTGGGAGTGGGGGTGGGGTGGTGGATATTTAGATGTTAATACATTTGTCTTACACTTAGGTAATATTTCAAAGAATTCCAGAAGTATAGTTCTTCAGTCATACATGTGGGTATTACTTAATAAGATAATTTTATCTCCTTTATTGTTCAAGTAGATGTTTATACAAATGGAAGCCTTCTGTTCATTTATGGACTCGCCAATCTGACGTGCATGGTTATGGCTTAGAAAGGCTAATGTTCTTTTTCAGAACAATTATTAGTTTTTTTAGAAAAAAACATGTGAACACAATTGAAAATATTCTATTATTTATGCCATAAACTACAATGATGCTGTGCATCATGTAAATTATATGCCCATATGCCTCTTTAAAGTCTATGTTGTACTGTCTCGTCCATTATGGTTCATTACATCGGATTAGTCCTATGTCATACATACATCATGATGTTCTTCCACTGTACTATTAGACATCTGTTGAAAGAATTGGTATGCTAGTCACTTTGAGCATAAACAAAGTTGATATTACAGTCAAAGATATTAAACTTCACATTTATTATTAAACTGCACAAGGTGTGACAAACATTGCTAATGATGGTGCAAGACTCCTAGTACTCTCAGATTAAGTAGCAATAATTGTAATGAGTTCTTTCCACTTTGTAGTGCAGGGCAGTTGAGGCAATGAGAAAACCGAACGATACAAAGCAAGGAAGTGTGTATTGGCAAATGAGGTGTCTTTCCCCAGCTATGGCTCAACAGCTATGACCATACTCATATCATTGTAGTTCAGTGTGTTTTTCAGTGTTTCTACTCATGGAAATGTATTTTAAAGACATCCACACTGCTTCTCCGTGGAAAATTTTTGGAGAGTATGAAGTCTGGTTATGAAAAGAATAAGACGCATGGGGACACCAATATTTTCTTTTCCATATATTGGAGCTAGAAAAAAACAACAATCAAATAATTTCTGTTTAAACATTTATTTGAACGAAAAATAAGTGAAATGTTGCTTACAATTCATATTTTGTATCAGTAGGGTATAATGGCAATACCCTGAGTTTACAGCCTGAAAAATGTAGAAGACAGTTAAAATCTTAAATTAAAGTTTTCAATAAACTCAAGGCATGTATTACAATTTAATCTGCTGAAATTAACTATAAATAGTAAATTTTTTACATTTCTGTCTCTAACATATTCTAGAACTATATTTAATTGCTATAATACCTAAAGAGGTCTACGAGACCATATTTCCTATAACTTGGTGTCTTTGAAAACCACCTGTTAACTGGCTTTAAGAAACATTAGTCACAGAGATTCACAAAGCATTTGGGTTGTATTTGAATACTAGTATAGCATTTCTACCTGATGATTAATATTGCATTCCCAGTACCGTAGATTTTTAACATCATTGGTCTGTCAAAGAAAATAGACTTCTAATAATTAATGATCACTTTTCTTTGTAGTTTTCATCATTTCTGACTACTGTACTCAAGACTCAGTGAAGCCTAGGAGTCCTATTTCATTTCAAAAATAGAAATATTTAAGTTAAGTTTTGCAAAACAAGTCTTGCTACCAAAGAAAATGCCTTGCTGTTTGGTTTTTTTTTAATTATCATTATGTTCTTAGCTGATCAAGTAATTGCTAAAGCTAAAAATTTCCTTTTCCTTCTTCATTTGGCAAGGTTGTAAGTTGTTTTCGTTTCAGTATAAACTGAAGAAGATTAAGACTGAACAGACACAGCTATTGTATGGGGTTTTTTAATTATCTTAATATGTAAGCATTAATATTACCTATCTATTCATGAGAAAACTGAAAAGCAGTTTACCATAGAACAGACCAGTAAAAGCAGTGGAGGAAAAAATATGTAAAAACCCCAGATCTTGTGAGTTTGTACCTTATCACCCAAAGACATAGTGCTTCCTTCACCATTTGTCTGTTTGCTTGTACTTTGAATTTTCTTTCCATATGTTCAATCTGTATTGATTTCTTAGTAGTTCCATAGCTAAGATTCATGATCCTTGTTAATGCTCCAATCCCAGGTTACTGAAATTATCCACCTTCCCTATAGAAACAGTCTTCACACAGATAAAGCATACTTGAATGGACCACTAGGAAAACAGTCTGGGGTTTGGATTTTTGTTTATTTATTTGTTTGTGTTTTTTATTATTATTGGAAATAGTTAGTTTTCATCAGAGTAATTGAAAATATATTTTTTCTCATGGAATGGAATTTTCTCATGGATTCTTTTTAATCCTTGATTTCCCTTGGAAGAGTGTCTTCCTGCAGTCATTCAAGGCATGTTTTTTATAGTATGTCCTGTATGATTTTGTGTTTGTGTACACAACTGCTATTTGGGGGGGCAGGGTTCTATATTGGCATATGGGTCTTTACTCTGTTAGCTTTGACTGATTTACATAACTTTAAATTCTGCTTAGCTTTGGTATATATACTCTTCTAAACAGAATTCAAGAAATTAATATCTCAGACTGTCAAAATTACACAATGATGCAATGTACTATAATATGTCTGAAGAAGCATATTTTTTCTTGGCACCATATGTAAGAAATGTGAGTAACAGCTGCTGACACAGGCAGTAATTCTCAAAGTGAATTTTTTCTTTCTGCATTCAAAGCTGTTTGTTTCATTTCTCTGAAAACAAGAAATTGTATAGTCACAGCATTTTTACTAATGTGATACAGAACGGTATTTAAAAATGTATTCCACATAAGCTAGCTATCTTAGGATGTCTTTGCCATCTTTGTATTCTCTTTCCCATATTGTAAATATACTATCTGGGAGTGTAAATCTCTCTTTAACTTGTGTCTCATGACATGCTGACTTAATTATAAATTAAACACCCAGACAAGCACATATTTTCCTCTTCCATATTTTCTGGAACACATTGTCCGCTCCATGTTGCAGCTGATCATGTTCCTATTCACTTAAAATATGTAAGTGGTATATGGGTCTTTACACCCTGCAGCAACTTTTAATGGAGTTATTTTATAAACCAATTTAATATTATTTTAGGGGTTTTCATTTTTTTGTCTTCAGCTTTTCAGGCAAAAATGCTTTTGGAAGCGAGGATATTATGCACCAGCTTCTCCTGACTCCTTGGGTTAGACAAATATTTTTCTTACAAATCCAATTCCCTACCACTGTACCAATTGTAACAAGATTTATTTCACTTTGGGATATTGAAAGTATCAGAAAGGCAACTTGAAAAGCAGCCTCAAACAAGCCCAGGTCTTGTTTACATGAGGCAGTGCTGGCTCCTCTGCATGGTGTGTGCTGGTAGGAGCCTGGTCTCAGAGAAGCCCCAGTGCACCTACAGTATGGCATCTGCAGGGCGAGTTGCACAGGGATGACTTGGGAGAATTTATGCTCCTGTTTTGGATGTTGGCTCTTGCAGGGTAAGCTGAGGACACCTGAAGTCTAATTAAGCCCTTGTGAAAGCACATCGTTTTGATCTGACTGACTTCTTAAAGAATGTATTCCACCTTTTCTTCTTCCTCAGACAGGAAAGAAACTTACTGAAAAATAGCCCAGCTCCAAGTCTGTTGAATTAAGTGGAAAAATTCCTGTTCACTGCAACCGACTTTAGATCAGGAACAAAGTGACCTTAATCCTTTCCTGTGTTGCTTAAGAGATCACTCATCTCAGTGCCGGGCTTCCTCCAGGCCTCCCTTCCTGCCAGCCTTTCTGCCTGGCCTGCCTACATTCTGCTTCTCCTCAAGATACAAACAGTTTCAAACACTTTAAAAGTTTGGGTTTTTTCTCAGTGATCTACCTGTCACCAGTTATAGTCTAAGCACACTCATCCTTACTTGTTTTTCAATTTTAGGAAAAAAGGAGTTAAAGTTTCAGAAACAAGAAATAAAAAAACCCAACAAACCATGTAGCTTTTTATCTTAAACATTCTTCCTCCTCTTTTTGAAAGGTCAGTTCTTTTCTAATGTAAGATTTTCAGTCATGGGCTTTCTTCTCCACTGTTTATACACAACACCTAAAACTGAGGCATTCATTTTGACCAGAGCATTTTGACACTACTAGAATACAAATAATATGTTACAATTCTAAGACTGGAACTACAGGAAAAACATATGGGATTTCAGTTTATTTTCAGTATAAAGGCATTTGTAAGTGTGGGTTTGAAATTGATGTGTAAAGAGAGCTATAGATTTGTAAAATCTATGTTCCGTTGTAAACATTTATATGCCTCTACCGTTGAGTATCTAACTGTGACCTATTAAAGAGCTCATAAAGGCCAGCCTGCTTAGTAAATAGCAGCTGCATTCAAGTTGCTTCAATTGGCGAGACAGTGAAAGCATCCAAACCCTTGGTTCAACCTTTGAGAAATACTGAATGATACGTCCCATTCACCCTTCTTCTCTGGGGACACATGCAGTGTAACACCGCTACCTCTCGGGACCTAAAGAAGTAACCGTTCTTCTGTGCTAGTTCTGCTGTACAATAATGCTGCTTGGCCGCCTTTTCAGTTACTCTTGTGTGTTACTTAGAACATAAGAAATAAAATAGAAGTTTCACAGAGAGATGCAATGTGTTTGAATAACAACAACGAAGTATGGCTAAGGAGGATTGCTCCATTTTCTGGAAGTGATTTATTTTGGATGAGGCATTGATTAGAATTATTTTCGTACCTTTTAGTTGGTGGTTTGTTTTTTTTTTTAATATTCTTATTCTTATTCCTATATTATTATTATTATTATTATTATCATTATCATAATTTACTAATTACAGAAGTGAAGGTTGAAATCTATTATGAGAAGCAACAAACATTTTACTACATCTCTTAATGAGCTATTACTGTTTGTTGCATACTGGAGACATGTCTTTGTACTTCCAGCTACTCCTCTACCTCAAGACACAGAGTCTTTGAGCTTGTGTTATCAGTGCTTTGGAAAGCATTTGAGAAGTACTATTGAAAACTTGTGGTATTCTGCATTCATTTTTCTGATCATCATGTTATATGACAGATTAGGATTACATTCAAGATGTTTTTGCTGTTGATGCACTGTACACTTCAAAAAAAGAGAAGATAAAAGAGAGTAAAGCAGAGAAGACTGGAGCTTTTTAGGAAGACAAAGTTAAAATGTCAAGTCAGAGTCAAGATGAAGAGAAAGTAGCAAACACCTTTAAAACTTAATAGCCAGAATAAATTACTTTAAATTTAGAAAAGATGAGCTCTGGCTTGGGTCAGCTGTAAATAATGTATTTTATAGTCCTTTCTTGGTGCATAGTGGCCCCCACATTTTATTCGAACCATTTATTTTGCAATGCAGTGTTATTCTGGTGTTTTTAAAGACAGCTTTTCAGTCATGCTACATTTTATGGTCTTTTTCTGCCTTTTAGTGTTCAAAATTATAATAGAATACTTGGTATGGTACATCAAAGTGATGTTCTTGTCTAGTCTCCAAAAGTGATGCTTAAACAAGTGCTGCTTCTGCCTACCATGTCATCTTTGTGTTGGTTCTGTCTTCTTTTTCTGTAACTCTGCAGAAAATCATGCAACTCATGTCTAATTAATACACTTTTTGAAGATTACAATATATAATAGCCTATCTAAAACAAAGTCATTTTTTAATGTACGAGGATATTGCTGAGGCGGATAGTAAGATTAATAAAATAGCAGCAGTAAAAATTAAACCCAAATTTTTTCTCATACCTTTGGGATTCAAAATTACTTTGAGTGCCAGTAGGAACTTAATGATTTGCCTTTACGATATGTTAACCTTGGCTGGCTGCCAGATGCCCACCCAGCTGCTCTCTCACTCCCCTTTCTCAAGAGGATAGGGGAAAAAATAATATTAAAAAGCTTGGGGGTCAAGATAAAGACAAGAAGATCACTTACTAATTACCTGCATGGGAAAAAAACAGACTTCACGTGGGGAAAATTAATTTAATTTATTGCCAATTTAAAAAAAAAAAAAAGAGTAGGATTGTAAGAAACAAAGACAAAACTAAGAACAGCTTCCCGCAGTCTTCTCTTTCTCCCCAGGCTCAACTTCACTCTTTCATTCTCAACTCTACCTCCTCCCCACCAGCCCAGTCCGGTACAGAGGGATGGAGAGTGAGGCTTCCAGTCAGTTCATAACGGTTCATCTCTGCCCTCTCCTTCCTCCTCACACTTTTGCCCTGCTACAGTGTGGTGTCCCTCCCATGGGATACAGTTCTTCATGAGCTACTCCAATTTCAGTCCTTGCTGGGGGCTGCAGTTCTTCAAGATTTGCTCCAGCATGAGTCCTTTCCACAAGGTATAGTCCTTCAGGAACAGACTGCCCTAGCATGGGTCCCCCATGGGATGCAGCTCTTACCAGAAAACCTGCTCCTGTGCAGGATCTCCACAGGCTGCAGCTTCCTCCATGGAATGTCCACCTTCTGCGTCATGGGCAGCCTCCATGGGCTGCAATGTGGATATCTGCTCCACCGTGATACTCTATGGGCTACAGGGGGACAACCTTCATCACCATGGTCTTCTCCATGCAGGGGAATCTCTGCTCCAATACCTGGAGCACCTTTTCCTCATCCTTCTTCATCAAGCTTAGTGTCTGCAGGGCTGTTTCTCACAGTTTTTTTCTCAGTCCTCTCTCTCACAGCTGCTGCACAGTGTTTTTTCTTAAATGCATTCCTAAATATGCTTTCCCAGTGGCATGGCCAGCTTAGCTGCTGGGCTCAGCTGTGTCCTAAGGTAGATCTATTGCAGCCAGCTGGAAGAGGGTCCGTCTGGCATGGTGCAGCCCCTCACCTCTTCTCACACAGGCCACATCTGCAGCCCTCTGCTGCCAACACCTTGTCATGTAAACCCAAAAGAGCCCTTCATTTTGCCTGGATCTTCTAATCTACCCTGATGTGTTGCTGTTTGACACAGGCTCGGTCACTGCTATTTAGGCTACCTGTATCTTGATTTTACTCCTGCCATTTCCCTGATGCTATCACCCTGCTGTTACACATGGCTATGAATAGTTTGTGTAAAGGCAGAATAAGTGGAGGAAAAAATGACAGAGTCACAAGGAAGGGTTGTATTTATATGCTACAAATAAAATAGGAATATACCTTTTTCTTTCGTATGTTCTTTCTGGCTCCTGCTCCTTCATCCTGTAACATGTTAATTTAGAAATGGAGTTGATTACAGAGAGTAAGTCTTCAGAACTGGATTTAAATTATTTTTGTGATATTTACTCATATTACTATTTGGGAGGAGTGGAGACGTTTTTCCATGTAATTCCTCCTTTGCAAAATAGCACTTTTACACTTTGCGGATGATGAGGCAAATGTATTACAGAATGTGAAACACTTGGCTGCCTTTGGTTGAGGTCACAGGCAAATACCTGAGCTAGACACAGATGGGATGTTGTGTCAGAATATGTCTAGCAGCAAAGCACACTCCTCATACTTCAGGTGAGGCCTTTTCTACTGGTGGTAGTGATCAGCTGTCATCACTATGACAGCATGTAGTTCATTATTCAAAATGGATGATCATTGAATTATTTCGTGTGCTATACTCTCTGTTTCTTGATTGGATTGCTAGATTGATTCCAGAGAAAAACAGAGAAAAATAAAACTGAATTCCCTCTTTAAAGGGGGAAGAGGGTTGTATAAAAACACGTCTGAATTAAAGTAGTTACCAGATATTTGTGTGAATGCAATCCCACTTTACTGGATGTTTGCCTAGAGTAAATAAAAAGGGGGTAATTTTTTTTTTTAATGGTCAAATAGAACAGCTGTTTTGAAATCCAAACTGAATATTCATAAATTCTCTTCCTGCCTTATTTAACTGATTTGCTCTTTCAAAGTCTAATGCTTCCTCGGAAGTTGTGCTAGAATTGTAACTAATAATCTTCCCATGTTTATACAACATGCAAACACATATGGTACATATACAGGCATTATCCTTATATTAGCTAAATCTCGTTGACAAAAAGACAACAGACCATTTAACAAATATATCATTTACTGAGTTTATTGCAGCTTTATAAGAGGCACTGTTATAAAAATGGGTATGACATTTCCATTTCTGTTTAATTGCTGTGGAGTGAACATAAAAAGATAAGAGAGCCAAGAGAGCTTATTAAAACTGAAATGAGGGCAAGTGATAAAAGAATGATATTTTAGTGGTATTGCAGTCATATCTGTCACTCTTCCCACAAAAACAATCTTATTCTTGGATTTTTTGGTGGGGAGAGAGGATGTAGGTTTTATATAACCTCTCTCTTTTCTTTTGAGCTACACTTGATATATAAGGTCTCTCTGTGCCTGTATTTCAACTGGAGGGCCTCAGTATCCCAGGGAACCTTCTGGAGAATAGTGTGACTTTTGCTCTGCTCTGAAGTAGCTTCCTTTTTTCTTTTTCATTTCCCTTTTCTCTTTTCTTTTTTCTTTTTCCTTTTTCCTTTTTCCTTTTCTGTTTTCCTTTTCCTTTTTCTTTTCCACCTCAGAATAAACCAAGCTAAATGTAGGGGGTCCTGAGCCTCACTCTGGCATGCCTCATAGCCACATCTCTGAATTCCAACACGTCCAATAAGATTTAGTAATTGAGAACTCTATTTTTAGAGAAAGTGTTGAAAGGAACATTTCATAATTTGAAATATTAAGCATTAGAAAGTTAGGAAACACTAGGCTATACTGGGCATGTAAATGAGCTAAGTTCACAGTGAAAAATAATGTATAATCGTATAAATAATAACTGATTCATACTGTAAGTATGCAGAAAGGCAAAGCTAAAAGCATACAGTAATCAGTTAAGGCAGGGCCTTCCTATTTTTTGCATTAATCATGTCATAATCAAGGCAATGCTTTTATAAATAATTTTGTAAAAATTCTCCTAGTTTTAAAACATTAAATATCTGTATATATAAATGTGCATATGCTGCATGCCACTGTAGGGGCTTTCCTCTGCTTCTGAATTTCACATACCATCTTGCTTTCTGAAACCGCCACAGATGATGTTTAAGTCTAGCTGTCCAGGGCAACTGCAGCAGGAAGCTGTCTTAGAGGAACGTGTGTGCTTGAAGAGGTGGCCTATCCCTTCTCTTGTTAGGCATTTCAGCAGATAGCAGTGAAATTCTGCTTTGTCAACAGAATAAGCCCAGTTATGCCAAGTGTTTAGCGCAGCCTTCAGTCACAAAGTAATGATGAGCTGTCACTGAACTGATATGGGAAAGAGAACTCTGTTACACAGCTTTTCCTACAAAAAAAAAAATATAATTCAATTCTGTTCTCTGCAGGGAGATTCATAAGTCCTGATATGAAGCTGTATTAGCTTCCACCAAAATTGAGAAAATCTGCTCAAATAAGTAAAATCTACCCCAAAAAGACTTACTTTTTTTGTGCTCAGTCTTGCTTCTCTGGAACTGATAGCTTACAATTAATTTAAAAAGGAGGGACAGTTGCCTGAAATTCAAGAGCTTTCTGGGACTAGGTTATAAATACTGGCAGCTGAGATAGCTTCAGCTACTTCTAACTGAAGCATAGCCATGGGATATGGCTTTTCCTTCAAACATGCATCTTGTTTGCATAATTTTGTATGATGATGCTCTGAAGGAACAACTTTCAAAACCCACAATTTGTGGAATTAAGTCATCCTAGTAGTTCAATTTATCTGGCTAGTCTGCAATGAGAAGCTGAAGAAGTAAGGAATAATCAAATATTCTATTTCTACTGAACCACTGTCTTGCTGTAACAAATAATACTCGTGTGCTAATACTACTTATAGGTGCAGTTTTGTTTTGGTTTATTATGTTTTTTGCAGTTTCCCATGTTTACTGTGAAAGAGTAATATCATTAACACTCTTTGAAAAATAGCTGTAGAAACTAAAAAACACATATGAAACCAGGAAAGCTATTCTCACACGTTTTTCCTGTGAGTGCATTTTGTTGTGTGAAAACAGCTTTGGTTCTATAAGTATTTTCTTCTCATAATACTAGACTGGGTTACTGTCATGCTAAAGGGCTCTTGAGGTAATACTGATTTTTATCAGAGCTATCATACATTAAAATTGATGCTTCCTTTTATACTGCAATATATTTCAATATATATTTTTGAATTCTGACGTTCTTACATAAAGCTGCCATGTTTCAGATGTTTAGACTGTGTTATGAGGACTAAGCTTATTCATTCCTTGATTCAAACATACATAAAATGTAGAAAATTTCCATTTATTGTTCCACTTTTGATGACATATCCTTCATTTCTGAGGTAATTTACATTTCAATATACATATATTTATGTTTGATAAATAGCTGTACTACAGCCATTGTCATTTTGTAATGACTGAGTTTCAAAAATTAGCTATTTAAAAAATGATTTAATATAATAACAGAAAAAATCTGTAATTTTATGTGGATCCTTGAAGAAGCTACAAATAAATTCTTAAAGGCCAAATATTCTGTTGTCAACACATTTTACAATAACATATGACATTCTGTTAGCTAACACCAATGCATACATGTAAAAAGAAAAAAATCTCCCTCTGTAGATTGAAGACTAGGACTTCTTGCTATTGATCTCAATAGTAGCAAGAGTCTCTCAGAAATTTCAACCAGCAGAGGAAGGAAGCAGAATATAATATGAGGGCTTCAAAATCACGTTCCTCAAAACATTTGTGTTGCATCAGTGCTTTGCACAGTTCCACAAAACCCTGTCCTTGCATATTTTGTTTGGTGTACAACAATTTGTGCTCTTATTCAAGATCTCAGTGTTTCGTTGTTGTTCTTTATCTCTCAGTAATTGGAAACTGAAATATTTATGAGTTATTTTTCTCCTCCAAAAAAAAGGAAAGAGAAAAGGGAAATTATACAGAAAATTTCAGTATTATGGAGTACTAGTTGCTGATCCATAATTGCAATGGAAGATTTCCCATAACAAACCCTGCTAAAAAACAAACAGCCCTAAATTGCTCAGAAAGAAACAGATTTTTCTGATTTTTTTTTATATGTTCTTTCTCTCTCTCCTCACAGTACAATTTCTTGGTGACATTTATAATTATGCTATCCTGAAATGTTATCTGGCATTTTTGCTTCTATTTTATATTTGTTTTGTTTATAGTAGCTCCAAAACTGGTTATCTTAGAAGATAAATATTTCTGTTATTTTCTTGGCCACTAAGAAATAAATGTTTTGAAAATATTTAGGACTTAAGGAAATGATATTTATATATTATCTATATATTTATAATGCAATTCATAGCATAAACAAATCTATTTTTGAATTAGATTAGAGTGGAGATAAAAATGATAGGTAAAAAGGAAATTAAAACTTTCAGAGAAAAATCAGGTAGAAGAAATAGTACTGTGAAACTGAATATTAAGAAAAGAGAAGCTGTATTTCGCATTTTCTAGGAAGAGCTAGTTAGACATTTAGTTAGACATTTAGACATAACCAGACAACTGGTTAGACATTTTTTGTGCATTTGCTTTAGATTTTGGAAAGTTTCAGGAAATCATTAGACAGCAGGGTTACCAGAATATGATGCGTTCAAAAGTAGTTATGATCACACTCACACACTGTGACTACTTTTACCACAAGATGCTATGATTTGAAAGTCTTTAGATTAAATGGCACAGAAGGGACAGTGAAAACTTTACAGAACAATGATCTTGGAGAGCAACCTGATGGGAATTTTGTCCAGGAGGGTGACCAAATGAGCAGAAGAGACCAGTTAGAAAGAGAGGCAGGGAAAGACCCACCTGGGAAAACAAAGGAGACCTGGAAGATATCTGTGGCCTGTCAAGAACGTCACCCTGTCTCGTGTCTGAGAACTGGATAATGGGTCTTCAGTTTTAACAGAAATCTACTAATATCTTTTCTGCTGTCATACATGTAGCATCAAGTTAGTCAGACTGTTTAGTGCCTAAAGATGATCACGGAAAACACAAAGGCTCAAATAGGGTCAGAGGAAAATTGATAGGTAAGAAACCCCCATGACCTGTGAGTGGAAAGCCACCCAGAGAAATCGCTTGGAGAGGTTCCTTCCTGGAAACGCCTTCAAGCTGAAGGGAGTATGGGACTTACTATGGGATGCAGGGAGGAAAAGCATTTTCTTTATGTAAAAAATATTGCTGAATGATGTTTTGAAGGGATTCTGGGGACACAGGGAACTTATTTTCAATGTTAAGGTGAAGGACCATAGGTAGGAAAGAAACTAAGGTATATTGAGAACAAGTGTGGGAAATAGATGGAGTAGAGGATAAAAGGCAAAGGGATAGGGGGAAAAGGAAATAAAAGGCTGTCCAGTGTCTGAGCCCAGTAGTCTGTCCCATCTAATTAAAAGGCATTTCTGTTTTCCAGGTGGCTGTGTTGTTTATGCTAAGCAGGTGTTGGTGCATGTTAGTGAACTTTAAGCTGTCCTGGCTGGTGAGTAGGATAAGATGTCTGAGCTCCAGCAGCTGGTGGGGGCTGTGATCCTCATGCGCCAGTGCCAGCAGCTGGAGAGAGCAGTGGACCTGGGGTCGGCTCCTGGGCTGAGTGCCTAAGGCCAGCTGCTGGAGGCAGTATATGTATATATTCCACTAGTGGACTTCAACTTGATCAAGCTGAGGGGAGCAACTGGGTTGGGCCAGCTCTGCAGTTCATGTTTCTGCAAGCACGGTGCATCTGTGTAGGTGTCTACCTGTGTG
Organism: Limosa lapponica baueri; assembly: GCA_002844005.1. Taxonomy (NCBI): domain Eukaryota; kingdom Metazoa; phylum Chordata; class Aves; order Charadriiformes; family Scolopacidae; genus Limosa; species Limosa lapponica. Next base: position 863,908 of record KZ505687.1, on the reverse strand, counting down.
ACTGGCCATGTATGTGTGTGTGTGTGTGTGTATGCATGCTCACCTATCAGGTACGCGTGCTTAGCCTGGCTGCTGGCTAAACCTGGTGTGCAGAGCTGCAGTGTCTTGTCATCTACCCAGTTTCTGGATTCAGCTACCTTTAACAAAGTCATCAAGCGTGCAAGCAGAAGTCATGTTTCTGAACAAATGGCAAGAATATAGCTGTCTAAGCCAAATTGTTCTGAATATTAAAATACTTGCAAATAGATATGAATTCATCCATGAAAAATGTGACACAATGTTTAATCAATACAGGAATTTACAGGTTCTCTTTGTTCTTTCCCAACCTGAAGAAAAAAATTGTGACTGAAATAGATTACAGAAATAAAAATATGGAACAGAAAATATGGTACATAAATGACAATACAGGTTAAATTTTCTATTCATAAGGAGTTTACATATTCAGTCTATTCTCTACCGATTATACAAACTTATGGCAGGGTTTTGAGCTGTAGTATATTTATAAACTGAACTAAACTGTGTTATACAGCTATTCCTATATTTAGATAGTAGAGAATTTGGGGGTCAAGCTAGGTCATAAGAAACAGCAGATGATTAAGCTGGCAGCACCAGCCCAGCTGGAAGCTGTGTCCTGCAACAGGAGGAAGCATCCAGACAAGACAAAACGCAGATTCTGCATTTCTGACAAATGAAGTGGACTTTTCTATGAGATCACCACCAAGAAACAATACATGTGTGGTCTTTGCTACTGTCCCTCATATATCTGTGCTGAAAGGCACTGTACAAAGACGCTGGCACATAAAGGTTGGGCCAAGGTCCAAATGAAAAAGAAGAGCTAGCGACTTTCAGTGATCTGAAATGTATTTAGACTTGTTCAGTTTACCTTTTATCTTTGAGATATGAATTAAAATCTGTAAAACAAAACTCATTTTTGTCAAATCAAAATAGCTTACACAAGCATGCTTCAATTAGGTAAAATTATTCAAAGCTGTCTGTGCAGAAATGCTTTCATACGTTCATATTGCCACTGTTCACATGACTTTAGATTTTCATGTCTGGATGATTCATCCTTCTGAGAATGAGAGGTAGGAGCAAGCTTGAACACTAAAACAAGAAATGAAAATATGTAGTTATGGTGACTGGCACCTGTCTTTGCCTTATCCTCATACCTCTCTGTTCATTGGGGCAGCCAAAGCCTCTGTAATTTCATTTTTCACCTCAGAGTTCTTGGTATTTACATGCTGAAAAGAGAGCAGGATTTGAAGAAAAAGATCAATAAACAGAGGAATATAATACAATTTGGATGTGTCTTTAATCCAAGGACCATAAAGTACATAAGAAATTTATCTATTAACTATTTTTCGCTATATTCATATATAGCGAGACAATAATACGAAACAATAATACGAGACAAAGAATAGCATTGTTTCATATATTTGAAACTTGAGGCTCTGCTGAATTGTCAAATACATCATGTTCTGCTTGGGGCTGGCCACTGGAGTTGGAAACCTGGCATTGAGAAGAGTGAAGGTGAACAGCTGTTGATTTTTCACATTTTGTCAAGAAGGTCAGGAAAACAAGAACAAATTTATTTGGGGATGCTGCAGAAGAAGGGAGTTACTCATTCTTTAACATGAAGTCTCAGCTCACTTGTGCTTTGAGAGCCTTGCAATAAAAAGTGTGCCCCCCTGGCTGTCCTAGCTGCTTCAAGAAATTAGTTCCAAGGGATCCCTGAATAATGTTTACCTAAAATGGCTCACTGAGCTATGTTTTCTTCTCTGTGATGTTGAATATTTTTATGCTTACAGTCTTGGAGACCATGAACACTGTGCAGATATATCTATTGCATTTTCAGGAGGTGCTCCATAGGCCAACAGTTCCTGTTGGTGTAAGAAGAAACAATGACACACTGCCTCTTTAGCAAAAGAGATTTTATATCTTTGACTATGGAAAGAGTGCTTTCATGCTGGCTAAAGCTTGCATTCCTACACTTTCTTTTGAATGTGTGGACATAAAGACAGCTTTTAGTACATTTAAGGGCAGACAGGCAGACTGGAAAGAAGCTCTGGAGGCTGGACTGAGAACTGACATTTTCAGCACTGGGCAGGGTAGGTAGCTGAGGTGGGTGGAAGTGCTTCCTCGTCTATATTTGGCTTCAGGGATGCTTATAATATGAACATACTATGAATACAATGTGAGTTTTGGTTTCTGTTTCCTGAGCTTCCACAACTCTGATCTGCAGCAACAGCCTGAAGTGAATCAAGATCACTTTTCAGGGCTTAAAATTAGAGTGAACCAAAAATATTTATTGAATCAATACAGGTCACAGAGGCCATTTTGGAAACTACGTTGTGGTAAAGCTGTTCATATGAATATAGCGAAAAATAGTTAATAGATAAATTTCTTATGTACTTTATGGTCCTTGGATTAAAGACACATCCAAATTGTATTATATTCCTCTGTTTATTGATCTTTTGCTTCAAATCCTGCTCTCTTTTCAGCATGTAAATTTTTTATTTGGAAATTCAGGACTTTCTCTGAGGTATTCAGTTGCATAAATTTCATCAAGTTCTTGCACCTTTCTAATGTCCTTCTTTGGTAGAAGAATTAAGTATTGCCAAAGACTGACTTTTCTGCAGAGACTTGGTACTGCCTTTGAGTTCTAGTTCAATCTGCTCAGAGCAATGCTCATACATTCATCTGTGGGATGTCATACTGTTTGACAGACCTCCTTTCTAATTCTGCTTCTGGTAGAGAAGATTGACTGATTTCTGAATTGCTGTTTCTTAATAGGAAAGTAAGTGTAAAACAAGAATAACTAGAACTGTTTCTTAACAAAAACAGCAGTCATAAATATTGGGATTACTTACTTATTAAATTGAAAGTTGTAATACAATTTCATTTGAGAATTTCCAGCAGTCTGGAGAGGTGACATCAGTATGCTAGGAGACAGTTAGCCTTGCAACAGTAACCTAATAAATGTGATGATTTTTTCTTTTGCTTAATGTCTGCTCTCAAAGCATGTCATACTTACCTCCATTTTTACTGGGTAGATATGGCAAAGTTTTGAGAGAATTTCAAAGGAATCTTATTCATGTGCAAATGTCATTCTTCTAATATCTATAATAAATTTCATAATTGTTGGATATCTCTGTTCATATCTACTTTTAATGAGTAATTCTGATAATGGAATATGAGAAATCTCTATTCAGAAAAGAACACACTCATGCAGAGTTATCAAAAGAAAAATATCTAGTCATTCAGAAACAAAACAGAAACCTTCAAGGGATATTCTTTATGCAGCTGCTTAATAGCTGAAGAGAAGAATCTAAGTTAACATTTGAGACTGAATGATAGGATCTGTCCTCCTCTAGCTTGAGTTGAGAACTGTAGGTTGCACTTGTGCTATTTCATCAAGCGAAGAGAGGGAACAAGGGAGAAGCCATTCAGCATCTTCTTCGTTTCCAATATTGCTTTCAGTTTTAGTACTATAAAAGAGGGTGGATTGCATTTGCAAAAGGAATGATTTGGTGGTAAAAATGTTCCAATATTTGATGACCTTCTGAGACATGGACACACTAGAGAGAGTCCAATGAAGACGCACTAAGATGCTTAAGAAACTGGAGCATCTCTCCTATGAGCATAGGCTGAGAGAGCTGGAAGTGTTCAGCCTGGAGAAGCCTCAGGGGGGATCTCATCAATGTATACACATATCCAAAGGGAGGGTGCAAATAGGATGGAGCCAGGCTATTTTCACTGTTGCCTAGTGACAGGACCAGTGGCAATGGACACAGACTGAAACACAGAAGGTTCTGTCTGAATGTCAGAAAACGCTTTTCACTGTGAGGGTGACAGGTTGTGGAGTCTCTATCCTTGGTGATATTTAAAAGCCATCTGGGCATGTTCCTGGGCAGGCAGCTCTAGGTGGTCTTGCTTGTGCAGGGGATTTGTACTGCATGACCTCCAGAGGTCCTCTCCAACTTCAACCATTTTGTGATTCTGTGATTCTATAAATGAAAGAAATGGTAGGAATAATAAAATCTGTTAACTTGTTACTTTCCAAAGAAGCCATAGTGCTGCATTTGTGCTATTCTGGCATATGGTAAAGTATAAAATTTACTCTTCTTCATGATCATTGGTTCTCAAGAAAAAGCAAGTGCCATCACCTCCTGAATTATGAGGAGACAGTCTACCTAGAGGCGTTTCATGCTAAACGTATTATCTCCCTACTGCAGTTTGTAGAAAGCTAAAGGGATTTTCATCTATAAGGGTATACTTGCACAGCTCCACATAATTCTGTCTCCTTTGGGAATATACATTGATCTGTTGCAGAGAAAATATTTAGCATCATTCTGACATATCTCCATTTTAGCCCTTTATGACTCACTGGCCCAAAATTTCTGCACTAACAAATCTCAGAAGCCTCACTGAAATTGGTAGCTAATTTAACAATAAATTAGTAAGCAGAATTAAAATATTAAATTCACTATTAAATTCAGACTAGTGGTAATCCATATTGTACCCACCCTATATACTCTGTACAGTACAATTTTTTTTGATTAATTTCCATCCTTTTTAACCACCTCTAACATTTTTATCTGCAATCCGTATGTAAGTGCTATCCTCTGAAGAAGCTCACATACCAAACATTTTAATAGAAAGTTGCTTTAAGAATTGGTCTTTACTCGCAATTAATAACATATGGGTATAGCATTATTATGATTTGGAAACCTTCATATGATGACTTTCTTAAATCACATACTCTCTCTGATTAGTTTTACAAATACTGGTATCCCTAACATACCCATATGATTGATTTATACATATATATATATGTATATACACATAGAGTATAAGTGTATATGTTGTAAGAATATGGCAGTTTTCTTTTAAATTTACCTGAAAGAAAGCTTTAAATAAAATTTATTTAGATATATATTCCTATAACGTAGGAGTACAGATTACACTATAGGAATACTTAGATATTCCTGTATTGTAAGAGTATGGATTATTATTGTTTTTAATTTATCTAAAAGGAAGCTTTAATTTTAAGGAAAATATTTTATGAGGAAATTAGTTAATTTTATGGAATTTTGCCTTCAATGTAATTGCCAGTACAAGTTCTTAATTAAGATTTTTTTTTTTTCAAGCATTTTGTACTAAGAAAGTGAAGCTTTATTAAAAGGTGGAAATCAATTTCAGACTGATTCCAGCTCTCACAAAGGGATAAGTTTCACTTAGACTTTAAAAAATACAGAGATCATATGGAAAAGCCAATAACATAAAAGTGTACACATATATATTTTTTTCTAGCTTACTCACAAAAGAAGCTTTAAGGTATTATACGGATGAGAAAATTCAATTCCCTTTCTAAAGGCTAATTTGTATTTCATTTTTATTGTCCAGAACATCAATAAAAGGCTTTCCACATCAGTCAGTAACTCCCTTTAACACAAGGAAACCTTATTCTAATGCAGTTAGACTTTGTATTTTGACATTCTCTTTTGGCATGGCTGGAGAAGAGAATAGGAAACTTGGGATGGCAGCATGTCATACTTGTGTCAGAAGAAGATAAAATGGGTGGGAGCAGGCACTAAAACCGAACAATGTTTTCTGGTGTGACTAATTCAAACATATTAATACAAGTATCTTGCAGAGCATTGATATTCAAGTAGTCCTGGAGGCTTGTGTGGGTTATTTCATAGTATCATGCACATAATTAGGTGACCCTTGAGGGAAGAAATCAGTGCTTATGTAATTCAATTGAGGTCAAAAGCAGTTTTCAAACTGGGTTGACCCCCCGGGGTACGGAAGCAGGAGATAACTTCTAAGGCACAGAGGAAAATTCCACCCAGCTTCTGTCCATCTCCCTCTACTTTTCTTCACTCTTCTCCCACTCCTGAAGCACTGCCCCAACACTTGCAGCTCTGTTGGTGCTGGAAGCTTTGTGGGAAAGGCAATCTGTGACTTCAGCCATCAGAGCCAGGGAGTGTGGGAGCCATCCATTCCAGAACTGGAGGTGGAGTGGGATATAAAAACCAACCAAACAACAAAAGGGAACCTTGCATAAAAAGTTTGAAAATGTCTATCCTGAACAAACGGTCCAGAAACCACAGAATGCTGAGGGCATCAGACCCCGCCACCAAGGGGACCTCAGTGTGCAGCAGCAATTCCAGCTGCAGTAGGGTACGCTGGCCTTCCTCCCTCGCCATGTGGTCCAAAGACTCAGGTGTGTCCTCAAACAACCCCACTGCTATCTAAAACCTTTAAAAAATTTTGTGCGAAAGTTTTAAATGTTACAAAGAGCCTTTGGAGCCACTGGCCAAGATCACAAGTAGCTTATCAATAATGTGTTTTTGTTTTTCTCTTGAATGAATGCTTTTCTCTTCAGCTTTCAGGCATCCAAATAACTCTAACAGAAGTTATTTGGACTGAAAAAGGACCAAATTGTGTCTACAAAAACATGAAAAATCTAATTAATGAAACCAACAAAAATTTTCCCTTGAAATGGGATGAACCATTTATGGAAAGTGGATACTGACATCAGTGGCCAAGTTTACTTAATAAAATTTAAAATACAATGAAGACAAAAGACTTCTCAGAATTTCTTTTATAATGTCCGGTTTAGGAGGAGATGGAAATAAAGTTGCTTTCCCGACTCAGCTTGTATGATGAGGGGAAACATAAAAGACATTTTTTGCCTCCTGTTTGCTCTCCAGTTCATTTACCCTGGTAAATAGCATAACACTATAACATAACTCAGTACAAACTACTGATCTCTATTAATGTAAAGCCTGCAATTTTTCTGGCAATGCTACTGTTAGGGTAAAAAATGAGTTTGCTGTCATGATATACACTGAAAGAACGTCTGCTCTGCTGTCAGTTAACTTCCTGATTAGTCATTGTGTTTAATACACCCTCCAAAAATCTAGTGTCATGACAGGCCATGTACTACAAGTATTACATCCCTTTAAAATGAAGGAGAAATAAAGGGTATGCAGAGGAATGCAAAGACTTAAGATTGCTATCTTAAATGAAAAACATTGTTAGAGGGTCTGGCTGCATTTGAGGATATCATTATTGTATTGTGGTTCCATTACACTTTATTTGGAACCGCAGAAAGACATTGTTTTGCCTGATGATCAATGCCAGGATCAGCAGAGGTCTATTTTCCCTGTTCAGCCCTCCTTCGAATGCTGCCTTTGTATACTAGGTGAAGATAGTCTTACCCTGAACACCTTTGATGAGAGGAACTGCTTCTTCGCACAGAAAGCAAGCTGGCAGCAGTCTACAATGAAGCAAAACAGGGGGTTGGGTTAAAATTCCCTCTTCAGGAGAATGGTGAGGACTTTCCAAAGAGCACTTCTTTCTAATCCCAAAGATAGTGTGTTTTCAGTATAAGCTGTCCTCTATACTCCCCTGAATTATCCTGCTGGTAAGGGATATGCATAGCAAAGCACTGGGGTGGACAAGTAACAGATAGAGTCCCAGTTTCTCTCCTTTTGTCATGAATAGGGATGATGAGCAACGCTGCCTGGGGAGTACTGAGCTGTATAAAATCACCACTGAGGTCTCTCTGGTGAGGCTGAAGAGGAGATTGACAATTACCGGTTTTTATTTAATGCAGGAAAAAAGTGGAGTTTCATAAGAGTAACCCATCTGACCCATTTTAGAGATCTATTTTATAAAGAAATTATGCTTTAAGTGCCTAGTTCTCTGAGCAATTCCTCTAAATGCGGATGTCAGTATTGTAAGTGCTAAAGTTTAGAGAAACTATTCTTGCTCTTTGTGTGTTCTCTTGTGTGGTTTCCCCTTTGTGTCTCCTCCTCCTCCTCCGCCTGTTCTTTTCTCTCTGACAAGTTACGTGCTGATTTAATTTCTTTTTCAGATAAATTTGATTTAAATGGATATATTGTCTTAAATAAAAGTACCCAAGCAGCTTCTTGCTTCCTGTTTTTGTATTTTGTATGTTTTAGATCTCATTTTTTTACTGTTTGAAAATCTGTTGAATAACATAGATAAATGAAAGACTTCACTTGCATGTAAGAAAAAGTCCTAGTTAATTTTACAGTTCTGAACATTTGTGGCTGGCCAGATTAGTGAACAATTAACTGACTAGCTTGGCAATTCTTCTTATTACACTGTTCAGGAAAAAAAAAAAAGCCAACCAACCAAGAAAAAGAAGCCTCCTAAAAGTATCACATGATAAGTGAGTTAAAGCACAGTTAGTTTAGCCAATTCTGGTAGCCTAGTGCCATTTTTCCAAGACAACCACATCATGGCAGATAGACTGATTGAGAGCAGACAAAATCTGAGATGAGACATCATGGCAGAAAAAGAATATATTTTTTAAATATTAAGATTCTTAGTTTCTGACTATACCTGCCCCACAGGCTTTTGATTATTACAACACAAATCTGCAAATCAGTTGATGAGTTAGGATACATTTGTGCATGTAGGGAAAAGTTATTAATAATACTGTAGCATTTGAATGTAACTGAATTCAGATAAAATGGATCTGTTACTGCTTTAAATATAACTATATTTGGTAACATGGTACAGGTATCACTAGTCAGTGGTAATTAATGGAAAAAAATTATTAGTAATATGTTATTAGCAATTTCTAGTATTCTGTGATAATTGCCTTCATTATCTATCTGTATCAAAAATGAAATAAATTTCATTGAGATTCATTGTTCTTCTTCTGTTCCTAGACACAGAAGTTAGCAACTTGGTTGAGTCTTTAAAGTATTATCAACCGTTAAACATTGAACATTATGCTGACTGTGAGACTTGTAGTAATTTTGTCGCTTCCCCCTTTCCTTTAGTTTGTTTTTATATAGAGTTTACAATGACTTTTAATTTTGTATGTGCTACATTCATAACAGTATTATACACAAAATTGAATATAACAGTAGGAAATAAAATACATCTTGGTTTGTTTTTTTTTCTTTCCTGTTGTAATCATTCATTGTATTTTCATGTTGTTCAGATGTATTGACACTTTCGTATTAAATTAACTGGTACCACATTGGCCTATGTACAATAGTATTTAAAAAAAGTCTGGAGTGACATATTGTGTCAAAGCGACCAGGCTTTTTGATGTTACTGCCTATCAATTTCTCATCTGTGCCTGTGTACATTTTTTGTTTGTTTTCAATTTCGCTTACAATAATAACAGGCAAAGTAGAAACAGTTTTTTGCATGATGGCAGGCCTATGAAGGTACTAACTTCAAAATAGTGTTAGCACTGCTGCAACCATCAGTGCTGACCAGTGTTTGTTTTCAAGAGTTATTTTAGATGTTACTTAAGCATATGTAAGTGTACAGAAATGTAATTGCAACATCTAATGTGAAGGTCAAAAAAAGTCTTGGAGATATATAACATGATAGAATTTAGAAATACTGGAATAACTTCATTCCCTGATTTTTCTTGTGATGATTCGTAAGTTTCTGCCCCCAGGTGGCTTCCTTAGGAGGGCAAAAAACGCCCCCCATACATCCCACATCCAGGGTTGTGGGATTCTGTGTCTTCCACTGGCACGGAAAACTCAGCAGCCTGGCAAAAGGTAAGGTATGAAGGTGATATGCAGAATGCACCTGATCACATACAGTTCAGTGGACCCACACACAGCACAAAAAGGCAAGGCAAAGCTAAATGAAAAAACATCCATATCTTTTACATACTGCTCTCTTTCTAATTTTTTTTTTTTTTAGCCTGGAAGTATGTTAATATTGTTTATTGCCTACCTGTCAAATAATTAATGCAGTGACTTATGTAATTTGTAAGAGATTTGTTTCTATTATTTTGTTAGTTATCTGCCAATAATTTTTTTATTTAAAAAAATCACTGATAAAGTTTTTTGAAGGCTCAGAAGTTAATTTGTAGGATCTTCTCTGTGTGTTTTTTCCTCTCTGCTACAGTTAAATGACACCTTGCTTGGTCAAATGCCATTTTTCAGAGATACTTTTTTTTTTCTCTGCAAAGTGATAAATCCATCCCTTTTTGTTCTCTCTTCTACTTGCTGTTTCACCAAGTTTAAAGGAGATGCTTTCCATGTAATCAATTCTTGTTTACAGATGAAACACTGGATAGAATGAAAAATGTAGGGGAAAATATGCACAAAACCCCCTGAGAACTACAAAAAGGAAAAAAAAGAGTGTATATGAGCTCCAAGAGATTTTGATATTCTTACCTTTAAAAAGAGAAGTGAGATATTTATTAATGCTGTAAATATGAAGACAAGTTTCCTGTTTTTCTAGAATAATGGAGTTAATCCATGTTCCTTGTATTCTTTCACATGGGGAAGAATGAGGCAAAGTTAGTTTTCAGCTGTGTGTGAATTTTGCCTTCTCGGGCTGCTGTGAAGAGTTTTCCAATGTCCTGTCTTATTTATTTTTCAATTCTTGCTTCTAAGAGTGAATTAATGTAATGTGTTACACTGTTTAGTATTAGAGAAGGAGATTAATAACCTGATTTTATCAAGTGGAAAGATGTCTTCGTAAATGCAAACCTTTTAGAAAACCCAAAGAAATTAAAACAACCAACAAAGATAATCTAATCTTACCAAAGCAAACTTATTCTCAAGCTTTCTGCTCCTGACGTTCTACCTTCTTTAAGCTTCTCAAAGCTCTTTGTATAGAATTTTGTCTGAAGTTTGACAAGTTGATCTATGTCCATTCATGGATATTTTGGATTACAGTACATACTTCTGCCTTTTTGCTTTAAAAAAAAAAAATCCTTTTGAAATAAGATTGTATGCTTTTATTATTTGTACGCTTTTATCATTTGTGCTCAATAGGGAACCACTTCACAAGTATCTGAATAGACAAGATCTCAGCCTTATATTAATCAGTGGAAGTTCTGTATTTGCAGGTACATTCACCATTCATGATTCTTGTCAACAGCCCATATTTTCTTCTCTGCTACTTGACTGGCTAATAGCGATCAAATGTATCCTCTGTGATATTCTCATAATCACAATGTTTTATCAAAAGAAAAATACCTAGATGTGAAATATGTACACCTTTTCCTTTCCAGATATGAAAAAAATGCTCAAAAGCTAAGACTTTTAGAATATTTAGAGAATTTTATCTGTGCATCCTGGTAGGCTGTAGATCTTTGGACATTGTTGATTTCATAGGTATTTTTTTATAAACTTCACAAGAGTCTTTGTTTTACTAGACATAAACAGCAACGAAGACAGATACTTTAGCAGGAGAGTCCCACACTTTTCCACACAGCCTTTCCTTTAGGTGCTTTTTAGTTGTCTTTTTTTTCCTTTGAGTAGAGATTCACATGTATAAGGTTGGCCATGGTTTTAGACTAGATACCTAAAAAAGCAAGATGCATTCCTTTCTTTTTTTTCTACTTTGAGCATCTTCTCTTCAATTAAGAAAAAACCATGAAATGCATATGTGTATTTTCCAGCCTATTCTCAAAGAAACAATATCCTCAAGTGGATGTCAATTTAACCAGAAGAAAGGAACAGAGAAAGGAAAAGAATATTTTTCTTCAAAATGTCAGGAGGTTCTTAATAATACTATTGTTGGTAATTATGCTGATGTTAAAGCATGGCTTATGTACATAGATGACAGGTTTTATTCCACTGGCTCACTTTAATTTCTAATTGCATAATATGAAGAATGAAGTTTTTAAATAGCAATAAGTACTGCAATTCCTTGAGCTGATGAATGTGTGACAGTCATAAAAGAGTTTCAGTTGATAATAATTATTTCAAGTTTTATTTTTGTTTTGTAGAAATAGTTAATTGCAATCTGAAGGTTTTGAAAAAGCAGTCTAACTAATGAATTTGGCTGTAAGAATAAAGTATTGCAGAGGTCCCTCTATTATAAATTACTATAATTCCATTTAATTCAAAGAAGATATAGCTGTGTATAGTAATGAGAATCTCAGAAGACTGTAAATAAGCATTGATCTAATTTTAGAAACTAGTAACTTGGTTCGTGAATTAAGCAGTCTTCAGGGTGTTGCTATGACTTCTGGGTCACTGTCTGGAGAAGGAAGAGATTTTTTCCTGTGGCTGTATTTGTGGTTGTTTAACCTACATTTTCCTGCTTTTCAGCAAGATCTCCTCTTTCTTCAACTGTACTTTTGTTTGTTTTTACAAGACTTTTCCATACTCCATGCTCTTCTGCAAACTTAACCATGTTCTTTTCATTCTCTATGTAGAGCTTTTCCATTCTTCGCTCTGTCACACTCTATCGCATGGTCTGAATATCAAGGTATCTCATATGACAGATATCCTATATGAATGTACATCTATGACAGTTGCAGATCAAATAATATTAGGGTGAAATAGGTACTGATGAACTGGTGAGGTGGATGTAATTTCAAGCAGAGAAAAGGGTGAAAAGCTGAAGTCTTCTGTTCTTATTTAAACAGACTGTTGTTAGTCAGTGCTCTATATGCTTTCACATGGCTGCCGTACAACCAAGAGGTTAAATAATATCAGATAAGAAAATGTGAACCATTGATTCAAGGGAACTGTTGCAAGCTGGGCATTAGATCAACTGCTCCTGGGATATTGAAGTAATTGAGAATTTAAGCTATTTATACAGTTTTCTGCCCTATTGTTATCACAAGATTCAATCACACATCCATTGTTATGGGGCCCTAAAATTTCAAGGATTATAAATGGCTACAAAATTAAAAGATCTATAATGAAATCAATGTATTTAGTAGATATGATTGCTATATTGTTTTTACTTTAATGCTTATAGATCAGTAGTGTATAAATCACGTTAGGGTGAATATAAGCACATGGGTCCAAGTCAAACACTAGGGCAGCCTCTGTCCTACTATATGAAATAGTCTTTGTTCATTAGTGGTAGCAGGTGGATGAATATCTTCCTAGTCCTAATAAGTAACTTAGTCTTGTGGAGAAGAAAGAGGAAATACATAGATTTCTAGTAAGCCCTCTACGATGTATTCATAACATGTGATTTTCATTGTCTGCATCTTACTGAAGTAGCTGTTGCAGATTTGAGTTTTTAGGCTGGTACTGATTTGAAGTGTAGCTGTCTGGTGATAAAGGTCCACAGTTTGGACCACATTGGAGAACAAAAGTAGAAAAACTATAGCATTTGCTTTTAATAATGAATGGAACATTGGGTTTCCATCTGGTTATAAAATTTCCTTAAATTCTCGACGTAAGTTTTGTTTGTTTGCTTGTTTGTTTGTTTGATCTGGTGCCTCCACTAAGATACATATGGAAAATTTTCTTAGGTCTAGCACATGAACATTTTTTACCCTCTGCAGTGTATGCATACTTGCCAGAGGGCTCTGCTGCCTGCTACTTTTTCTGCTAGCTGAGGGGCTCCACATCCACTGTATCCATCATGCTCCAGCTGTAATCAGCGAATGCACCTTCTCTTTCTTCTACATTCGCACTTGGGGACTATTCAATTTTCTTTCTCTTTTCCTGTTCTGTGAGCCCATTAGCTTGTTTTCCTTTGTTCACACTGTTTGTGTTACTCTGCCTTTTATTTTATTCTTTTTGAGTTTTGTTTCATCTCAACAGCCTTGGTTTCTGATAAAGAGTGCAAGATGAGTGAGATTGACAGTCCAGTTAGTGTTTAGAGTTGCAAGAAGAAAGTCTGTATCACTGGGGGGCATCCAGAGCTTTAGGTTCTTTTGATGATACTTTGGGCTGTTGATGATACTTTACTCTGGTAGGTAACTTAGCTGATGAAGTATCCACCCAAAATGTTTCTGTACCTTATATCTGCCAGTTTAGAACATAATTGCCTTAAAGCCCAGTCAATTTGTGCTTTTGTCTGCAGGAGGCTGTCCACAACACCATATGACTCAAATTACAGACACACACAACTTTGAGTGATTAAATACCAACATCCTCTGCAAACAATGGGTTTAAACTTTCTGAGATATTTCTAAAATACCTCTCTTCTTATGGAGCAGGAAGCATAAGCTGCTTCTGGTAAAAGATCTGCTGTTGCGATGGAAACTTGGATGTGCCTCAGAAGGAATTCTAGCTCTGGCAATTCACATTGCAACTGTTGCAGAACAGACCTCTTAGTAGACCAAAACAGAAATCAGAATTTTTGGCCAATTTTTTTCTGAATGATGGTGGAGGACAAAAAACCATATATGACAATATTACTTAGTTTGCTTCTTCAGAGAATGGGATAACAGTTAAGTGGTTTTTTATGGTTTCTTTTTTCCCCTCCCGGCTCCTTCTAGAAATTTTTAAATCATGAGAGTAATGAGTAACATACAAAACACAACATAATACTCAAATACATGGTAAGAAATAGAAGAGAATATTTAAATGTGCCAATAAATAGCCAACACCTCCTTATGTATGGCTCCCTGTAATCCAGTAACAGAATCTTCTCATTCAGCTAGTGCACCCTTGAGCTTCAGAGCTTGGTGGATTCTTCAGAACTTCTCTCTATTTCCAAGGGATAGGTCTTTCAAGAACAGAAAAAGATAATTTTAACAATTTGGAAAACTGACTTAGGTGACTTTTTATGATATTTTAAAGCCATATAATAAATAAATATTCCAAGTAGCACCTTAATGGAGGAATAAACTAATGTACAGTAATGAAAATGTGTTCTTTAAAATAATGAATTATTTTAAATTGCATGTACAGATGAGAATGGTGATCAGCTCTTAAACAGCTTAAAAGCAGCAAAAGTGACCCATATTCAGTGGACGCATTCTTTGCTTTGCATAATGTTTAAACAACTTTATTTGCTTTATGCAGTCAGATTCTTGGATGGGGTAATAGATTATACTTGCGGCTCCATTATAGGGGAGTAATTTTGTGTTTGTTTTCCCCACAAGTCCATGAATTAGCTGGATAGCTGAGTCATTTTGTTCCAGAATTTATTTTTCTAAGAATATTCTCTCATTTGATAGATACTTATATAGCTTCCTTTTCACGTTTACACTTTCTTTAGAAAATTGGACTATAGAGTTCTTTGAATGAAGTTCCTCTTATTCTTCGTCCTTAAACATTCCTGTCCCTTCTTCTTGAACAGAATAATGAAACAGATATGAAGAAATCTAAGGAGAATGAGAAAATGTAGCCATCTTTCAGATTCTGTCATGTCCGATACACACGAGGCTTGTAAATCAGCAATCAGCTAATAGAGTCTGAGAATGAAGATAAGATAATGAATGTTTCCTCAGTGCTCTCTGCAGGATTCTCTTTCAGTAGATTGGGGGTCAAATGCATTTTAAAACAGTAGGAGGGAAATCTTGCATTGTCACAGTGTATTCCTGGGGAGTGCTCAACTTTACACACTCATTTGCTGCCCACCTGGAAACTCAAATGAAAAAAAAATAATCATTTCAAGTAGTTTTGTCTTTGAGCCTAATTAAAGTGTATAGTGAAATGTGAGAAGGAAGATGATGTTCCCTAGTCTCTGGCTGCCTGGCGTATCAACATGCAGCAGCAGAGGAAGTAACATGTTTCAGGAGAGAGCCCAAACTAGTGAAGTCTGTAGGTAATGCAGGAGCAAAGTTTTGGCCTGGGAGTGGGGGGATTGAAGGCTAAGGCAAATAATTTAGCAGTCTGTTAGGATAAAGCATCCTTTACACTACAATTGGAAGGATCACAAGACTCATTGTAATTAAAGGCTGCAGAAAGTTTACCACTTCCACTTTAAAGCATGCTCAGATCTGATGAACAAATGGCTCTTGGTGGGGTTCCAATTTGACATTTACTTATGGTACTACTATGTGAACTGTACACCCCTGAGAGCTGTCACAATGGCAAGCTGGTTGTCTAGTGTCACTGTAAAATACATGGAGCTTTTATTGTGTATTTACTTTTGGTAAAATTGTTCTCAAATAGACAGTAAGAACAATAATGTTAGAAGGAGTTTGACAAAAGGGAGAGATAATCCTTTAGACATAGAGTAAGGCGAACAAACACATTCTAAATATTGCAATTAGTGTCTGAGAAAGAAGAAAAATTATCACAAACAGCTATAAAATACACATAAAATACAATGTCTAATTTTCTATCTTTTGCTTGGGATGAAAATAATGGCTTAGAAACAATGTCATGTACATTAGCATTTATTATTTTTTTCATATTAGACTTTTATTTCTATTTTTATTGCATTACAGAAACTCAACTTACTGTATGAAAGTGTCCATTTCGCTGACGGTGGGTGAAAATGACACTGGACTCTGCTACAATTCAAAGATGAAATATTTTGAAAAAGCTGAACTTAGCAAAAGCAAGGAAATCTCATGCCCTGAAATTGAGGATTTTTTATTTCCATTTAGGGAGCCTGAAATTCTGTGGTATAAGGTAAGGAATACAAAAGATTTTCACCTTCAACAAGATACTATGCAATGTTCTTATGATTTTCATTTCATAAACACGATATGAGGCTTGGATTGTTTCAAAATTTGTTAAAAAAAGACAATAGAAACAAGGATAGAAAAGAATGAACTAAATGAGAGAGAAATTAAAATGCTTCCTGTGGTAAACTTCAGAGCTGGTAATATCCATTTATGGTTGCCACAAAGAATTGGCAGCTTTCTGCTAACAAGAGGGCTAAAAAAGAAAAGTGTTACCAGTCTGGGTTAGTTTGATATGCTAAGGTAAAACTATGTGAGCTGCTTATTCAGCAACTGCTTGTCCTATACCAGGCTAAAGAGTGTGTTTCTAAAAACTCAGATGTAAAAACTATTTGAAAAAATATAAGCAGAATAGCTATGCATGCTACTATCTGAATG
This sequence comes from Limosa lapponica baueri, assembly GCA_002844005.1. Taxonomy (NCBI): domain Eukaryota; kingdom Metazoa; phylum Chordata; class Aves; order Charadriiformes; family Scolopacidae; genus Limosa; species Limosa lapponica. Next base: position 847,164 of record KZ505687.1, on the reverse strand, counting down.
AATGGCTTAATTTTGCAGCATAAAATTCAGCAAAGACCTCCAAACTTTTAGTCTTCACATATTAGCTTTTACTGAAAGTGTAATTTGATTGTTTTTATCAACAACTTTATTTCAATATTGAGTGCTGATTTCTAGATCATTACTTAAGGGCCAAGTTCTTGCAAATGGTGCTGCCTGTGGGCAGTGCACTAGAACTTCTGTGAACAGCAGCTTGAGTTCTGGATTTCTTACCATCTGCAGGAAATACTCAGTACTTCAGTACTGTAATGCACACAATTTAAAGTCCCCAGACAGTTCTGTAAATGTGAAATTTAGATTTTGTGTTTTGTCTATGCAGACATCTAAAGATGTCTGTGTATATAGGAAGTCCTAGATTAAGTATGTGCTGGTATGTGTTCTAATTATATTTAAAAGTCTGATAATTTACCTGATAACATAAATGCTTTTAAATATGATACACAAGACTATGCTATCTAATACGTATGTGACTTAAAAAGATTCTGGCCAAATTAACTGACAGCGTGTCTAAGATAGGAGATACATAACCAATTATTTGCTTATAATAATCTAGGATTTTTTATTTGTAATACAATATATACCTGAAGTTTTATAAAATTTAAAACTATGGCTGGCTTCTTAAAGAAGAGCTCAGAAGATTGGCTTTTGAAGAGTCATTGACAGTATTTGTGTGAATGAACTCGAACAACCTCTTTAATATTTTAAAAAAGCCCTTACATTGTATAAACAATGATTATGCTAAGATCATCAAGTCAAATATTTTGTGACAGTCAATCAAAAGACATCTTTCTTATGAAAAACACCAATCCCTTTTTTTAATAGCTTATAAATATATTGGTTTCCAATAAAAGTTAAAAAAGATTAAGAAACCTAGAAACACTAAAGTACTCAAAACTTTCAAATACTACCTAGGTTAATCAGATGAAAATCAGTTTATCATTTTAGGGATCTAAGAAAAATGCATGGATAAATGTACATTCTCTATTGTAGCATCAAAAGTAATGTTTTGGTAGTCATAATTGAAATATTAACTCATTTTTGTAGATACAAACCTCACCTTTTACTAAAAGTTCAGAGAGCTTTGATTCTAAGATGTTTTTAGAGAGATATATAACTTCATTTCTCCTCAGTCTCATATTTTTCTTTTTCTCTATATTTTTTAAAAATATGTAAAAAAAAAAATCTCCCCTGCAACCTGTAGCTACTGGTAATATAATAGTCATGGATTGCAGACATAGGTGTAATTGTAAATAAGTAAATGAAATAGGAGCCCCGGAGCAAACCAACCTCAAAAGAAAACCACCAAAGGAATAAACTCTTCTTTTTTCTTGTCAGAGGGCAAGTATTAAGTCAGCTGATGAAATTCTATAGTCTTTTTTCTTTTTAATCAGCAGTTAACTGAACTCTATTTTTAGTGTATGCAAAGTTCATAACTATTCTGGGCTCTTGTCTAGCCGCTTTGGCTTTGAGTAGCATTGTCAATAGTGGTCCAATTTAAGTATAAGAACGCATTCACTGAAGTGTTATATTATCTTTAAACAGGAATGCAAGTCAAAGACGTGGAGATCAAGTATTGTATTTAAAAAGGACACTCTTGTCATTCGGGAAGTTAGAGAGGATGACATTGGAAATTACACTTGTGAGTTAAAATATGGATTCTTTGTTGTCAGAAGAACTACGGAATTAACAGTTACAGGTAATTACAGGCTCTTGTTATCTCTTATATTTAGAAAAAAACCATTGAATATTGTGGTTTGCGTTGTGCATATTTGAGTCATTATACTTACATAAACCACTTTTGCGCAAAAGCTTACTGTGCGCCTAGGTATCAATGGTTGATACATTAAAGCTGTCCTGACTACTTCAAAGTAGTTTGTGTAACATTTTGAACAAGTGTGAGTTTTGGTCTATTGCAAAAGCTTGTGGGTAGGACTTCGTTTTGAATAGGTACTGTGGTCAAGGTACAGGTAACTTCAGCAAGCGCTAGCAGAAAATAAGGCCATTAAGTCTGTAATATTTCTTCATGTGGTTAAATGCCTTGAGACATAACAATAGCTGTACCATAGCTCCATAGCAGTAGCTCTAATTGCTTTTGGACATGAGAACAGTTGTAGCTAGAATCCAATAGCAGTAGCTCTCGTCCAGTGAGACAGGTGGGTGACAGGTATGTAAGGGGCAGTGTTTGAACAGCGCATGACTGAAGAATGGTAGCATTCTTCCTCTGGTATTCTCTCTCAGCTTTCTGTAGTTTATAGTTCAAGAACTTCCTGATCTCAATTGTCATATGCCAATTAGTGTATTTTCCATTAGTCTGATTATTTTTTTAATCCATTTATTCTTGGCTTCAAAAACATTTTGAAGTTTCAAGTTCCACAGAGTAATCGTGTAACATAAACTCTATAGTTTAGCAAACATCAGTTGAAGAAGATGCTTTTAATATAATCTGGATTTAAAACTACTATATCAATATATAAAATCTATCATAAATGAAAACAAAATATATACTCTTATACTCTAATAGCAAGGTCTGCGGTGGCAGAACAGTATGAAGAATGGTCCGTTAAATTTTCAATTCCTCACCAGAACTCTAACCTCTGTTTTACAAACACGTAAAGCATACAGCTGAACATATCCCCAAGGCAGAAAATTATCCTCTAGAATTATGATCTATGTAATGCAGTGTTGTTCCACCGTATATTCTGTGGAACAGAAGGCAGAAGGCCTAAAAGAGGGCAGAAACAGGATTTTCCTGGCAAACTGGAGGTGAACTAGATCCATATGGTTGACAAAGATTCTTGCATCTATAAGTTCTCACTCCTTCAAAATACCTAATAAAGCAATAAACAAACCTTAGAGAATTTTTGTGGGCTTTTCTTGTCCCTTTTTAGTATCTACTATATAAATATATTGCACACTGACAATTAGTAACAGCACATATATTGTGCGTTAGGCTGAGTTGCAACAATTTCCTTTTATGGTGAAAAGTTTGTTTTCTATTTTGATGTATCCCATTTGCCCTTCACATTATCAGAAATTATAGTGAATTATGGTTTGTAATTTTATTCTAGTAGATTATCTAGAAATCTTATTGTTGATATTGTTTTGAGAGAATTCAAGTAGTTAATCATATTTCTTTAAGCTCAATATCAAGGATATCTTAATATTGGTTTTTTGGAGGAAATTGATTTATTTGGTCTATACAGACATGCAATTACTATCTAGTGATTAAACTCACATTAACATCCATATAGTATGTTTGATTGAGTCACATATGAAGAAAGCAGAGACAGAGTCTTCAAAAATTTGATTTATACCAGAAGGAGGTTGTCAATTATCTTTTGCAATATATGATATCTGGACTCGAAGAGTACATATTCCCTCAATTTTCAGGTGTCCCTATGGTCAGTGCTCCACCGCAGAGCAGTATTTCAAACAGACTCAGATTGACAGAAAGAAGAAAGAAAAAAGCATTGGAACCAGACGCATGTTACTATTTGTAGTAATAGTTTAAAAAATGTAATTCATCACTTGTGGTGTAGGTAGGAGTTCAGTATTTAATGTTTAACTAAACTAGACAGAGACAGAAAGAGACTTGGCTGATTTTGATGTGCTAAAAATGAACGAATACATACAGAGAGAATTATTCAGTTTCCACCTCTGCAAACCCTGGCAGATGTAAGGACAACCTCCAAATTAGTAAACTGCTTGGGTAGTATGGTAGGTGTTCATATCATCTTTATAGTATTATAAAGATGTGGCTAAACAGAGCAATCAGAATTACTCATAGTACTACTAATTTGATACTACGGCTGAATTGATGTCTTGATAAGACTTTTAATCAATGCTTTATAGGAAGAGATTACTGCTTTAGGTACCTGTTGTATGCTTTCTCTGTGAGCTGAAAAACAGTTTGAGTTGCCTTGGACATACATTCAGGAATATATAGAATAAATGAGGGATGAAAAAATTTGTTTGTTTGTTTATTTTGAAAAAAAGAATTAAACTTTAATTCAGGATCTGAAAACTAAATGTTGCAAATGGCAAATCAAAAGTAGAAAATTAAATTGATGGTTGATTGCTTTACTGTATTAATGAAAACATAATTAATTGAAACGAAAGAATCATGTGTCTTTGTGACATAGTCTTCAACATGTTGTCAGGCAGTATAAATAAATGATGACATTTGTGTGAACCATTGCTAAGAACAAATTCCATCAATAAATTCCAGCTCCACAAGAAGTGAAAAAATTATTTCTGAGACATTTGAATTTTCTCTGCCAAACATACTTTTTAGTTAGAATAAAAGAAATTCAAAAATATGAGTAAGAATTACCAATGTGCCTCAGACTTTTCAGAGCATATGGGAAGTTGTAATGTGTTTATCAACTTGTAATGTGTTTATCAAATTGGGATTTATGAAAAATAGCTCTCTGTATTCATTAACATTACTTTGTGTGGTAATGGTGGATGTGCCACCATCACACACTCATCACTAGAGAACATAGTCACTTATTTTTTTTCCATTTTCTATGTTTAAGTAAGATTGGAATTTGGACTTTCTACATTTCTCCCTAGGAATATACTACCTTTCCTCTAGAAAAAGAAAAAAAACCCACCTCTGCTACAAGAAACCCATGAGCCAGATGTTATTATATGTATGCATTTGTAGTGTACTATAAAAGCTGAAAATCTGCCTTTGTGCATTATTGCCTAGTAAAAAATCAAATGGTTAATTATTTTGCTAAGAAATCATAGGTATTTGGATGTTGACATAACGGGGTTCCATGTGTTAAGCAGAGTGTAGTACTGGCATAAAGCAGCATTTTTGTCCTTCCTTCTACCTAACAGAGGCAAGGAGAAACAGTCAGAATACCCACAGAATAGAGCTACACCATCATAGGGATACTCTCCAGCTACCTAAAATTTTCTTCTTCCTTTGGCTCTCAAAAATTCAGATTGGAATAAACAAGATAAAAATGATGATTAAGGAAAGTCGTGTTATTTCAGTGGATAGCCTATCTCTGAACAATTTTTACTGAAAACTTTCCTTCGGGCTGGAAACTAAGTTTGGGCTCAGACAGTCAGTTGTGCAAATGTCTCAAAGGTATTTAACAGTCTTTTTTGCAAATGGTAATTTAGGTGTTCTACAAATGAAATAAAAAGAAAAAGCCATTAAGACCTTCCGAAAATGATCCTTTGCTGGATTTGTGGGGTAGGAGAGATGCTAAAACCTTCTCTCACAGACTTCTTGTGCTACTTTATGCAAATAATATACCTATTCTTTGTTTCAAATTCACACAAGTTTGAACCTTCAATTCTAAAGTCATGGGCACCATAGATCTACCTAAATTAGAATGGCAGACCTAATACTGAGGTTCCGTACGCACATAACTACATATGGGGAAAGTATCCTGTAAGTATGTTGAAAGTGCACTGATACTCAGAGTAACCTGAAGTTCTTTGTGATTTTTAAGACAGGAGTGGGTTGCTCTCTTAATAAAAATGGAAGAAGAAAAGATTTCTTCAGACAACATGAGACAGGATAGAAACAGTTTTCTTGACCTTATAAACAGTCATAAAAAGCTCTCTTTCTAGTATTACGCCTAGGAATTAGAGTAAAAGGTAGAATATCTTCAGAAGATTTTGATGGAAGAACAGGGCCATATGTATAAGCAACCGCAATACTATAAATTAAGTAGGAGCTCCTGTGTTACTTAAGGCAGGCAGGATGAGCCAGCTACAACATCAGTGGGATGAAACAGCAGCCTGCCTTCCTCACCTCTACTTCTCTCTGGGCAACTGTGGAAGATCACCAACTTTCCGATCTCCTTTATTTTTCTACAGAATGCACTTGGGCAGCCCTGCTGTCTCTTATAGGGAAACCATTGTTGCTATTACAGACTATTAAACTATGGATATAATTATATACATACATTATTTTCAATATTGATGTTGCATATGCTCATTATGATAACCTCAGTGGTTTACACCTTACACACCTATGCGCCTCCTAGAGAAATATTGAATGGCTCTTATTCCAATTTAGAATTGGAAAAAAAAAAAAAGAAAAAAGAGAAGGAAATTCATGTATTTTGAATAAGGACAAACTCACTTTATAGATGGTATCCATCTCATCCAAGTACAGCTACTGAAAATCCCTAAGCCATGGAAAAAGATTATTTTTCCTCCTTTTAAAGAATGAGAAAACAAATTGCCCTTTCTTAGTTTATATTATAAGCACTGAATCCACCTTAGGTACATCTTTAAAGTAACAACCACATTTCCTGTTCACACTTTCGGTCTTATAAAATATGTCTTGTTAATGGCAGCAACATTGCACTAACATTTGTAAATAATACACAAAATCTTCAAATGTTAGGTACCTACTCCTTACCGAGAGTAAGTATATACTTTACTTCTTTTCCAGAATATGATTTATTCTTATAATATGGATGTATCTTTCAGGTTTTTACTAGGATAATTCTTTTTGCTGTGATTTTAATGTTATTTGGAAGATCGGTATCTCACACTGAAAATGTATTATCATCTAAGTGGTTTGAATCAGTTTCCTTATTGTTTTGAGATATGACTTAGAAATTTTCTGCTTTGCAAAATACAAACTATGCACTGATTATTGTAGCTTGTAACTAATGAAAATATTCACATAAACAACATAATTGGTAGTTCTTTGTTTGTGGTTATGTAATTACATATTCTAAAAAGTTCCTGCAATGTCCAAAGACATTTGTAGACATTTATACTTTCACATTGGTCAGATTAGCAGTGGTTTGTTTTTTTTTTTTTCATATGTAGCATTTTAATTAAGACATACCTGCTCTCTGTGACATAGTTAATTAAGTGAATGTTCAGACTTGGGAAAGAATCATATTTTAACAGCATAGTATTAGTTTAGTCATAGTATACAATATTGGTCAAAAATATTTTCCAGCAGTGATTTATTTTAATTAAATGTTAGGTTTAATAATATTCTTTTCATTACTTATAGTATCAAGACATTTGCAAGAACAAACTCTTTCTGCTTTTGCAGAATTTCATTCAGGTCCAATGAAGTCCAGCTTGGCTCTGAGAGAGACCATATTTGTCCCCACTGCAATATCAAATAGTTCTCCATGATTAACATCATAAAGCAAACAGATTCCATCTGCCTTGCAATCGGAGCATTACTTATTCAACTTCTCCATGACTTTTTTAGTTTTAAATATTAAAATCTTTTTTCTATAAGCCTTTTTTCCTCGCAGATGGAACCAGAGTTAATCAGTAGGTTCTTACTCCTGAAGCCTTTCATCAGAGATGCCCTTTACTGTCTTTATTCATTGATTAGTCCCCTTAAAAACAACTTCTGCTGGAATTAGCACAATTTTAGACATAGACATTTGAGCATGTTCACAATCAAGCCATAGCAATACTAAATTTAATGTGAATTGATACAAGCGTCTTTATTATTTCAATTTAACCTGCTTGGTTAAAAATATTTCTGCAATTATCTTGAAAGTGCCAGTTTACTCTTTTCTGTCTGCTACACACGACTTTTTTCATCTTTAGATTTTTTAGGAAAAAAAAGGAATGTAATTTGTCTGTTCACAGGCATACAGTAATTGACTCTATTAGTATTGCTTAAAGATTGGGATTTGTTGAATAAGCTTTGTCTCTTTTGATTTCTGGAAGAATTAGAAATCTTAAATGACTATATGACATATATATTTTTAGTGCTGAAAAGTCCACTGAGAAAATAAATAGTACGAAGAAATAATTATAATTAAGTTACATACCTAACCTCGCAGCTTGGATCTTATATGCATGGCCAGTCACCATATTTTGTGGAGGAAAAAAAAAAGAGGGGACAGACAACTTTGAAGGTTTTAGTCTGCTTTAAGTGGCATTCTGACTGTGTTAGACAAAATGTGCACCATTTTTTTCCCCAAAATGTTGGCTTTACTTCTTTTCAGTTCTGCTGCTCTTTCTCACTCAGTACATTGGAATGCAGAAAGGTGCTGCAATAGGCATGTACCTCTTTATTTTTAGCAGGTACTAAGCAAGAAAAGTGTTAAAGAACAGAGAGAGTTGTTTTCCAAGCATTTAGAGGTTGAGAACAGATTCTGCATGGTTTCTGCAGTTAATGACAGGGATGAACCATTTTGAATGCACCCAGCCCCTCCTTGCTTCAGCTGATCCTAATAATTATCAGAGCTGATACTCATTGCTTTTGTTAATCATGAATTTAATTCAACTCTAGAACATATTCAGATCGAAATTCTATTTACCATTATTCTGTGCAAAGACTAATAAAATATAAAGCAAACAATAGACTCATTATGAAAGCAGCATGTTCAAAATACCAACCTACCATTTTTATAACACATAAAATCCTGTAGGTTTAACAAATTCATGGCTGAAGTGTGGGTTGGAAGTTTTTTTAATTAGAAATGAGTGATCTTCTTTTATAGTGCAATCATTTTTGTATGGCTGAAAACAAGGGTCTAAATTAATCTGCTGTGTGCATTTGAGTAATAATAATCAGAACATTATCTAGAGATTTGATTAAAACATTCTCATGTTCATTTAACATATCCGTTGTAATTGGGTTTAGTGGGTTATTCAAAACCAGCCTTATGTGATGACAGCAATGAGCAAAGCTTTATGTATTTTAATTCAAAGTAAGTGCAAATGATGTCATGTACTTTATGTGATAGATGAAATTTTGAATTAGAGAACTAACTTCAGCAACTTAGAGAAAGAATGGATGCAAAAGTTAGAGGGAGAAAGACTCCCAGCTCTATTTTGAACCTTGCTGTTGGTGGCCTTCTGACATTTCTGTCTTTGTGATATGCTAAGTTGGGGTGCTCACAAAGGCCAGCTTCAATAATTGGAGATCACTCCCATCCGTGGTCACCGGAGAGAGAGAGAGGCTCCTCTAGACAGTAGTTCACAGAAGTAGACAGAGTTGGGTGGTCAGAACTTATTTTACAAGATAGTCTCTCTGGGCTTTAGAAGGAGTAGAGATTCCTCTGCCTAAAATTAGATCTGACTAATGACTTGTTCCTTTTGGGTGATACATTTACATGCTTGTCATTCTGGACAAAGTCCTAATTCATGCATAATATACCTTCCGTAACATTCTTTCCTTCTTAGTTGCTATCTTTTTCTGTTATTTATCAAAAAATCCTCCAGGACATGGACACTATTGATGACTTTTCTTATTTTACTGATGCTTTTTATACCTTACACCTTATTTTGTTCTTCCGTTGCTCTAACTTAGGTCTTCCTCTCTGCCTGATGGTGTATCTTCAGAAGAGGAAAAGGGATCAGTCTTTTGTGGCTTTTTGTGTGGATAATGTAAAAATAGAATATTAGTTATAAAACTAAGATATATATTAGAAAGTCTTGGGTTTAACACGTTAAAGTAAATTTCAGTATTTACAAGATTATTTTAATTATCCTTTTTCATTGTGTGTCATGCCCATTGGTGCCTCTACTTACCTCATATAATGCTAAAAAATGGAAAAAATATTTATGACTTGTAATACTTGAGCAGATGCTACAAAACAATGTAGTTGTCATGACTTCTGTCGAAGTCCTGTACTCCCTGTTGACAATATGGTGTCGGTAAAAGTTAAGGGGGTGTTTTGACATCTGGTAATCAGTAGAAGAAATCTTCCTATTCCCTGGCAAAAATGAATAATTCCATTTAAATTAGATATTATGTAACAAGTGCAGTGTGTTGCTGTTTATACTGTTGTTTAAATTATGATATTTTTGCTTATTTTTATCCATACTGTTGTTATTATAAATCTGATGACTTTTTAAACTTATATTAGACTGGGTTTTTTTCTGCAGATTTTTTTTCAATTGTGTCTATGTGTGTAAGGTTAAAAACTTAAAAAAAACAAACCAAAAAACCAACTCCAAACAAATTTGTTTTTTACCTCAGTTGAGAAGAATTTAGGGAAATGCCATTTCCAGGTCTGATGGAAGGTTGTTTGTGTGAGTCAGTTTCCCTTTCTTCATGAGTCATATCAGAATATTGAAATATAAACATTTTGAGTGGATGTTGTTACCATGGTGCTGCTTCCCATTGTTGCAGTTTAGTGTGGTGAAGTTAAGATGAGCTCCATTCTGCAGAGAGAAAGAAACTGTAGACAAAAATGTTTATCACAAAACGTGTTAGTGACTACTAAAGACATAAACCACTTATAAACCCTTAGTTCAATAAGTTGCTACAAAAATTAAATAAATCTGTTCTAAAGGCACCCAAGATGCTTGTTAAGCAACCTTTTAAAATGTAGTTAAATGACATTCAATGTTAATGTTTCGCATTATTGCTATGGAATCAGAAGACTTCATTTTACTTTTATGTTCCCCTAGAGTACGTTATATCCAACAATATTGTCCTAACCAAGCATTTATCATTTCCCTAGCTTTTCTTTGGAAGCTTAAGATGATTTATGGGTACAGTGGAGTCTTCCAGGGTGATATTTTAATAAACTAGAGTATAAAATATACAAGTATGATAGCATATGGACCTTGTGTTGCCTCCAGCCTTAACAACAATGTGTACACATCTTTAAAAACAGTCTGTACACAATTACACTAGCTGAATATTCAGCATTAAAATGGATGGCAATTTTTGATTGTTTTCAATATCTTTCAATTAGCCTAGTCAAATTTTTAACTCAGAGCTACTAAGTGAAACAGTATTGGTAGTACGTATGTTCAGCAAGAAATTCCAGATAATACATTTATCTGAAATCATTGTAATTGTTATTACAGGCAGAAAAACTTTGTTTAAAGAATAAGAAAGACATTTCACTTTTACTGCAGCATTACCTGCTTGGGTACAGTGTTAAGAGAATAGTAGCCTCAAAATCATGTAGAAACTATCTGAGACGTATTCCACTATATTAAAAGTACACTTATCTTAATGGGTATTCATGTCTTGAAATGACCTTAGAAATATTGTCCTCTCCCCTTCACCACCCCCAAAAAAAGAAGCAATCTGGCTTTTTTTCGTGTTGTTGCCTCACAGTATTAATTAACCATCTAAAATATCATAGTGTATAAACAACACAAAACCAGTGTGTATCAAATGTAAGTTTTACTTACAAATTTGAATTAAGAGTGAAATCTTGGTTTCTTCGAGATCAGTGGTTGTTTGCCCATTAATTTAACAAAGTTGATATTTAATCATTTGACTTTTTTGTCAAGAAAGATCAGAACTCAAGTTCATTTAAAAAAGTGAAATCAGATTTTAAAAAAATCCAACTTTGCAAATTACCTTAATGTTTTATTGGTTATTCTCTTATGCAATATATTTCAATTAATTAATCGATTGCTTTTTAAAAATAAATTTAACCTTTCTTTCATGATGTTTTATTAAAAAGAAAAAAAGGCACAATAGCTGCATAGTGACCATCCCAAACAGAATGAGCAGTAGATGAAACCTTTTTTACCTTAGTAAAAGGGGAAAACCTGCCTATCTATTTCTACATGACTCTAAAATACAGGTTTTAATTTGGATCTGGGTGAAACTATAGTTCTTCCTAATTTACTCACTTGCTGAATAATCTGATCCTATTCTTATGGGAATCAGTATGAATAAAATACCTACTGGCTTACTGGAAAAAGTACAGGGCTAAAATAAATCAGTCAAGAGAACAAATTTTCCATTCTAGGGTGCTTTATCTGAAAAGTTTAAAAGTGAGAGATATGTGAAAAGGAATAGGAATGAGTAAATCAAAATTATATCATAATTTAACGTCTGATGTTTTACTTATCTGTGTGAGAGCTTAATATAGGAAAACAACTTCACCAACTTATTTTTTTCTGTGGGCAGTTGATAACATATGGTAATTGTTTGAATATGAGAAAGAAATTGGAACTAGCAATGACATTTTTCATTTCTTTAATACAGTTTTTCCTTTCATTTTGGAGTATTATATTCACATCCAGAACTGCATTAATTTAAAAAAATGAGATATAATTTCATAGAAACAAGATTAAGGAATGATATAAATCAGTGGATTTCCTCCATATTCTTTAAGCAAATTGGAGAGGGAGGAACTGGAACAGAAAGATGCCTGTGAGTTTTCTCCCTTTTTAAAATCATTCTGTCTCTCCTGACTGCATTCTTCCTATGTTAAACAAGATGATGGTATTTCTCCAGACACAGGATAGAACAAGAAACAGTCCTTAATAAGCCCTTTATGGAGTTAACTGTCCCACAGCATAATTCTACTCAAGTTGTGGAAGGTTTATTTATAGTGAGTATATGATCTGTTTTGTTTTTTTTCTCCAGAGGTAAGATTCCTCTCACCTAACTTTAATACTTACACACCCATCTTCATATAAGGTAGTTGCCCTTTATAGCAATTCTGTGGCATGACTTATGGCCTAATGTCAATGCATGAAACATTAGAAGAGTTGTGTTATACAAAGTTACACTTCCATGTCTTGACTCTCAAAGGAACTTTAGGTAACAAGCTCCAATGTAGATTTAAAATACAGGCATCTAAATTATATGAGTCCTACTTTAAGGTTTCACAGTTGTTTGTTTGTAATCTTTGGAAACTGTAAGCTGGCTCTACATATATTTTGTTGTTATAAAACAAGCCCAAAAATTAATGACAGCTTTTTTTAAGCAGACAAGAATAAATCTGTAGTAGAAATGTTATTTGTTTTTTAGACAGAGATGTACAGCTGAAAAAAATAAGCAAGCTTTTAAGTGTACAGGGCTGTCTTCAGATCTCAGGGGCTTAATACCCCAGCTGGTCTAATAAAATATATTGTTTCTACCTTGTTTTGTCTAAGCCATCCTGTCAACAACAACATTACTATTATTGTTTTTCATGGTATTTAAGTTTTCTTAGGATAGAATCACAGAATGCATTTCTTTAAGCTAGCTACATTGTGCAAAATAAGTATAGGGGGTTTTATTAAAATATTACTGTTTTGATTCTTATTGGCAGCTGGAATAAACTGTGCTTCACATGTAAGCCTTTTCCATTCTGTGCTTTCTTTGAAAGTGATGATTGTGGTTACAAGACAACTGAAAGCTTTCCTTTTATATCTCAGTATTCTGAATACAACTCAAACTAAACATTAAGAAAAATGAGTCCTTTCTGAAAGCAAAGGTTTTGATTTGAGAGCAGCAGTGAGTAGAATAGATGTTTTATTAGTAAGTAGGTGGGTTATGGTGTTTCAGTGCAGAGATGGTAAATTTATTTTAAACTACTACTTCTGTTCACTACTTACATGTGTCTTCTAACAGGGCATTTTTTATGTCACTATCAACCAGCATTAATTCCCAGGTGGGTGAAGAACCTGAGGAGAGATGTGATTATCTTTTTGTTGTCATATAGCTCTGCCAGGAAACCTTCTCTCTTCCACGCATAGCACAGGAGGCAAATGTCACTTGCTGTGAACTCCTCCTGCTTCCTCCACAGCTTTGTGCCTGGCACTAGAGCCCAAGCACCAGCACCAAGTACCATGCTGGACCTGTTCTAACACACCAGCCTCCCTGAATTTGACACAATTTGTGATTTCAGTGACTGAAACAGGCCTCTCGCACATTGCAAGCCTGCCCTTTGAAAGCATGGACAGGCAATGCACTTTGGGTCTTGATGTCACTTCCAAGACGTGATTTGGCAGCAACAGTAGCAGGGACCTCTGAAGGAGCCACCCTGCCTCCCTACAAACCCTGCTGCGGTTGTTCCTGCAAACCACTCCTCTGCGCATCCTCACCTGTGTGAAACTCGAAGAGCGACAGTGGACAAGCAAAGGTTTGGTAGGAAGGCAGTGCAAAAATAACCCGCCACAGACGGAGGCCACAGGGACCACTGCTTCTGCAGGGTTGAAGGGAGCACCTATCCACCCCCATCTAAGAAACAGAGGAGCCACAGCCTCGGGCTGAGCAGTCACCCCTCCATGCAGTGGTAGAGTGTTGCTAAAATAGTATTCTGATTTTTCAGGTGTTTCGTTCCTTCAAAACAATTCCATTACTTTTTTGGAATTTTTGAGCTAGCATTCAGAATTCAAAAAGTCACTCATGAATAACTTGGCAAAGGGCAAAAAATGCATTGTGATAAGCTAATTTAAATAGAAATAGGTTCATTCCTTTGTGTGGGTTGCATATGCTTTTTAAAAAAAAAAATCTAGATTTTTATGAGCAAATTCAGTTTTCTGAGGAGCTACTCCGACATCTTCAGGAAAAAAAGAAAATAAGGCTAGGTGAACCGTTTGTCATTTTTGTACAGCTAGCAATATCCAGACTTTTTGGTCACGTTTGAGGGATGACAGTTTCTTAGGATGAATGAGAGGACAGGAAGAGAGATTAAGGAAGAAAAGACACTTGAAAAATATGGATAATGTGACATATACTGGAAATTATGTGATCATAAGAGGAAAAGCATTTCTTTTTCTCTACTCTTGTGCACAAATAAAAAGCTGTACTCTTAATGAGAAGTAGTTTTATGCAGCTACTGTTCTGACAAAGACAGGCTCAAAAGATTGAAGGAGAAAAATATTTGAAAGAGCTATTCTGGCGTCTGAAAATTCAAGGACATTTCAAAATACTTTTGCATGTGCTCTGTAATGCCTTAATCTAATGGGCTGGATGAGGGGACTGTATATTCAATTCAGTGAATATATTATAAATGCTAGTTGGCAGATTTCATCTCATATTTTCAAAAGCTAAATTCTGTACTGTTTTGCTCCAGGTGTCTTCTTTTCTATGTGGTTCATGAACACCCTCATGGTCTGTCATAGTAGATTTGATATGCACATAAAGCTCAGGGAACAATAATTTATAAACTCCACTCAGAAAGATATACAGGTATATATGCCTGCTATGGGGTGGACAAAAAAACGTAAAGCACTGAAAATGTCTTACTTTATGCTGTATTTTATCTAAGTTGAAAGAAAATATTATCTTTAAATACAAGTTCAGGGTCCTGTTATTACATAATATTTCCATAAGAAACACGATAATTTCTTTTAGTTGTCAGTGTTGTGAGTTTTTCTGACCTGTCTTTTTAAAACATCAGTTCTAAATATGTTACTTAATTCAGCAAAGATAATACAAACCCAGACAACGTTAATGATGCTTTTAGGTCTTACAGGCCAAATTAAAAGACTTTCATTACTTGAAAACTTTCTTTCCATTTCTGAATGTATGGCAAAGTAACTCTTCTAAAAAAACATGCCAGCTGACCTAGTTTCCTTATTAAACTGAGTGCTTCATAGTATCAAAGGACAGAAAACTTGCATTAACTTGATTAAAAATGCTATACTGAGTCGATAGAAAAATGATGAATTTACTCTTGGGATTTTAAAAGGATTTTGTGAGCAGAAAGGAGACTTTTTTAATAAGTAAATTGTTACAGAATGAATAGCTACATGTGTAGAAAGTCCTTATAGTTCCTGATATGTACATTATGGAAGAGTAAATGAAGTGAGAAGAGTACAAAATGCAATTCTGACTCAAGAACTGAATTGGAGAGGGTCTTAATTCTTGTTTGTTTATGGCACTTGATAGCATCAAGTTAAATTAACTGAAATACTGTTAAATTTTTGGATTGTGTCTTCACCACACATTGCAAAAAGATATTTCTTTTCTTAGATGCCTTTCAGCATTATTGGCATGTTAGGGCAGAAAAAAGTTGTTTTCTGCAATTTCAGGCACTAAACACAAAGCTAAGCCAGTGCTGGAATAGGTCTGTCATAGAATAAAAATACTGAAGTGGGTTAGCATGGACACTATATCCATTTTCTTGCTTTCTTGTAGGCTGTACAGGATTTTGAAAAAATCATTCACACTGCAGTGGGGGGCTGTTGTGTTCAAAGATTTGAAAGAGGTTGAAAAGTGCATTCATCTACAGTTAAGAGACATTTGATGATTCTTTACTTATTCAAATATAAAGCATAGTCACATGACTATTTCAAAATAACATGACTTTCAAAACCAGTTTTACCTGTTGTAATTTTAATTAAGGATATTTAAGTGTTTGTAATTAAACACATGCACATACCCATTCACTAAATTTGGATGAAGCTCATTGATTACCAGTCAACAGGGAACATTCCCAGTTCAAATAAATCCTCTTTTCCTTCTCCAAAATTTTTGTCAACTTTTTTATCTGTGAGGAGTGAAGAGGGAAGAAGAGGAGAGGAAAGGAAAGGCAAGGAGAGGAGAATAAGTTGCTTTTGTGTTTGTCTGGTTTTGTGGGGGAAAAAAACCTATATTTTTAACAGTATTTATCTGTATTTAACCTTTACCAAATTTTGAGTAACATGTCTTTGAAGAAATATATGGGACTTTCTGCCCTGGAAGGAAAAGACACTTAACAGGAGAAAGATAATTTCAAAATCTTGCTTACAATATATTATTAGAAAGCTCTTCTATGAGATAAGAGGCAGATTTTCATGCTTACAGTGATGCACAAACTCTTTTTGCTGAATAAGATGTCAGTTTTGCTCTGGGCAGGGAAAAGTGTTGCTGGGAATTCAAAGCAAGACAGTAGTACAAGAGTGGATAAACAAAGTATTTGTTTGAGACAAACATATCTTTCCTTCTACCATGAAACAGGAGCTTGGGAAAGGTTTAACAATACACCCTGAAAGATTCAGTGGGTATGGGGGAAAATGAATATGCAAAGATGGAAGGAGTAAGAAGCTTCCATGAGTAGAGGTGAGGAAAATACACATAGAGCATATAGTGATTTTTTTTCTAAAGGAGGCCTACTGTAAATGTATCTATGATTTTTCCTACTGTAGGCATCTGTACCATTTTTCACAAGACAGTATTGACACTGAAGACCATGGTGAGCTAGTCAGAAGGCAGAAATACATTTAAGTGAATACAGTTGTATCCACCATGGTGAATGCCTGCTGTAATCAGCTTCTAAAACCCATTTTAGGTTTCAACAGTCCATGGTACAATGGAACTCTTCAAAAGTACAATAGTTGTCAACATTCCATTAAAGAAAACAATACAAGTAGAATGAATATGCTTAGATTTCTTTTAACTCTGTACAACTGATTTATAAAAGAAGGAGCAGAGAGAAAAACAAGAGGGCAAACTGCTGTGAAAAGTAATTGAAGATATGAATACTTGGGAAGGGTAAAATACTGCTACAGCTACAGTGAAAACTATTTGGCATTCTTTAAACTATTAAATGGATTTTGGTTTTTAAGGTTGTATATATTGAGATATTGTTATGATTATCAGAGGTATCCCACTGAGTTTTGATTCTAATTTCTGGTTTTTTTTTTAAAAAAAAAAAGGTTATGTAAGGCTTTTAATTTATTGTTTATGTACCAATAGGCTCCATAACAAGTATTTTACAAGACTTTCTCAGCTGAATTATGAGTTGTTAGATTCTGGGAGCAGTTCAAATGTGATGGATACTTAGCTAAGTTTCTTTATTGTGTATTTCTGCATTCAGCTGGTGAAGAATGTACTCTACCTGAATCTCACTCAAATGATGCTTCCATGTAAGTTTACTGCCCCAGGTTTGTACAGATTGATCCAATGAAAACATTAGCTGAAAGCAGAGCTAGGATCATTTACTTATTAAATAAATAATGATCTCCACCCCCCTTCACTCCCCCCAAAGGGTAGTTTTCACAATCATTTTAGATTTTATATGAAATCCATTGAAGAGTTTTGCCTTTGCCTGTCAGCTTTGCCTTTACCTGTCATCATGAAATATTTCAACTGCATTTTGCAGCCTTTTTGTGTTTAAAAAGCTTTATATTCATTGTCCTCATTCTAAGTAACATAACAAGTGAGAGGCTTCAAATTGCCTTTGAAACTGTTACGGTGTAACTTACTGCACGATTTTGGTCTACTTGCTTAGTTGCTTTTAGTCTAGAAACGGCATTATAGCAAAACAAACAACACTGTCAAATATATGAACCTATTTTTCTTCCTCCCTAAGGTTACGTTGGCTACCTATATAGACATTTGAGAAATACCAGTGCATCTTATGCACAAATGTTGAATAATATTGAAATGTAAAGGCCTAAAGAATATCAGAAAAGGTTTTTTAAAAGATGAAATTAATGTTTAATATGGCTTTGTTATACAAATATCTTGTCACAGCCTGTAAGCACTCCTCTATCCTCCCCTTGCTGCACTGAAAAAAAGGCCAGCACTCTAGCTAGACAAAATGAGAAATATTTTTTTTTTTTTGATAAAAGTAAGGTGGGATTTTTGCATCCACATATCACATTGTTTTAAAATAACCTTGACTGGCCTTTAGAACTTCATTCCACATGTCTGGTACTCCACCCAGACATTGTTATAAGGGTTAGACTGTAAGCTGCAAAAATTGTAAATGTGAGTCTGAAGCAGCTCAACAACTAGACAAGCTCTTAGAATTCTTCTAATCTTTTTTTCATATGTCATCTGTAAGGAAGTGAATGCTTACATTATAAATCAGGCTTTTAAACATTGCTTGCTAATGCCTTGTTTTCTTTCTAGGGGATTTATTTCTGCCTAACACAGCAGGAAAAATTAGCTAAAATTATTTAGATACTGTTTTTCCAGAATCATGAGTCAAGTCTTAATGGTCAATGAAACATGAATGCAGAAATAAATAAATAAAAAAATAATCAAGAACTTAAACTGTGTGGAAGTGAGGAAATTTGGGAGGAGGTCATATGTTAGAGAAGGCAGATACTGCAGCAAATGAGGCTCAAAAAATCTTAGTAATACTACTGATGAATAATTATTAGGATGTGCTGCTTAAAAGATTACACTGTTCACAAAGTTCTTCTTGTGAGTGACATTCTGATACTTGCACAGTGGTTCCATCAAATGATGACTTTTGTGACATTGCTAAAGTTAGTGAAGTGTCACCCCTTTCTGGCAACCATTCTTGAAAAACAGGGGTTTTTTACCAATAAAACAAATAACATGTTCTAAGCAGCTGCTGTAGTACTGCATTACAAGAGCAGTACTAGCCAGGACCTTTCTGGAATTTTCTAGACAGTTCCAGGTTTGGAGATCTTTTAAAAAAAAAGTCCTTAATTTCACTGCTAATGAATTCAAAGACTCAAAACGCAAAATCTCTCTTAATGTTGACGTGCGGAATGGAACTCCACAACTTAGAGAAGTTGTAAAGTAGGTATGTTTATTCAGCGCCGGGCAGCACAGGGGGGTCGTCCCACCAAACTGTGCGCGCCCTTCAGATCTAAAAGTTCTATATTTATGCTACTAACCATACATATTCAATATATGTTGCAAGACGCCTATACATATGTATGCCCTGTCCCGCTTCGTATTAAAATTAGTCTCTCGAGTTCATTTCCATATTCTCCGCCCCTTTGCGCCTGCGTAGTGCCTCCTGGTGGTGGTCGCCGGGGGTCCCAAGGATGAAGTAAAGAGACTCCTCTTCGTCACCGCTAGTAACCTTTCTTGTGCGCGCAGGCTCAGATCCTCCTTGGTGCTTAGCCAAACTGTAGGACTGGCTTCAGTCGGTTTTGAGCTGATCTTGGCTCATAGTTCCTATCTCTCGTTCCGCATCTTGCCCATCGTTCTTATTGTTTTGAAGACATATGGATTAACAGGTTAACCTACTGGCCTATTACTCTATCAAAAGTTAGTTATTTAACTATTAGTTATTCTTCCCCATATCAATGTCTCAGTCATCTGTAGCAGATTCATAAGGAAATGGAGAAAAAGACACTAAATTTCTGTTTATAAATTAACAGGCATGTCTCGTTGTGATTCTTGTCTGACTAATGTCTACATCACAGAAAATGCCATTGCAATCAGCAATAATTTTCACTCTCATTGATAATCTCATCAGAGAAAGTGAAACTTGAGTAGTTTTGGAGGCTGTGCTACCAGCCTCACCATTAGGCGGAGTCCCAAACGTACATTAACCAAGAAGGGGTGGAGAAACCTTCTCTTCTGCTCTGGTTTGCAGATAAATAAAATAATTTGGTTCATGATATCGTGATCATTCACTACTTAGGACAAATAACTTCATTTAAAATTAAATGGGCTGTGTCCTGTTTCTAAACTTTTTTTTTCAATAGTTTGCCTGTGGCTGTTGTGGAAATGGAAAAATAACTCTTGAATTTCAAATCAAGATGTTTATTAAAGTGTTGCCTAGGTTAAAATTCTTTTTTTCACACAGAAAGGAAGAGAATAGTTGTGGTATTCCCTTATGTCACTGCAAGATAGTTCAGCCCAGCTGTACTTTGCAGCCACACAGTTCAGCAGCTGACCATAGGTATTAGTTTGTGCACTGACTCTTGACAATGGCCTGAAGAGATGATCAGTCTTTTCTATTTGCTTTTGAAACTCACCATTGCTGTCATCAGAATCTTAAAGCTCACTTGGCATTCTCTGGAGGCTCTGTGAGGTGTTATTTCACAAAATAATTTTGCAGGTTTAAAATGAAGTTGGAGACAGTTGTTATGAGACCAGTGTGGGTATATATATATTTTAATTGTATTAAACTGGTAAAATTGTTAGTCCTTTTACTTAATATTTAGATAATTGTCTTCAAATAGCAACATATAGGGTGAAAATCACTATTATCATTCAGAAAGGCAGTATTACTTCAAAACAAACAAACAAACAAAGAAAAACCCACCAACTAACAGGATAACCATTATTGATAGCCTGTCCTGCCTATCCCAAAATGTGAAGGGAAGGCAGAACATTTGTACTGTGCTGTCAGTGTTCTGCCCAAACTTAAAATCTTTGCCTTTAAGTTCATGGCTGCATTACAGTTCTACTGCTCCTATCTCACCAACGCTACAGCAAAATGAAATACTGAACTTTGCTATGAAAGCTGAGAAAGGCATTGAAATTTTCCAGAAAGGTCAGCTGAAATATTCCTGTGCTGTTCCCCGTCTCTCTCCCTGCTGGATCTCAGGGGATCCGCAGCCTTGCTCCTCGGAGGCGAGCTGTGCAAATTGCTTTCCAGAAGCACCTACTTGGTAATTATTTCTCTGTCTAAAGATGCCAGTGGTTCTAGACAAGGCAACATGTCAAACTGCACAATACACAGTTGCCCAAAACTGTCAAACCTTATGCTGTTGATGCAATAGGTAAATCTCAAGGAGTGGTGTCGGCAGGTAACCAACATTTCTAGCTAACATAGGCTTTTATGGGGACAGGTTGGCGGTAAGAGACAGTGGTAGAACTAACCATTATCTTTGTACTCAGTAAAACGCAGGCTACAGTTCCTTCCTGGATCATCATCCTTCATGGAAAACTTTCATCAGCCCACTTGCTGATCCTCAGACCATTTCTAGAACTACATTTCCTTCCCTTCACATGGCAGTGAAAAGGTTGGCCAAATGTGTCACTCTGCTTCCCCAGGAGGTCAAAACTTAAAATTAAAAAAAAACAAAACACCTCTCTCTCTGCCATTAGTGCTGCCTTGGGGCAAGCACAAGATGACCCTTGGATCAGGACCAATCTGTCTGTAAACTCTAACTTTTCTTCAGATAATACTTCCTCTCTTACTCTTGTTTATCAAGGAAATAGATACCTTATGAAGTGAAAAATAGGTGCAAGATTCATAGTTGCACGTATACATACAAAGGTGCACAATTGGATACAAGAAAGCAAGAATAAATAATACAGTTGTTTGAACCAGAAACATACTTGCTATGAACACAATTTTTTTTGCCTAATTTTGACCCATACTGAAAAGACTTGGTCTTCTCTGGTGCTAGTCATGGAAATTTGGGCTCTTAACAACCATTTTTAATTGTCAATGATTCCCACATTTAACATAATAACCATAAATACCCAGTTGGTTCTAGTAATTCGCTTTGCTATGGCACTGCTGGTTTATTTAGAATGACCCACCAGCAAAATAAAAACTAAAAAAATAAAATTGGTTCACTGTATTCTCTTATGATTTCACTTAAATAAATTTTCAAGGAACTGGTTTAGAACTGTGTTCACATAAAAGAGCAGAACATAATCAAAGGGGAGTAGTATTATCCATTGCATTGAAATAGGGAGTGATCTTTTAAAATTTGCTCTGCAATAGATAAGTAAAGAAATAAGCTTTATAAACACAGAAGGAAGTGATTAAAAAAAAATCAGTTTTGAAAGAGGTTGTGCAGCAAAGTATCCTTAGAATGTCAGCCCTATTTTCTCAAAGCAGTGCATCTTTTTTTCCATCCTCAGTATTTACCAGTTTCTTGCAAATAAATAAATAAATAAATAAATAAATAAATAATAGAGTGGCAGGAAAAAAGGGCATGATGTTAGGCTAAATACATTTAATACATTTTCTTCACCATTTTCTTCTGTTCCTTAAAGAAAGTATATTTTTCTTTCTGGTCTCTACACAAAAATTGTAGTAAAATGTAATTAACTGAAAATATGAAGCAAAAGCAACTGTTTGAAAATAGTAGGGATATTTCCTCTGTATTTGGTATTTAAAGCAAGTCTCAGATTAGCAAAATACTTTACTAATATGATAGGCTGCAGCTATTTAGAGATATTAAACTACTGTTGCAATTGTTATTTCTAAAAATAATCATTACCAGTGAAATTCCGAGGAAGTTTGATGGGCTTTTGTTTGGATTTTTGGGGGGTTTTTTGGTTGTTCTTTTTTTATATAAATCAATTTGAATTTTGACTAATATTTTTATTAGAACACTATACAGTAAGTTTTCCAAGCAATTTCTTTTCTGATTGCTTTTTTTCTTCTTTGAGGTATAGACATTAAAGTAGTAATGATAGTGGCCTATAGAGGGGAAAAAAAGGGAACATGAATCTGTGTATAATCTTACCTGTATTGTCAAAGAAGAGAAATTTATGTTGACAAAAATAAGATGACATTAAAGGTCCCTTTGACAGCAGCTTTCTGCCTATTATTACTTCATAGGATCTGAGGAATGATGATTCTTTCCTTATAGTGAGAGATGCAAGTCAGTAGGGCATTTTCTCTCTGAAAAGTTACTGCCTCTCAGATGAATACGTTAGTATCAATAGTATATTTTATGGAAGAAATGTCAATTTTAAATAGTAGGACCATGGTTTGGCAAACCAAACCTCACTGGCATAACCAATTGGTGGCTGCCTCCTTATAAGCACTGAAATTACTACCTTGTATGTATTAGAATTATGTTTCAAACCATCAGATCTCTAGCTGGGCCCTAACTGTGACTTTTGATAAGGTCTAGCTATAAGAAGGGAAAAAAAATCTCATAAATTGTCTGTTTATACTGATATCCACACTACAATTACCAGCTTCCTTAATGAGGCATTTAAGTTCATCAGACACTTCGTACTCTGTTAAACTTCCATTAGAAAAGAATTATATTTGTGCAAAAGAATCTTTAAAGGTTTGAACTGTTGTGATACTGTTTTATTTGGTAGTTAGCACTGGAACAGACTGATATTTGCATCTTTCAGTTACTTTCAGATTCGCTTGATCCTACTGGGGAAATAAATCTACGATCCAACTGAGTTGAAGTCCCTGTTATCACAAAGTCTTCTGCCAATAGTTGGCATCAATTTGAGCTGTTATTGATTTTTAGTTTTTTAGTTCAACCGGAAGATGTGTAACACATAGAGATATATTAGTATTTTCAGTATAGATCATAAAGTACGGAAGGACTCTTAGGGAATTTTATTAAGGAAGAAAAAGCATTAATGATCTTCATATGAGCTTTTATAAAACTGCAACCACTTGTTTGGATAGGTGTGCAGTATAGCTTTTAATGGTTCCTAATATTTGTATTTACTATGTGCACTATATATTCATCTTTTTTACTTTCCTTATTTTTCCCTGTTGCCATCCACTCTATTCTTTTAGTTAAATCAGAACCAAAGTGGAAATTTAGATTTATTGTAATAACAATATGGGTATGTATTCTGCTTGTGAATTGCTAGTAGTGTATAAAGCAGTGAGAAAGAGAAATACAAGGAAGCTAGACTGACTTTCACTTTTAAATAAGCAGTATATAGGGAAAAAATTGATATATTTTAATACTGAACATCTGAATTAAGTTAGTAGCTTCTAGACCAGCACGTATGACATGACTTACAGACTGAATATATTCTACTACAAATCCAAATATATATATCTATATTTAAGGTTAGGATAGTAATTCATAGTAATGCCAAAAACTTATTTATTCAAGATTTGGTTTTATTTTTATAAAATTTTATTGGGTTATTTATCACTCTAACATAATAATGTTTCAAGGAATGTAACTATTTTTTTAACTTTTCATGTGCACCTCTTTCACTTTCTAATTAGACAGAAGTCCTGATTGCTATGTTTTTAGCATGGTTAAGTATCTTTGAATAGCTATGAATATTTTGAATTAAAAAAAAAAAAAAAAGAATGATATCTTGTGTTGCAGTGGTAACTAAATAATGTACGATTTCATATTAAAACTGGCAATATTGACCAGAGGTACGGCCTGTAGAGCTATAAATAAATAGTATATACGAGTGCTGTTGGATTAAATGTATGTAAAACAAGATGACTAACCAGCTTTCCTTCATGTTCTTTCATAACAATCTCCCTGAATACCCAAATATATTCAAAGTGCAGAGTTGCAACATTCTAAGTTCCCAATAGATAACGAACTTAGGGAAAAAAACAGATTTGTAGTCTAAGACATGAATTTTTCATTGAAGTATTAAGAAAGCAGTTACAGAATGTGTTTAAGCTTTCTCTTAGACAAATGAAGTAGCTACTGAATTCTGCATTGAAGGCAAATGCTGAGAAGTTTAAATAGGACACATATTCATACAGAATATGTTTATACTTGGTTGCATATATCATTTAATATTTAAAACTCCTTTTATCATATACTGTAGCTCATGGAAGTAAGCTTTCTTCTCATTTTTAGTCTTGGGAAAAGGTTTTTCTGTTAGAGGATTCTGGGATTTAATTACAGAACCTTTCAGAAACTCTTAAAGATACTAATTCTGGTCTGAATTAACCCATATCTCCACATGTGAACTATAGTAGTTGCATAAGGAGAAATGAAGGAACAGAGTAAGCATGACTATGATATTTCCTGAGAATATCTTCCAGTTTCCTCTTACTTTAAGTTCAGAGAATTCCTTCACTGCTGACTGAACCTAACAGTCTTTTTTTTCAATCTCTGTTTCACCAATTTGTCCAGTCCTGTGCAACCTTTAAGGCGCCACAGTATCTTGCAGGAAGGAATTCCACTGTTTCAATCAAGCATCATGTAAAATACAGTATTTTTGTTTTGAAACTTTGTTCTCTTAGTTTTGTTTGATGGTCTTGAGTTCTTCTATAAGAAAAGCTAGTGAATGTTCTTTCCCAGCTCTTCTGGCCTCTCATGACTTTATTATAGCCCTCTCTAATATCTGCCTTTGACCGTCTGTTTTCTGAGTGAAAAATCTCAGATTATCTACTTATTCTTCATATGAACATTGCTTCTTATGTAGAAGAGAATGTAGGTATATAGGAATGTATGTTTGTAAAACAATATTCATGTATAAAAATTTGAAAACAAATATTTGAGGAATATATTATGTAAGATCAAATATGTTACTTGAGATTTGTCACTTCTTCCATTACCTGTGTCTTTTTTTTTTTTTAATTTTCTATATTGCCTTAATCTTTCAACAATCAAATAAATACTTCAAGTTATTTCTGAATTATTTATTACTATATTTCTTCACATGTTTTTTGTGGTTTAGGATTTTTTGATGGTGAAAGTAATTCAGCTGGAAAAACCTAAAACTTTTTTCTTCTCATCATGAGAGATTCCAATACCATCTTTAGGATAGGATAAGATAATAATATAGTAAATATATATGGTCATAAGTGCCTATTCTGTCTAGCTGAATATCTTGACAGGTCAGTTTCAGTGCTCAAAGGTTAAGACACTTGTTGAACACATGATAGTTGTAAAACTGATATTTATGATCACTACAAGCTTTTCAGAGGAAATGTAATATTTGTCAATAGTTATACATATAGATGTCAATAGTTATAGCATACAGATAAGACAGTGATCAATTTAAAATACCAGAAGTTTAAGGCAGTCACCTAGATATGCTCCCAAAGACTGAAGTAATCCTGAAGACTTTCAGGAGAAATAAACTCCACAAAAGTACAGACAGACACACATAACGTGTATGGTGGTAGTCAGTGTGTAGTCTCACCTTTTTCTAGCCACTAGGCTAGAAAAACACTAGGTACTTTGAGGTAGTCACCTAGGTTCTTGCCATAGTCAGTGGAGAGCAACAAAGGATTGTGATTGACTGGTTCACACTTAGAGGTGTCCATTTCTCTCTTACCTTAGTTATGGGAGACTGTATACACATGGCTGCAGTTAGTGAAATTATATCCATTCAGGGTAAGCAGAAATCATCAGTCATTTAGAACTGATGGCAACTCAATTCTTGTTTATAAAATAAAAACCAGACTCATGGCTGAAATGCTCAGGTGCTCTCAGCTTTCTGCTACTGTTTTTCATTCTGACATTTACCTTTCTTATACTTCTGTTTCCCTTTGAAAAAAGGACACAATTGCACTCTCATTCTCCTGCTTGTCAGACAGCATATCTCTTTAGATTGTCCTTTACTTTTTTCTTGTGTTTGAGGTTTCTTGCAAGTTCTGCAACATAAGTACTAAATGACAGTGTTCCCTGTAAGATACGCTGGATTTAAGATACATCACCTTTGTCAGAAATCATCAATATTTCATCTAACCCTCCTTTCTTGTTGCTCCCAACCCAGAAATGCGCAGGATAGCAAACTAAATATCAAGTTGCTCATAGCGAATTATTCAGATATCTAAATGTCCAAATCCACAAAATAATCTAAGTTTTTAATGCTCCTGTCAACAAAAGATTTCACAGTAGTCAGCATCAAATGAAGAAAAGTGAAACACTTTTTTTTATTGTTATTCAGTAAAAATGACCAATGCGTAGCTGTCACTAAGCAAGACAAAAGAGGTCCAGCATGTGGTAAAACTGGAACAAGTTTTTCTATTTTAGCAATTTCCTCCTTCTCCCACTCTATTCTTACTCTTATTCATATATCTATACCAGCATAAAATAATTATAGTAGCACCCTGGAGAGATGTAGGCTGTGTACCTCCCATGTAGTGATGCCATGGCATATGGGAATTGAAATTTTATCAAGATCTTGTCCCATAAGATGACTACTCAGAGAGAATATATTAGCCCAGGATTTGAAACTGATCAACAATTTACAGTGTTGCTGTTGTTTGACACAGTTATTATGAGGGGAATGCTAATAAGAAATACTCCTATCTGGTAATATGTATCTTAACCTCATTAAACACTCAATGAATAGATCTTAGGCTTATGTCTGAAAATTAAACACTGATGCCTACAAAAGATGTTACTTGGTGCAACTAATATTAGAGAATTTCTGTAATGAAAATCTTAAATCTGTTCCAAATAAAAGCAGAGACAATAATAAGAATTTCAAGGATTAGAACTGTGGCATATTTTAATTCTTGACACTCCTAATAAATTTCTCATATTAGTTTTGCTGATTAATTCATATGGCATGAAGGATAAAAATTGCAATTGGGACCAAAGAATGAATATATCAGCTCTGACTGATCAGCCTTTCAGACTATAACACTATATCTCTCAGTGTTTTCCAGTTTCAAAATTGTAATCTGTACTGAAACATGCAGACTTGTTGGAAACTCAATGGCTTTCAAAAATCAAAGGTGGTGTTAACAGCAGTGCTCAAATTCATCTCTATCTTCACCATTTTCCTTTGCTGTGGTTAGTTGCAGGGGATGGAATTTTTTATCCGTAAAGAAGTTGTTGAAGAAGTGGCTTTGAAGATTGGCTAGGAGCAGAAAATCAAGTATATATGAAGATTTCAAAGTGTCTTTATTGTGAACCCTGCTGTTTACCTTTGTCACTCTTGAAGGTGTTTAGATAGAGTTTACCAATATGCACTATTTTTTATTCAAATGTAACTTATCCTCTTTTATAATGACCAGCATATACAAAAACTTCGATTTTTTTTTCAGTAGAATAAAATGGTAGAATTCAGTAGAATAAAGACAGTTCATAAACAAGCTGAATTTTAGTCATTACTCCTTAATAGTCATCTGGTGACAATCATATAAGCACAAAAAATTTAATTTTATCTAGTTATCTTTAGTTTCTCTGGTTAACCACTGCACACCTACTTCATATTTTCAGCTGTTGTCTCCTGTATACCTACCTCCCGGAACACTAAACAGTGTATATCTCTTAGTGGCATCAGGCAAATTGCAAAAACTGAGTTCAGGTACCGGCATGAATGTTTAAGAGTGTCATGCTTATAAGAAAAAGACTGTCTTACAAGTTTAGAGCAACTGTCACTCATTTGTTGAATTCTTTTGAACTATTATGTGTTGAAATCAGTTAAGCAGTATAAGCAGTTTCATTTTTCCCAACAAAGTACAAAACATTCTCAGGGAAACAGAAAAAAAGGTTTTAAGGTCTCTCTTTTTTTTTTTTTTAATGTACAAATATTTGAAAACAAAGGGGATATTATCAACTGCCCTCCGCTAGACAAAACAATTAGCTTAGATGCTCCTAACCTGCAATACAATAACACACCAATGGCAGAATCCCACATAACTCCTTGTTGGTTTCCCACTCAAGATCCCTGGAATGTTTCTATACAGCATCATTTTAAACTCACTGTGCTGATTAACATGCAGCAGTCTACAGGTGCTTGCAATCCAATGTCCAGATTTCCAAACTGTCGTCTCTGCATGTATAGTTCCTGATGTAAGATTAGTAAGATTTCTTAAGGATTTAGCTCCATATTAAAGGAAATAGAAAAGATATTCTATACCTTCCCAGTGTTTTTTACTGTTTAAGTGAGTAGAAGGAGCATCTTGTGACTGAACTGAGAAATACTGAGCAATGACTACATTTTCAGAATGTAAGAGCCTATGAAAGGTTTGAATGTTATCAGGATGGTCCTCTTTCTCAGATATGTTTACAGAAAGACAAGAAAATGGGGTTTGAGGGATACTATTATTTTCTCAGTGTACATTATATTTCATATTGTTAAAGTCCTAATCTGCAACTTCCCTACTCTCATTAATTACTCAAATGAAATTATGAAGTTATTTTAGTAGAAGTGCAATGAATTACAAAGTATTTCCATTATACTAGTGCTATCTTAAAGATAGTATAAACAGTTGATTTATCATTATAATTACAATTTATGTACAATTTGTTAACCTTTACGAGAGAGCGGAATTACTGGGAGACTGAAAATACAATCAAATTCCCAATACCAAATGGAATTGTACGTTATTTTCAGAGAAGGTAACAGTGAATCTAATACGTTATGTAGTGACAACATTATTATATATATAAATATGGAACCATTGTAATACATGTGTAAGAACATGAGTTATATTGGCATTTTTAGATGGAAGTTTTAGCTTTTTTGACGATACTCTAGAACCACCTACAGAAAATGGGTTCTTGTTTATACAGAGCATCATAACTCTTTCCCTGCTCTCATAGAGGGCATATAGTCTCCAGTAAGGGTCTGTAATTAGTATGATGACCTGGTAAATACTAGCAACAGCTCCCAAATAGTCATAAAACACAGCAGGGTTGAAATCTACCCAGAGCTCTCTGCCATTTTTAAACTGTTTCCATGCCATCCTGAAACATTACATAAAGTCCTCAGTAGCCGTGCTTAAATTTGCCATATGAGATAATTTTAACAACAGCAAAGAAATTTCCTGTAATTGTTACAAATTTGTTTAGCAGCAACATTCCTAATACTAGTTTTCAAACTCTTCCTTTATTTTTCCCTTGTGTGGTTTTTTTCTTTCCTCTGCCCCATTTTTATTTCATCTTTCCTACCTAGCTCGCACTCACTGAGGAATTCCAGTTTGCAGCATCTCTCCCTGAGGCTGATGACCGATAGTGTCTGAAATCCCTCGGTGGAACTGACTTTCCTTATGCTTTGTGATACTGATGATGACATTCAAAAGGGCATGAAATGGACACTATTGCTCCAGCTCTGCAGCACTGCATCTTCTCATAAGTACTTTCCCCTATGTAGGTCGAAGTGGTTCACATAGGGCAGAATACCCTTGTAGCTACTGTGTTTTCCAACAGATGCTAGATCCATCCTGTAATGGAAAGAAAAGCTTTTCATAGTTGATTCAATTAACCACCTAATTTCTTATAGGCACTTATGGTAATCCTTACAGGCACTTACAGGTCTTATGGTAATTAATTCTGCCAATGTTTTTTGAATAAACATGATATTGTTCTTATGTACATCAGTATACTTTATAACAAGCATTTCTATCCCTTTACCTTTCTCATTCCTTCTCAAACCCATTTATTTTTCTGGAAACACTGAAACTTTTGAGATTAAAGGCAAACCAAACACTGGGGCTTACATGAGAAAATGATGTAGATACCTTTGTGATTTTATTAGTAAATGCAAGCTTGAAACACATTAATAAACCCTCAGGTATCATATAATCAATATATTTTTACAATGACAAGCCCGTTCATTGTTCATTATAAATATTCTTTTACCTCAGCAACAAATTGGAGGAAAACTCATAAAACTGTCACAGTTAATAGACCTTGAGACTGAATACCCTTTAAGCCTTTTCTTTTATAAAGACTTTTTCTGCATTAAAAAAAAAAAATAATCAGGGAGGTTTGAATAACTTATTACATATATAGTGGCATATACAAAATCAGCAGTACTCAAAGTTGCTTTCCCATTAAGGAGCAAGCCAGAAGAAAGTTACAAAATTAAGAGAGATTCACAGTAGAATGAGTAATTGTGGTTAATAAAAACAGAAACTTAGTTTAAGAACTTAGTTACGTACAAAATGTGTTCATTTATTTAGAAAACTCTTTAGTAGAATATTATGGTGTTTTTACTGACAGTAAGAAAGAATTTCAGCACCAGTATTTTATGTGTGTTGTTGCTGTTTTCGGACAATAATGTTAAGTTGTAGCTACTTCTCAGATGGCTGTGACAGAACAGCTTTACTTCTTGAAACTAAAGCCAGTTCTGGGCTCACCAGTACAAGGGAGACATGGACTTACTGGAGCAAACCCAGTGAAGGGCCACAAAGATTATGCATCTGGAGCATCTGACATATGAAGAGAGGCTGAGAGAGCTGGGACTGCTCAGACTGGAGAAGGCTCAGGGGGACTTATCCATGTGCATTGAGGAGTAAATACAACAGAGCCAGACTCTTCTCAGTGGTGCCTAGGGACATAAGAAAAAACTTCTTCACTGCACAGGTGGTCACACACAGGTACAGGTTGCCCAGAGATGCTGTGGAGTCTCCATCCTGGGAGGTATTCAAAACTCAACCGGACATGGCCTTAGGCAACCTACTGTCATGGTTCCTGATCTGAGCAGAGGCTTGGACCAGGTAATCTCCAGAGGTGCCTCACAGACTCAGCTAGTCTGTGAATCTTTGAAAATATATTAGTGAACAAAAAATGGCAAAATGCATAGATGCGGATCACAAGTGTCAATCCCAAAATCCTGACTTTGTTGAGCATTGAGCTGTTCCTTTCTTCTTGCCTCATCCTTTTCACTTATTTAATGAGAGGCTGCTGAGGTCAGGGGCAGGTAAACGCAAAAGCAGGTAGAAAAGCACAAAAACTTCTGACTTTAGGTTATGTCTGAGCTTTTTGTGTTCCTTTTTTACTTGGAGACATCTTTACAGACATTAGGTAGCCATACACAGGGCAAATAAGATGTAAATGTCGTAACAAAAAGATAAATGTCTGACAGTTACATTCAAAAAGTATCAGGTTAAACTTGGTTGTCAATATAATAGTTTCCAGAATTTTGGTGATACCAGTTGGAAAAAGAGGAAGTTATATCAGTGGCAGCTTTTTGTGACTTGATTGAAATTATCAAACAGCTGCAACATCTATTAACTGAAGCAAATTTTAATTGCGACAGTTATCATTTAGTTAGCTGATACAAAGAAAGGAAGTATGGGCCTGAAAAAAATAAAAAGATGAGGTCTTATCATTGCCTGATAGACACTGATGGTCTCTTTTTGCTGCACCATTCTGGTCACAAGCTTTATTGGCCAGGCCTTATGAGGCTATTTCTGAGCTCAGGAGTCAGTAGCCGCCATGTGAAAGCTGGTATTCAGCACAGTCAGCCCAGGCACTTGCTCTTTGCAGCCAGATTTCAGACTAACTGAGCTGCTGGATTGGACCCTGTGCTCTGGACAGATTCCAGTAGGGGTAATTACAGTCTGCTGAATGTAATTATCCCCTGCATTTTTAATTTGCTGTAGTATTCACTTCCGGTCTTGTGCAGTTCTGTGAACTGTTGTTAATTGCTTCATTTCATTCCAGAGAAAGCTGTATTTTCTACTAAAGCAGAAAATGAAATTATTCTTCCTTCCCTTTCCCCTTTCCCCTCTCCTCTCCCTCAGGATGTAAAAGTGTTTATATTTATTAATATAATTGGCTACTCTTATTACAAGCTATTGGTAAATAAAAACTGTAATATAGCTTATCAGTTATTTATGATACGTAGTTTAATCATTTTCAGATTCACTGCTTTCCCAAGTATTTCAAAGAGAATTAGAGAGCGTCAAGTGAAATAGTCAATATATCGTCTCTCCAGCAGTGGAAAGCATGGCATGTTTTGGTTACATTCAGTGATCAGTTTTGTTGAAAAGTGCAAGTAATGTTTTTCATCATCTGTGTATCTCACTGGCCACTTCAAAGTCTTTTAAGTCTATGCTGGTGAAACTGATATTTAGAAGACCTTAGCAGTACTGCAGAAATCTACAATAACTGTATACCTATATAGAACACTTTCAGACAAAGTACATTTTTAATACAAGATAAAATAGAATCAAAATAGCAGAGAGGACATAGATATCGACCACTGATTTGCAGGTGTAAATGTAGGGGAGGTTGGTGAGGAAAAGCAATTTATCTTTTTAAACAAGACCAAAGCTATATGCTTCCAACACAGATGAGTATAGAGAAAATTTACTACATACGTTGAGCCTGCAGGTCTGTCCTGAAATTTGTCTGTGTGCTTCCTCCCAAACATATAAATCACTCAAGGAAACCACGTTTTGGCCTGAGCTTGTGCTTAAGGTATCACAATAGAGTCCCTAAGTAAGAATGCTGATTTTTGTGGAAAAAGTAACAGTGTTTATCACAGTCCACAGTGTTTAGGTTTTTTTAATTCCTCTGAAATAGCTGTCTCTGATTGACATTGTGAACCTCATTTAGTTTGCTCTGTTATTGTTTACCATCGCTCAAATCCCCAAAGATATTGAGATGCCTAACTTCCACTTAAGTCTATATTTACTGTAAATCAGTCAGTTGCTTAAACAGAATTTAATATTAGATGCCTATTGCATTTGAGGATCTAACCCTAAATGGTTATATAAGAAATAAAATTTATTAGCTTTTTTTTTTAAGAAATGGCATATTTTTCAATAATTTTATATGCATTTGAAAATAACAAAAATCTTTACAAATGTAGGAACAATGTATTTCCCTGCCTCTTGGTAACCTAATCTCATTTATGATTTTGCTCATAGATGTACAGCTAAAGACCTCAGGATTCCTTAATCCTTCTTTGAACTCAAACAGACATTTGCTGATACTCTGTATTTTGTAAGCATCTTTTATATACGTGAAAATATAGAAACAGTTGCATCAATTTTCACTTTTCTTAAGGTTAAATTTAAACTTTTTACCGTCACTTTATTTCAGCAATAGTTATAAACATTCCTCTTTCATATGCAGCATAAGTATGCAAGAGAGATGAACGCTATCTCATTTATGGTACTAAAAAGAGAATGCCCAGAGCAGATTTTGCAATATCAACTAGGCTGAAGGGATTACTTGATTTGAAGAGAGATGCAAAACTTTGTAATGTGCTAGTAATGACAATGAGAAATAACTATTAGACCTGAATTTCAAATGTCATAAAAAATATGTATGTTGCCATGCAATATTAGATATCACTAAATGCTATTCAAGGTAACCATGAAGAAAATACTAACAAATTTTCAACTTCAAGTTGCAGAAGTTTTTTAAGTTGAAAATTGGGGCTTCAATTTTAACTTGTGAACATGAAGTACAAGTTTTATCATTCTTTTTTTCTACTATTAAACATTCACTATTAAACAGCTCTCCTCCTCCTGATGTTTTATTGTTCTGTATCATTTCATACAAAACATTATTGAAAAAACCACACCCTTCTTGTAGCATGTAATGCAAGTAATATCATCCTATGTTGCACAAGTGCTTAGTATAACATTAACAAGCTAATGACCTTTATGCCTATTGCTGCTGACATTTGGTGTCAGATTGTTTCCACTTACCTTCGTTAATGGATAATTTAGATACATCATGGAGGGAAATGTCATGTTTTGAATATAATTTGAAGGTTCACTGTCTGAATGAGTCTATTTCTCTCTGTCGCTGGGATTTATCAAATTTCTTAGTACATGACTTCTCATGACAAGTATTCAGAAAGCTCATTAACACTCAAATACAGTTGATACATATTTTAGAAACTCCCCATTCTACAGTTCAGCATCTGTATGTGAATTAGCATATGGAGATATGAGTAATTGTTTTAATGAAAATTTCACCTCTGATCCACTTTCCTCAGAGTTCATTGTGAATATAATTAGATCTGCCATAGTCCTCTTCCTGCGAGACTGCAGATAAGGCACAGAAAAAAATATTTCTTCACTATAATCCTTCTGCTTAAAGATGATAGGGAGGCACTAATGAGTTTGGTACCATTCACATTCTCTGAACTAGAACCCCTTCAATAATAAAATATCATATGTCTTTTTTAAGAAACACTTGTTTTTAAAACAAAGATGGAATAAATCTTTTAAACAAATGCATTATAGGGCACCCACTATAATAAATGGAGAAACATATCCCATGTTCTTCAGTCCCACACAAGCAAGAACTTGAACATGCACTTCATTTGACCTTTCATTAGTAATGACTAAAGGAACATGTTTTCTCTCTGAATGCCAGTGTGACCCTTTTGTTCATAGTTTGTAAAGTGCATGTGACAGTAACCATTAAGTAAATCTTTGTCTTTATGGTTGCTGAAAGATTTTAACTTTTGAATTAATTCAGGGATATATTCCATTTATATGAGGGATATTTTCATAGATATATTCCATATATTTATGAGACTTTGCTTCATAAAAAGTCTCCTAAGACTTGGGAAGGTGAAGTAGTTACTAATTTTTAGCACAGCTCAGTTAACAAATGTTAATATTGTTGAGCTTTGGCTGAACTCTGAAAATATTCATAAATCTATCATGTAAAGATACTTTATTTAAGAAAGAGATTTTCTCAGTATTTGCATCTCTAGCTCTTTATCCTAAGCATGTAAATAATATTGACTTAAATGGAAATTCAGTTGTAAGAATATGGGAGATACCTTCCAAGCTGCAAGAAATTCTGGAAGACAAATATTGTGCTAGTGTAGAGGGCCCGGTTTAATGGACGGATTACTAAACTTTTATGAAACTTTCCAAATACTGGAGGCAGTAGTGAAACACAGACTAGAAAACTAAATGCCAACCGTGTGATGAGTTGTAAACTTTTTTCCTTTACATTTGTTTGCTGTGCACTAAACAAGTGCTTGGTGCTTGTAAAGCAGAGGCAGAGCAAAGGATACCTAGAGGTACCTTGGGTGACTCAGAGCTTTGGTAAAGCCGCAGCATTTATTGAGTGATAATGTGCTTTTCAAAGCTGGCTGAAAAGCCCACTGGTTTTATTTGAGGAGTTTATAGGAATGATGGTTTCATGATATAGAGTTTACTGGTTGGTCAAATGAAATGCTTGCTGAAAGCAAGGGCCTACCCAAGTATCTGTTTCTCATTGAAGTTCTACCAGAAGCAGTAAATTAAAACTATGGATCATCCTAGCGTGGGATTTCACCCACAGTCACCAACAAAAAAACCCCTTACTATTTTACTGTTTTGTAAATTAAAAGAGTGACAATTCATTACCAAGAACATTTATGAGAGCAAAGGAAAATGGGTTATAGGAAAATGCTGGAAGGGATCAAGTTTTGCCTTATTATGCATAATTCTACATCACAGGAAGAGAAAGGGTTCCAGCCATCTTGGATAAGATTTGATTGGGTTTTTAACAGTCAACAAAATCATTCATTGTCTTTCAAATAAACTGAAACAAGAAACCAAGCAATTAGAAATTAAATTAGATTAAAATAAAGACCTGAGCTGTTTCAACCGAAGCTTCTATTAAAAATTTATAGTAGGAGAGTCTGTTTGGTATCCATGTTTTTTAAGTGCTGCTTATGACCTTGAAATGTGTAGAAAAGGATGTTTTACTTGTTTGTCAATGAAAAATAGTAATACAAACACAAATAAATAAATGAGAAGCAGACTTGCTGAGAAAATCTAGAGAGGCTAAGTGGTCATTTTCTAACATACCTGACGGAATTAGTAAAAGTTTTCTAAAGACAAATTGAGAGATACAAATTTTGTGTCTTAAATGTTTACCACGTGTATGTTTTCATTCTTATTTGTTTTACACGCAAATCTTCCTGAAAAGAGCTTGTTTGTTTGTTTAAATATGAGCTACCTGATCAGAGATGACTGGTCAGCTGGTAACATCAATTTTTCAGTAAGAAAGCAGGCTAAATCATTTTGAGTGCTGAATGTTCTCTAGAGGTTGAAAAGGTCAATTTCCGTCTGTTTTTGCCAATTAAAGAAATTGGATATAGAATAGTATAACTGGCATTGCAGAATGGTTGTTCATGCTCAAGTAGACTAATTCAATAAATCAGACCAAGATAACGAGCACCTTCAATAAAACACATTAAAAAAAATGGCAAGCTTGTCAGCCATAAAATGATAGGTCAAGCACTGAAATTTGGTAAAGAAAGAGGCTTCTACAAGGCGAGAAAATTATCAGCTTTAATCTTGGAAGAAAGGTGACAGCACGGCGTTCTGAAATACTTGTTTGCACTGGTGGAAATTTCTGTACTATAGAACAGCCAAGGAGTCTGAAATATAGAGTTAGTTACTTTTATAAAACTTCTCCTGTAAAGCTCATTTGGATGTGTAACATAGTGAGGTATAGTTATAAGGAGAGGCCTGGTAAATGAAGAAGGGTGATGAGAGAGATGAGAAAAGACCTAGATTTTTGTTTATATATACAAACTTACAGGTTATATTTTAGTGGCTTTTTTTAAAACACACAGCTAGAGAACATTCATTAGGCAAAATTACAAAAAATTGGTTTCTTTTCTTTACTTGCTAAAACTGTAGAGAACCCAAAATTATTTTGTACTGTATCAATCTTGTTTGTGCTTTCAAGCTGGACAAATTACCTTGTGCCATTATGGAGTTATACTTTAAATGAACCTTTATTTTGAAGCCTGCCTTGAAAGAGGGTTATTACGTTGGCATGACCTGCATTCTGATCACCATGGCAATGGCTTGGCCCTGCAAGGCCCACCAGAGTGTTTCATCATATTGGTAGTGCCCACCTGGCCACGTGCCCTCTCAAGGGTCCTTCAGATGTGAATCCTGGCAAGCAACCACACTCTAACTCTCTTTTCTGTGCCCTGTTTTTGCAGGGCCTCCCATTAGTGATGGGACAAGTAACAGGCACAAATCAGTCCCACAAAAAGTAATGTCATGTAACCAGAGGATTTGTAATGAAGATGATCAGGGGGCTGGAGCACCTCCCGTATGAAGACAGGCTGAGAGTGTTGGTGGTGTTTAGCCTGGAGAATAGAAGGTTCTGGGGAGACCTTATAGCAGCATTCCAGTACTTAAAGGGGACCTAGACAAAAGATGGGGAAGGACTCTTTTATCAGGGAGTGTAGCGATAGGACAAGGGGTAACAATTTTAAACTGAAAGAGGGTAAACCTAGATTAGATATTAGTAAGAAATTATTTACTGTGGGAGTGGTGAGGCACTGGCACAGGTTGCCCAGAGAAGCTGTGGATGCCCCATCCCTGGAGGTATTCAAGGCCAGGCTGGATGGGGCTTTGAGCAACCTGGTCTAGTGGAAAGTGTCCCTGCCCATGGCAGGGAGGTTGGAACTAGATGATCTTCAAGGTCCCTTCCAACTCAAACCATTCTATGATTCT
This sequence comes from Limosa lapponica baueri, assembly GCA_002844005.1. Taxonomy (NCBI): domain Eukaryota; kingdom Metazoa; phylum Chordata; class Aves; order Charadriiformes; family Scolopacidae; genus Limosa; species Limosa lapponica. Next base: position 808,993 of record KZ505687.1, on the reverse strand, counting down.
GTAATTTTGGCAACATCGTTCAAGGTACTGGCATACCATGCAAAGGAGCAGCCACCTGAACCCCTTGACCACCTCCGTAAGACACTGCCTAGGCTTTCCCACTAAAAGACTGTATATTGCCAGGTCAAAATACAGAGTTAACCCATGAGTTTGAGAAAGTCCTTCTAAACCCTGATACCTGCCCACCTCCAGAAATGATTTGTTACCTGCTTTAAATTCCTGAAAGTAATTATGCTGGAAGTGCCTTTATGTTAAAAGAAAAAGACAGCCAAAAAAGCTTTCTCCTTAAGAGATCCTTAAGTGTGGAGCGTTTTCTGCAATCACTCTGCTAATATAATTACTTTTATTTATTAAAATAGCTATATAATATAAACATTAGTATTTCTATGTAGATTTTTATAGAAGTAGACAGAAGTGAATGGGTGGTAGCTGGAAGTTTTGTTGGGTTTTTTTTTTTTTTTTTTTTTTTTTCCATTTGCCACTTAAAGACATTTGGGAGAAAAAAAAAAGGAAGCTAAATCCCTTCTATGAATCTTTTTTCAGGAGTTACAGAAGTGCATAATATAGGCAGTCTGAAATGATGGTTCATCAAAATGCCTCTCATTTAGACTGTTTGCATAAAAAAATAATTTTGCTTTGAATTTTTAAAGTTTTTCTAAGTAACTGTATAAAAGAACTATTTGGAATTTAGCTGGTGACTTTATGAATGCTTCTCAACTTGTGTTCTCCTCATAAATTACATGACCAAATGTCTAATAGTTCTGTTATACAATTACCATTTCTCAATTTGTTAATCTTTTTTCGTTATCAAAAAAAGATGCTGAAAATCAACCTTTTAGCATTTATTGTGTGATCCCTGTTTATGTCATGAAAAGTTTATTATACTTTTATCTATTTCAAAAAAGTAATTCCCAAAACCAAATTGCTGTCTTCAAGAACTCGTGCTGGGATATATAGTCTGTCACCCTCAGGTCACAAGTTTAAATTTACCAAGGTCAATTGCATCTGAAGATCATTATTATCCAGTAGCTCACTAAGATAGGAAACTTGTACGATAGTGGTTTTGGTCAATAAATAAAGTTTCCATTACTGTTATTCCACACTTTTCATCTCTCTGAAGTTATTGCATCCATGTCAGAATTTAAGACTCCTTTAATTTTGTACTTCTTCATGCAATCTGTCTTTCTGACCCTTGAGTTCCAGACATCTCTGAATAATGTATGGTTTTCCTTCCTAGACCTCAAACTGAGTTAAATGCCCCTACAGTGCTTTTGGTTGATTAGGGGCTAGCATGTCCAATGTCACGATGTAATGTCACAGCTCCTTCATGATTAATAAGTTTCAGCTCCTATACTTCCTTTGGAGGAGTAAAGCAGAAATGCTGTAGGCATAGCTATAGTTAAAAAAACCCACAAACCAAAGCAAAAAAACTAAACAAAAAACTGGAAAATAATGATGAAAAAACATATCCATAAAATACAATTATTTTTTTCTCTACATGATACCATTTTTGAAGTTGATTAGATGTTGAATCTCAAAGAATGATCAATTTTTCTTGAATTCCTAGTTTCTAATTCAAGCAAAAGGCAGACTAAGAACTGCATCATGAAAATTGAATCATCTTTTTTTTTTAGCTGATAAAAGAGAAAAAATATCCATTAAAATAACTAAAGAAAATATTCACTTCTTCTGGATCTCTCTTCATCATCTGAAAGAAGTTGACAAGTTACATACATAACGTATTTTATAAAGGGTAAAGTAAAATGATAAATTTGTATTATTGCTCTATTTTGGTAATCGCTGATGGAAAGGAAGAACTAACAAATTGAAACAAAGAACAGAACAGAAATTCATAGATCTTATCAAAAGTGATTATTATAATAACTCATTAATGTAATAGTGCAATATCTGGTATGTTTGCATTTATTGGTATATACTATATAATTAAAAATGAGTTTTGATAAGTCTGTGAATTAAATAATATCACAATCATTGTTCTTATTTTATTTCTCATGAGTCTATTTGCCTCTAACAAAGAATTTTTATAGTTAAGCCTATTTTTTATTTTGAAATCTAAGATTTTAGAGTTCTTTTCGTTGCAGTACCACAACAGGCTTTTACAGAATGGATATTATTAGAATTTAATTGTTTACAAATATTGATAACTGGGCTCTGATAAAAAGAAAAAAAAATGAAAGTCTGTTGTACATCTTTTGTTTTATGAACTTTTTGTATAAATATTGTTGAGTGTTTTATCATCTCTCACTTGTTTACTCAATCCATCTTGAGAGAGAAAGACGCAGTTTATATAAATGAAGTACTTGTCACTTATATGTTGTCATATGTATAGACTATTGCAGTTGGTAAATGTTTCTGACAACTGAAGTAGAAAAGATTGCAAAATTACTTCTGTGTGAGAATCCACAAATTCATGGAAGGAGGTATAACTGTCCAGGTTTTTCTTGCTGGTCTCTTAGTAGTTAAAAAATTGTACAGAGGGCTTTTAATGAACAATTAAAATACTCTTTTATATACTTTCCAATCCTAGTTTTCAAAAGTTGGTTTCCAACTGGGGTTAGGGAAGGGTATTGAATATTAAATAAAAAAACTGGTGTGTGTATTCTGTTCAGGAGCCAATTTGAGGATTAGAAGTGAAGAGACCAGCTGTGAAAACAAATTGTGATGGGGATAAAAGTTAATTTATATGTATAGTGAGAAACATTCTAAAGAAAGTAATAATTTCCTTAATTTCAACCTTCCATATTTATATGGAAGTAATTGCCATAACATAATAGTACAACTGACAGAATACCTATGGATTTTATTTTGTAAGTGTTCCTAAACCTAAAGTAATTTTTAGATATCAATTGAGAATTTGATATATAGGACCAGGAGATATGAATTGAGTGAAGTTAATCCACTTATCCACGGGCCACCAAACATCCATTGAGGAAGAGAGCTAACTAACACCTCCCCTTGTCTTGGAATGAATCTTTTGGTTTGAATCTTTCTTGTTATACAAACTATGCACCCAAAAATTATGCATTTAAAATATATATTTTAATTATATAACTATACAATTTTTTTACCTCTGTCCTCACAATAGAAGAAGGTTTTGTCCAGACCCTCTTAACAGGTGTTTGTAGAATGAAGAAAAGCTCTTCTTTCTCTAAGTAGCTTGCCATGTAAGGGTGAAACAGCATCCAGAATAGAATTATGATTACTATGTAATAGATCAGAAGGAAATAATAAGATATTGTTACCTTTAGTTAACTGCCCTTGGGGACACAGAGAAGGAAGTACTTTGAAAGTAAGTGGGAAGTGCAAGGTGAATCCTTGATAGTGAAGGAGAAATGATAAGGTTGCCAATATACTGTGAAGCCTTTTGTCTACACTTTCATTTATGATATGATAGGGAGGGGAATTCAACAGAGAAATAAAAAGAGCGAATTCATATCATCGAAGTTATAAGAGTCAATTATGAATTTGGCACAAGCATCTTGAATATCTTTGCATTTGAGATGGAGAAAACAATTTTATGCTAAGAAAGATTAAAATTATAAAAATTAAAAATTGTCTTAGTTGTAAAAATAAAACTTATCAAGACAAAGATAACTTAGAGGTGATGACTCAAGTAAGAAATATGATTTGAAGATGATATCCAAGTTAAAAGCCTGGATTGACAGAGGTGGAGAGAGATTTTTGAAGAGAGAGCAAGGTACCAAGGAGGAACAGTGAGAAAAAGGTTGTTTTAGGCAACTTAACCTTACAGCTGGACATCCAGTAAAACAAGTATCAAAAAGTCAAACAGAGGTCTTAGCTTTGACAGTCTGAGTGAGACTATCTGACATTAATATCTGAGATAAACATGCAAAGTCTTTTATAGCTGAGAGAAATAAGAAAAAAATAGAAAACCATTCCTTCCAAAACAGTCAATTGAAACAGATCAGTGCCTGTAAATGTGGTTTTTCTGAAATGATTGTAAGGAGAGATATGGTTTACCAATACAAGTATAGGGTATGTAAACTGCAAATGCCTGAAGTTACATGTGGTAAATTTTCAGCAAGAATACAATGCTGGAATGTGTTGCCATGTAACAATAGAAAGTGAATTCGTTTTCTATGGAAAGGTTTCAAAAAAGAAATAATTTAAACAGAACATGCACAAGGCCAAGAGGACTCTGGTAACCATGGAGAAAATTGCCACAGGATTTGAGATCATATTTTTATGTTTAGGATAAACTGAAATAGTGATTCAGGTGTAGGATGGAAAAGCAAAAGAAACACAAAAACTGGAGAAGAAAGTTGGCTTAAGGAAGCTAGTAAGTGAAAGAAGGAAATTAGAATATACAGAAGATACTAAGGACTTTGTTTTAATAGTTTCTGAAAAATATATGAAAACTCAGGTAGGGGTAGACATTGTAATACTCTGTGGGTGTAAAAATTGAAAAGAAAGAACACACAAAGAGTTGCTGGAGAGTGGGGGGGACTTGAGCATGTTTGTGCTGTGATGGGAAAGGGGACAAAGGGCAATAAACTCTGTGGGAGAATGGTTTGCAGAAAGCAGCAAGGCTCTGAATAACATCTCCTGTTGCTGCTGCTGAGCTAGAAGCAACCAGGCTGCTGAGCTAGATGCAACATTGCTCTGACACAGTTGAATATTTCTTTACCCTTAGCATAAGATGCAATTGAGGAGAGTGAAAACTAAAGGAGAAATGTAGGGAGGAATTTAAATTTGGCATGATAAGCTGCAATAAGAAATTCAAAACCTACTTTGATGTCAGGAAAGTTAGGGGAATGGCAGCCTCTGAGGTGAGGAGGGTCTGCAAACAAATTGTCAACCCAGCACAAACCGAGAATGTTCACAGCAAGACAGAAGCTAACCATTTTTTGCTGAATTACTGCATGACATAGCTACCACTTCATTGGGCCACAGGTGAGTAATGTGGTAACTAAAATGCTTTGCTAGGAATAAACAATATGCAAATGTAGTGAAAAGTAGTCATGCTCTTTAAAGAGAATATGATATGAGAGCAGGAGAAAGGAGAGACAAAGCTTACACTTGGGAAAGGTTGTGACACTAAAGAAGATTTTTTTCAAGACCGAAGTTATACAAGCTACAGAAAGATTAGAGGTAAGATCAAGTTTCATTAAGGTTCTTGAGGCAGGTAGGATAACTGAAGCACATTCTGAGGACAAAAAAAAACATGCAGTAAATGTGAATCAGAGGTTATAATGAAAAGTGAGAAACAGACAAGAAACAAGTTTGATGGATGGAACTAGTAGAGAGGAAAGGAGAAATTCTGATTGACATGAGTGGCCATTGTAATGACAGTTGGTGTAAACATATATGCAGTATGTAGCAGTATGCACACAGTTGTATTGTAATACCTCAACTGCTCCTTGAACAGGGTACACTTCCTTGGTCTCATGGACCTGAGAGGAACATGTTAAGCACCAAGATATTAGTTTGTCTCAACTACCTTCTATTGTCATTTAAAAAAAAAAAAATTAAAAAAATATAATAATACTGATTCACCTAAGAAATTTCCTTATCAAATGTATCATCAAAATTCGAAGAATGAGAATTAGTAGCTTAGTGGTGACCAGCATCTTTCTGAAACACAATTTGATACAGTGAATGGGCCCAGAAATTCTGGCTGACTTGGTCTGGTTGTAGTGTAATCTAGTCTATAATACTAAGTTTCCACATAGATATATTTTTGAAAAGTTCAAGTGGAAAGAACACTTTTGAATAATTTATAGGAGGCACATTTAAGTATATAAAACACGTAACTATCTTCACATTACAGATATGTTGAGATTACAGTGTGCATTTACCTTATTTTCCAGTCAGCTTTCTAGAAAAGACATGAGATTCTGACTAAGCAAACACATTTAGTCAAGTTTGCTTTAGCTCCTGTTCCTCCATTGTAGTTCACTGATCTTCTAGCATATTCTTAATTCAACACAGTACATTTATTCTGGAAAGCACCTCAGAGAACATATGATTACTGAAGTGTTTTTTTCCTGATATGAAAGTTAGACAAAAAGACCAGTGAATCAGCATGGTAGCTGTTTACAAGGGTTGATGGCAAAATGCATTTTGTGTAACAAGTCATCATCATAAACAGCTTGTAATCTCAGCATTTTACCAACCCTGCAGTTATGTTTATTATAGGCTTTATACCACCAAAAGATAAAGATGGTATGTACAAATTTGTTTAAACCCAGCTATTTTAGAACCATTTCCATAGCCATTTTTTATTGATTCTGCTGTTAGTAAATATTAAAAAAAAAAAAAAAGTTTGCAACATTTTCCTTTGTCAGAGCAACAGCAGTATGTTAGAGTAAAAGGCATTGAGTGTTTAATCCCCACACTGGGAGAAGAAAGGTTAATGGGAGCCAGAAAAGCTTTCTCAGGAGCACAAGAATATGGACAGGTAATGAAAGTATTACTGTCTGCTGCCTTTGTGTTCTTTGAAAAGTAGACAGGGAAGAAAAAAGAATGGACAAAGTCCAGGAGTGGTTATATGCTTCAAGACAGGTTGGAAACTTAGAAACATATCAGGAAAGAATTAGCAAATTAAACCTGTGGAAGGCTGAAAATGTTTAATTTCTCTTTAGTACTCTCCAGAAAGTAACTATGGTAGGGTAGCCCAGGCGCAGGACAAGATTTTCTGAAAAATATTGTTTGACTAAAAGAAATGTTAGAAATTCATATCAGGGACTTGGACTTAAGCTTCCTACAGTAAACACAAGGGATTTGCTATTCTGGAACGGGTGTGTCACATTCCTTCTTAAATGGTAAAATATACATATTAAAAAAAGTAAGGTAATTGTCATAGAATCATAGAATCATCTAGGTTGGAAGGGACCTTCAAGATCATCTAGTCCAACCATCAACCTAACTCTGAGAAAAAAAAAGAAATAAACCATCACTAAACCATGTCCCCCAGCACCATGTCAACCCGTCTTTTGAACATCTCCAGGGATGGTGCCTCAACCACTTTCCTGGGCAACCCACTCCAATGCTCGATAACCCTTTCCGTGAAAAAATTTTTCCTAATATCCAACCTGAACCTCCCCTGGCGCAACTTGAGGCTGTTTCCTCTAGTCCTGTTGCCTGTGACTTGGGAGAAGAGACCGACCCCCCTCCTCTCTACACCCTCCTTTCAGGTAGTTGTAGAGAGCAATAAGGTCCCCCCTCAGCCTCCTTTTCTCTAGGCTGAACAGCCCCAGCTCCCTTAGCCTCTCCTCATAAGACTTGTGCT
>KZ505687.1:772097-798578 GCA_002844005.1 Limosa lapponica baueri | reverse complement strand
TTTTTTTTTTTCATTGGTTGGACTAGATGATCTTAAAAGGTCCCTTCCAACCTCTGTGATTCTGTGATTCTGTGATTCTATCCTTTTCTGACTTTCACTAGAAAGACTGAAATGGAAAGACGAATTCTTCCTGGAAAGCCTACTAGAATTTGACACCCTATGGCATAGGGTTTCAATGTGAGCCTTTGCTGGGATCTCCCCACTTCCCTCACACACAGGCACCCACCCACACCCACACAAGGCAGCACCAAAATGCCCTGGAGCTCAAGCTTCATCCGAGCTATATAACTTGCGGTCTTTTAGAGTGCCATGTTATTGAATAATTCATTATTCAGTGGTGGCATACAGTGGATGTTTGTTGTCTTCCAAGATTCTGTTAGTTATTTCCAAGTCTCCTTTAAAAATACATCTCCTGAATAGAGCATGAACCCATATGAATTTCATTTGGTTTCCAGTCTTCAGATGCACTAAAGCACTGTGTATTCTCTCCCTCTCTCTAGCAGTTGTATATGAAGTATAAGCCTCCTGTCAAATAGATAACACCTGCAGGTGGATGAACTGTTGTAACCCTGAATGGAAGCTCTGTTACCCTTAAAGTTAAATTTCAGATATTCATACTTAAGGCAAGGATGCTGTTTGGTTAGTTTTCTTCCCTAGGACAATTTCTGTACAATGCTTTGGTAAACTACTGTCTCGAGAATAAAATTTGCAATATATGTGATTTTTTAATGAGGGTTGTTGTGTTTCTCAGGATACTGATTCCTAAATGTTCACATAAAAAATACATTTTCATGGAGTCACACTGGAACTGTGATCTTATTAGAATTTTTTCTATCTTGTAGAATATTTAGTTTCTTCCATCCTTGGGTTTTGAATGTATTGTACAGCCTAATGTCTGAATAACTTATTATAACTTATTTGTTAAATAATTAGCCTTGGAAATTCTGAAGGAGTCATGAGTACTGCAGTCAATGAAAGACTTTATTCTTTAGACTATGAACGAGAAAACCAACTAAATAATGTTACTACTCAGTTTCCCTGCCCCCACTGCCATGGCAGCATTACACATCTGCTCTTGGCTGAGTACTTTGTTTAATTCAGTCAGGAAACTGCAAAAAAGCTCATCCAGGTTCTTAAAGTTTGAAGGATAGTTTCTACTATACTTGAAGTCTTAAAATGTACGCTTGAATTTTCATTCAGTTATTGAAAAACTAAGTATATATTTTTTCATAACTTATGAGGAGCACATTTATAGTGAAATAGATGAAGCATAAATATTTAATAATTTTCAAAAATATTTTTTGGGTTTGTAAAATACAGTTGCCGTTGCTTTTGTAATTTTCCAAGTTACTGATGTACAGTACTAAAAGTTGTAGCTGTTTGAAATAACCTTCAGAAATTGCTGCAAGAATAATTTCGGACTATGTTGCTAACATATTGTGATTCTTGAGATGTCAGATTTGATCACTTTCTGAATAGATCCAATTTGGAACAGTTTATAAGCAGCCACTTGTGTGACAATACAGCTTGTAATGAGACAAGATCAAGTCACATTTGCATTTTGGCATAAATTATTTATTATATGTAGTCAGGATTAAAAAATAAAATCCAGTCCACACTATTCCCCAAATGACAAACTAATATGATTTAATTTATTTTAATTAAGTTAACTGAAATAATGATATTTTAGTTATATGTAGTGATAATAGTAGTTGTAGCTAGTGACAGCAGGGATATTGAGTGATATAGTAAACGTAAATAATTAAATTTCAAAACTTGAGTTTTAAAAATACACTGTAGGAGGAAGCTATGTGTCAAATACCTTCTTTCAGTAGCTTTTGGAGAAGTTTCACTCTTTTGAAATAATGCTTTAGAATATATTTCTTCCTATTTAATGTGATCATTTCTGTTAAGATTTTAAATCAACTGCCAGCGTGCATGGACCCTGTCCATTCATTTTCCAGCACAAGTATTGCAATGAGTTTAGAGCAAAATAATTTTGAATGCTAAAATCACTGAGCAGTCTTTTCTTCTCATGGTGCAATAGAGGTCTCACAGGACCTGTGGATATTCACTGCCACTCTGAGTAGAAACGTGACGAAAGCCAGAGTCGTGGCTGCTGGGGAAGTAGGTTGGAGGGAAGGGGGGAAATTCTGCTTGTCAGCAGAGTATTGTATTCGACAATCTTTCAGATGTTTTCTCTTATAAGTCAGAGTTTTTGCCCTTTTTTCGTCATATGTGGCTTGACTTAAACTTGTCCGCATCAGCCTAGTAGTTTTATGTATGTATTCAGAAAACTATTTGTATTTGGGGAACTGATGTTATATATGAGTTATAACATTCATGCCTCTAGTACAGCTCTCACTGGGTAAGTAATCAGTACCATTTCAGAATACCACATTTGATAAATTTCTCTTTTTCTTCCTTTTCAACAAAACAGACTATTAGAGACCTCTAAACCCAGGGTAGAACATACTATCAGCTTCAACATAACTGTCTGCTGGATTAACCTAAGGGTTTTAGATGAGATAGAGGGAAGATTTAGACACTACATTAAAATAACCTCTTTGGAAAGAAGGGAGGGAAGGTGGTCTAAAGTATTATGTTCTGGCTTTTAGATCAGTATTACTTGCTATTTTGCTGTGTGCTTATATTATCAAGTATGCACAAAAAAGCTATAATAAATATAGATATACTGCAAAATAATATCAAAGTTGTTTCCACTTTTCTTTTTTTTTTTAAAAATATTAGTTTTAAAATGAACTGTGAAAACTAATTAATATGCACTACAGTTCAAATATACTACAATTAAAAGAGGGGGATTTGGGGTAATTTTCTCCTTAAGTATGTTTCACTTGTTATAGAATTGTGTTTATTATATATTTTTAACTGTCATCTGCAGCTCATATTTAAATAGCTGTTTGTTATTTATATAAAATGGTTTTGTTTTTATTCTTTTTTTTGTTCTGTAACAATTTGTTTACATTATTCTCCACTTGGTTTTTTTTTTTTTTTTTAGTTAACTCTTAAGTTTGGTAATTTCTTTGGAAACAAACATATCACTGCAATACTATTATAAAACAAACATAGTTAACTAAAATTATTTATTTTATTCTGGTGAAATGTAAAAATATTGAAAATAGAAATCCACGTGTTGATAATTCACTAAGTATGCACTAAACTAAAAGTGATGTGTAACTACAAATGCTATAGTGGGTTTCCATATTTCAACTATAGTACCCTAAAGATTGTTAATAAGTCTTTATGGTCTGTGTAAGTCTCAAGTAGCAGAGATACTGTGACTGGCCATGTTTCACAATATATTGCTATTACTGTTTTTATGCTGGGGTTCTTAAACAGTGACTGATCAAACAGTAACCTTGAAGTCTGGGATGTCATAAGAGAAATATGACAAAAATGTCCAAAAACTATTAGTCCAAGCAAACAAAAAGAATTTCTGATGTTATCTGCCTAGTTTAAATGCTACACTGGTGAGAAAAAAGATTTGAAAAAATACCTGAGAAGCTTTGAGTTGTCTTTCAACTAATAAACATTAATTTTCACATTGCATTGCACATATTAATGCACTATAGTTGTTAAAGCTGTAAATGGCAATTCAATCTATGGGATCAGAATACAGCTAATCTGAGAGGTTCTGCTTGTTTTTTAAAACATGCAGCCATACACACACACAAAACAGAACCCTGAAATATATGTGTGTGTGTGTGTGCATGTCAGGTCTTCAGGCACCAGCTGTTGTATTTGACAGCTCTTCTCCTATCTGTCTGCAAAATTTCCCGTAGTACAGATGTATTCACTGCTTTTGTCATTTTTGTTCAGCATTTGATTACATTGATTTTTTCATGATAATGTAAATATATTGGAGAAAAATATCTATAATCTCTAATATTTGGTTTGATGTTATTAATCTGCTAAAAGTTAGACCAAACTACACAAACTGAAAGTGATTATGGACTTTTTGGTTATGTCTCAGATGTTTACTACCAAATTGAGAATTTAGATCCAGATAGATCCAGATTTTTCCATTAGGAAAAAAAAAAAGGAATTAAACAAGGCCATGATCTACACAAAAACCTCCATTTGCCATTTAAACAGAAATTAATCTATTATAAACAAATCCACGTTACATCAGTTGTCTGCCACAGATAATAGTCATATATAACACTTCATTTTATCTTTTTTTCTAAGATATTTTTATTGGAAACACTTGAAAAAAGCACTTAGTTTACACCTCATGGTATCATTTATCCCCCTTTCTGAATTCTAGGCACAGCATCAGCCTGGAAATACAAAACAGTTTCTTCGAAGTCATCCCCTGCATACAGAATATTTCTCGTAAGCCAATTTACACGAGTGTGCTTCTGTCTAATTCCCACTTCTTCAAGGCTGCATTAATGACAATAAATGCATCCTTACATACAATAATTATTTTAGTCTTTGCTGAATATCTCTGTGGTCTTATCTATTATGCTCAGAAGTTTTCCCCAAACTCATATCACACTTATGCCTCTGCATAAATTCCTACTAGGAGAAACCTGTCTTACATTTCTACATCTTGGTATGCTTGCCAAATTCTTATTTCTATAGGAAAGAATGAATTATGTGAATTAAATGAAGAATGAATTATGAAGGCACAAGGAGTTTTTAATGTGACCTTCAGGAAATGTTCCACAGGACCCTCAAGTAATAGTATATAATACTCATTGGAGAGTTGGATATTTAGCACTAAAACTCTTTTAGGAATGTATCCGTCTGAATACATAGTAGCTTTTTTTTTTTCCATTTGTATTTAAAATGTTTATACAATTAAATAAACAAACCACTGAGTTCTGATATTCTTATGTTAACATCAATATTTGCAATGCCAAATATTGCTAAAAATTTTGAGAAAAGAAATAATCACTACTATTAATGCAAAAGAGTTTTATTTGTGTATTTTGTTGTCTTTGCTCTTGCCTTTCTTCTTCTAAAATTCTGTATGGAAATTAAAATTATTAGAAGTTTTACTACTTATCTTGACTGAAACAAGAATGACAGTTCATTGCAAAAGATAATTGCACTGCCAACATCCAGGCTTTACATTAAACTAAGCAGTTTGTATTTATAAACTTTATTATATCAAAATGGTGATACTTAGATTAAATCATATTGTGCAGATTAATTGTCTAAGGTATTAAATAAAAATGTTCTCAGGTTGGCACAATATTTCTGTATTTGTGTTAAAATTGTTCCCTCACAAGTTAAAATGTGATTACATTTTAGTACAGCATGGATTGCAAATGGGCCAAAGATCAGAAGTACTGCGTGCTATGTTGACATAGAGAAGTGACTCCGTAGTACATAGAAAAAGATTTAACAGTCAGCATAAAGACAAAATCACTTTTTAATGAGAAGTTAACATTTATAGTGAGTTATCTGTTGTTGCTGTTATTAACAAATCTATATCTCTTTTAAAGAATTTCCTCTTACTTGACATTCTATTGTGTGTGCACTGTTGACTGATTTAATGAGTCATGAAACTCTTCAAAATAAAAACAAGGATAATATAATAAAAAAAAACTTCAGTAAATCATTACTAGCATGGCCCATTTGTGTTTATGGTTAATGTCTTTGTAAGACAAGAAAACAGTATCAAAACAAATAAAGATACTTAGGTTGTAAGACTTCTTTTCTTGAATAAATCTTTCCATAGTTTTAAATCCTCACAGTAAAAATCTAGAAAGAGTTTTACTTTGTCCTCTATTTATATTGAATATACTTACATTGAGCTACACCGTGTATTATATTTGTGTTCTGAAAAAATCTCCAGAAAAATAGATAAGATAAAAGATTGGTTTTAATTCTCAGTAGCACGGGATTTCAAAAAAGACAGGCTAAAAAACTAGTGTGGAATTTAAACTCAGTCTTTTTATTTATCATGTAAATGACAGTGGATGGGTGTGCATTTTCACTTCTATCTAAAAAGTCTTGCTGTGGTCCCTGCTGCAGACTGGTCAGAGGAAGTGGCCAAGCCATGGCCAGGGCAGCAGCCAGACAGCCTGGGGACACGAGGAGCAGGACATTCACCGCCCAGGTGTTGGGAGGAGTTTCTTTTGACCAAGAAAGGGAAATTGAGGCTTTCTACCATGCAGAAAGGCACAGGAGGATGAAAACCACTTGCTGCAGCTCTGTCTTCTCTAATGACTTTAAGCTTCCATTTCAAAAAAAACTAAGAATTCTAGTTCAATAAAGAAAAGCATTTTTGAGTCTAAAAATGGGGGTGTTGGAGGAGGGATGGGGGGGAGGCAGATGTCAGTGGTATTTGAGAGTTTAATATATTTGAGTCCAGTCATTTATTGTAATCTTTTTGTTTATTATTTAAAAGTTTTAGTTAGGACAGACATAGTCCTCACCTTCCTATTTTTAAGTTACAATGTTTTCAGATTTGCTGGTTGTACTTCATTAGAAATGGCTCCATAATTACATTTTTACTGACACATGTAATTAACAATTATGTTCTCTGTCTGGTAAATAAGTAAACTTATTTTTGCAACTAGCATAATATTGTTTCTACATGCTTTCTGAACCTCCAGTTCAGGAGGGGTGAAGATTAGAAGTCTAGCATATTGAAAATTGATTTGACCAAGTAATCATTTTTTAATACTTCTCTTAATTGGCAGATATTTTATGTAAGAAAAGTGCAATGGGGAATAAAGTGAATCTATCAAAACATTGAATACCTGTAATGTGTATGAATTTTTGACTGGAAAGAATAGCAAATAGAGCTTTTTTTTTTTTTTAATACCATTTAAATGAGGATTTGTTTTTTTAATATGTGCAGAAGATAATTTTTATTTCAAGTCCGAAGAAATACAATGAAGTCTGATGGCCTGTATTGTGCAAGAGGTCAGATTATATTATACAAAGTTCTGCTGTCTGGATTTATAATAGAAGTATCTCTAGACTATAAAGTTAGCTTTATTGGTTCATTGTTTGGTCTTTCATGTCAGGGAGGATGAGGCTGGGGTTTTTTTAATACGTAAAGATTTTGAAAGGACAGTTGCATTTTGGAAATATTGAATTTTTGGTTCTAGAGGTTGTGCTATGCAGTGTCCTCTTTGCATCTTAGCAACAGAAATGTCATACTCCGCTTCATCTGAAATACAAAGGTTGCCCCCTGCACCCATGGGGCTTTGTGCGGGTCAACAGTTTGATTATTATGGGAGAATGTAGCAGGTTACAAGGGGAGAGATGATAGCTGCCACAGGAAGGCAACTACTACAGATGGCTTTAGATATCAGAACAGATAGAGCTAATCTCTCAATTCATCTGGGAGAAAGTGTACAGAAGGAGGGATAATGTGTTCTCATGGTTGCTAAGCAGATGGCCTTTTGCATTTGTGCTAATTATGGTCTTTCTTCTAGATGGGTACTTTTGTACCTGTGTGTGTTGAGCTGAGTAATCAAGCCTCGTGGCACAAAATACATGGTCTGCTCAGGACTTTGACACGAGAAGGTGTGAAGTCTTGGCCAGGCCTGGGCTGGTGCTTTGCTCTGATACCTGAGTAGCCTTTACCAGTGCAGAACCGAGAAGCAAAGCCCTCAATTTATCCTGAAGATGTCACAGGTCAAGTGTAGCCATAACTATCTTCGAATATTAGGCCATCACCATAGCCTTAGAAAATGTTTCCTTATCTTTCCACAAACATCAATGCAACCACAGCTTGCATATCTTAGCAAGTGTTTTTCTGGTAGTTCATTTCCGAGAGTCACCTTAGAAGCTGAGAGGAAGATAAAGGTATAATATTGTATAAGACACTAAGTAGATGCAAGTCTCTATGGGATCTGCATACTCAAACATGTTAGCTTTAGCCATTTCCCACCCCATTCTATCAATGAGCATGTATATATCAATGAAAGAGAATGTAGTGAACTTAAGAATGCAACAATATCTGTGTGTGTGCATGGTACATAACTGATACATAGATGACGGTCTAAATAGCACAATCTGTAAAAATTAGGCTGCTAATTCTTGTTCAATATTTTTTTAAACTAATCTTAAGTATTTCAGTCTTCTTTAAGCTTGCCTAGAGTACTTGATTTCTTCTATTAGCTCATCAGAACCTAGGTAAGGTACTTGATTTGCTGATTTATTGAAATAACTTTTGTAGCCTAGCTGCTTATGATCCCCCAGACATTGCTGACAGTTCTGCTCAGCTGATGTATCAGGACAAAGCTCAGAGGGTGAGGCTCAGGCTCATGCTTAGGTTCCTCTGAGTTCTCTCAGAGGAGCCCATCAGCCCTGCAGGCCTCCGAGTCTCTGACACGGGGATGATTTGCCTTCATTTGGGTTTCCCACTAAGGTTTTGTAACAGCATCTTTTATCGTTATCAGGAACTTGCAGAACTTCAGAACTTTCACTTAGTGGCATATCAAATTTGGCAGCTCTGTCAAAATTCTTGATACAGTTTAAGGGTCGTATGGGCCCATACAACTTTATGTTGCATACTTAATGATGTCTGCATGGACATTTTATGTAATTTCTGCACTTGTTTTTTATTTTTCAACACACAAAGTCTGCATTGAGCTGTGAAGTTTACTCTGCATTAGGCTTGGCAGGTAATTCTTTAGTTCCAATCAAAAAATTTGTACCTAACTGACACGCATGGATCTATACTCAGACAAACCCATAACTCTTGTTTCTTGCAAGGAAAAGATCCAGGAAAAATCTCCGCAAGGATTAAACTATCAGATTTATTAGCCTCTTCACGCATTCACTGTAGAGAATTTTTATGTAAATAAATGTGAGACGTATCCCTATCTTCTGTTATTTTTAAAATACAATCTATGTATATATTCTAAAATAAAAGTCTGGGTCACTCAAATTCACACCAGGGTGGTGGGAGAGGGAGGATATGAGTATTGAAATACAGACTTCTGGCATGCAGAGTTGACACCGCTGTGGCTAATAGATTATTCTTACTCAGGACTCTGAGTCCTGGTTGCTTCTTAAGTCCAGGGAGTGGAATATTCCTGGAAGACAGAGCAAAGTTCTGGAAGTAATAGGACATTGAAGAGCAGTTACTGCTATGTCTACAGACAGGAGTGCCTGGACAGGCATGCCTACAGACAGACTCCTACCTGGAACGACACAGAGTCTTTCATTCCTGCTAACATTTCCAGTTCTGGTATTGATCTTTTTGTTTCTAACCCCCACTGGCTTGTATTTGACGTGATTTTGAAAAAAATCTTTTGAGGCATAAGCAATAGAAGGTGGACCAGTTTATTAAACATAAGCAAATCTGGAGAAAAAAAGAGGGTCTTGCTGTTGGTTGTCCCTTGGCTTCCTTGTCTGACTTTTAAACTCCAGTATGGAAAATCCTTCTGTAAGCATATAATTTGTCTGTAGGTCTAGCTTCAGTTCACCAGAAAGCAAAATACCTTCTGAAGATTAATGCACTGCACTCACTCACAGAAAAGCCTGTTTACTATGAAAGATCTGGTTGGTCTGGAGCTACATTAAAATTTCCTCCCTGAGCTCCTTCATCACCTGAGGCATCAGAGACTTTCAGAGGTGGTCAAATATGGCAGTGTATTCCTGAATTATTGTTGTACATAACCTCTGAAATTTCCTGTGGAAGCTCCTGAGTCACAACTGTGACTTTTCTAGTTGTTTCCTAATCTCTTCAGAATTCCTTATGATACAACAAACTTTATGAGTCCTTTTAGAGACAGCATCGTTTAGGACCTTTAACAGTTTTTGAACAATGGTTTCATACTTGGAAAAGATCTTCTTTAGACTGGGGACAGGCTTTCCATAGAATCTGTAAGCTACACAAATATTTATTTATTAGTGCACTATAGTCTCATATGTAGTAAAATACATTTGAAAGTCTAATAGTCTGATATGTTTGAGGAGTCTTAAAGACTATGTTTTTGTGATACACACAAAATCTGGTATATAAGTCCTGCAAAATTCACAAGAGGCAGATAGGCATGTCTACAAGGGCTTCATCAGATCTGTTACACCTGTAGTAGGATGTTGAGACGTTAACATGATAGGAACTCCAGAAGAAAACCAGCTGATTTCACTAACTTAGTTGGTTACCTTTTATATCCCTGAAACTGAAGGGCAGAAATGCTGCATTAATTTTACGGCTTTTTGCTACAGCTTTAGAATTCTGTGTCAATGTAGTCTTTCATGAGGTTATAAGCACTATTAAATTTCACATGAGAAGAATGTCTTTCCTATTTGCATATGTTGAGGACAGTATTATCTATCCTTATATATGTTTAAAAAACTAAACTAGAATATTTCTGTTAACTATTAACAGTTAACTAATTTCAAGCAATAGGGACAATCTATTTTTTCTCTATCTGGATCACGTGCACTACACTGAATATATGAAAAAAATGGGTTTTTCATTTGTTAATCCAGACTTGCTAGCATACATATGAAATTGCACATAAATAGGAAAGATTAGGAAAACCTGTCCCATTGACACAGTTATATATACTGTAACTTTGACGGTGAGACGTGTTATGGGAAGGATGACATCAAAAGCCTGACTGGTTTTGATTTTGGTTTGTTGTTTTTTTGGTTGTTTTGGAGTGGTTTTTTTTTGTTGGGTTTTTTTTTTCCTCATTTGAAATCTAAAAAGAAATCTTCTAAAATCTTAGAATGATTTTGAATGCCTGCGATAACTTTTCACCTAAAACTCTTCACTACATACCAGCAATTTTCAGTCATCCTCGATCCACCACTGTAATCCTGTTAGCTCTTACAGGAGAAAATGCTGTCCTCATACAGTGCTACTGGCCCGTAGACCGTTGTTAAAACAAGCAAATTTTAAGTGTTAATCTTTATTGGTCTGTGAACTTAATCATGCATAACCAGGAAGAGTTCATTTTTTTAATTAAATCGCCCCCCATTCATTACTTATGTTATCCTCAAAGGAATATCACTGAAGAGGGTCAAAGTCTGCTGGACCTTTTGCTGTTCATTTAAATTAACACATCTTCTGATCATAGGTGTACATGTTGTGCTAAATGTGAAGACTTTTACGTATTAGAAAAATGGGATTTCTTTATGAATGACAGAATGAGATCAGGATTTCTGGGAAAACTGTTTGTCTGCAGCCTGTGTTTGTGAGTAACATGCCCATTATTTTATAGTAGCTGGCATCTATGAAAATTCTGGAGCAATAAAAGGTCCGATGCAAATTGCCTTTTAAAAATTATACAGGCTACTTTAATAGTATCTGAAGAAAAATACATCTTCTTTTATTAGATTGCCCATGACAGAACCAAATCAGTGTTTGAAAACAGTCTTCGAGAGGGAAATAGAAGGGAAACTTTACCTCATTATTCATATGCTTATTATATTAATAAAAATCACTATTTGAGATGCTACAAATTTTTCCTTCATTCACATAGCATTTACTTAGCCCAGGGGCTAGCTGAACTACATATCAGAACAAGGATTATTCACTTGCATACGTTCTTCCAAGAAAGTATTATTGGATTTCATGTTGCCTATTTCCGTTTTGAAAGGCTTTTTTCAGTGCCTTTTAACTCCCTAATATGTGCAGGCCCCAGTTTTTAGTTTCAGGTGATTTATTATGGCTTCTTTGCTGAAGTTGAGAAAAGAATTCCTCAAATCACTACCAATTTCTGGGGTTGGTACCATAAAACAGGTTACCATAAAGGAAATCTCATCAGTAGACAGTCTGTTTTCAGGAAATAGAGGCAAGGATGTACAAGGATTTTGACCTACAGATCTACAAAAGAATTGTCATACTACATTATTTCATAGTGCATTGTTACTATCAACTAGCTCAATGACTGCAGAATGTTAAGGATTTTGCTAAAATCACTGCAACTTCTCAGTCACCAGCCTAAAAATTATGAATTCTTATACCTGCTTCTTTTGCACTTTAAAGATGCTTTATTTAGAACAAGGAACATGACGTGTCTGCAGTCTCAGCTGTCTTCAGTCTTACTGTACCTATTTTGAATGCACGTAATGAAAACAAGGAGACATCTACATTATCTTAAACTTCCATGCAACAGTGGTTTTGCACTGATTATGTACAGTGTTTGATATGTTGTTAGCATTGAAAAATTTCCTTCCTATTGCTGTTTTTCATTGCTTCAAGTTTGGCTGTATAAAGTCAGAGGAGCTGAGATGCCCAGATGAAATGGCTAGGTGTAATGCACTGGCATCCCAAGCAAGTCATCATGAAATCAGTATACACCCCAGAGGCCTTTTTTGCTGCAGGGCCCTGGGCGATGGTACACCCTGCACTGTGGGACAGCCAGCAGGCCCACCCGAGCTTGTTCCAAGCACAGCCAGGTGCAGCTTGGGATCTGTATCAAACCAAATTGCCTTTGTGACCATGTTGGCCTTTCTACCAGTAAAATAGTGTTTTTTGAGTGCTGCAGAAGACTTAGCTGAACCCTGCTTGATCAAGCTAGTTTTGCCCCTCTTCATTACTCCAAAGTTACAGTACTTTCCCCACATAATAATTTTTAATTCCCTTTGCTGAGGATGCTGTGTCCTGCAAAATGTGTCTCTACTTTCAGCCCTATTCTATCCAGCAAGGACTGTGTTTCCACTGTGCGCCACATGGCCATATAGAGACATTTGTGCCTGTTGCATATCTAAATCATAACCAATCAATATAAAGCTAGAGTTGAAATCTGCACTGTTCCATTGAACTAATTGAGATTATATAACATTTTCATGCAAAGGAGTATCCAAAATAGAATTTGCTCCTTGCTATATATTCATAAATACTCATGAAAGTTGTATAAAGGGTTATCATCTTCTTTATAAATGATGGAAGTCCACTTTGTCCAGCCACGATCACACTAGAATTTTTCATTATGCTAGTACATAGTCATTCACTGATGGGAAAACAGACAAATTTCCTCACAACTTCCTTCCAGTTAATTCTGGTTTTTGGCAGTCTCAATTATGCCTGTAGCCTGAGGCAGTAAAGAGATAAAAACCAACAACTATAGAACAGCTTCCAGTTAATAAATTACAGGCTATCACAGGGGACAAGTTAGTAATCCTTTCTGACCTGAATGAAAACAAAACCCATAATTTAAAGAATTTGTCACTGACCTCATTTAAAAAGCCCTCCTGTCAGGTACACAATATAGAAACATCTGTTCCGTGCCCCAGTAGTTCATTTATACTCCTTTTCTTAAAAGTTGTAATCTTGCCAAATATTTACTTTTGTGTTTTACTTGCTAATTAACTGTCATTGCTGTGAATAGTGTATTTAGTATAAAGAGAATTACATATTCTGTTCCTTATTAGTGTGCTTTAAAGCCACACCAAAAATATACTGATACTTGGATGCTGCTTTGTAGTCTTTCAGAAGTATAAGTTTGCAGTTTGATTGATTAGTTTCCACCACCAAAGAGAAGCAGCTGCAGCTCTGAATAAAATTGTGCTAATGAAGCTTTCAAAGTGGTGATCAAAAGCAGACTTTGCTCTTTCAATTGTACACTTTTCTGAAGATAACTAATTGTGCTGTTTCAGCAAAATGTGCATATCAAAGCAGCTGAATCATACATTTCAGTGGGAACTTTAGAGCATGTTTAACACATTATGATGGGCTAATCTTTGTCACATTTGGTCTGTCAGTTGCAGAAGACTAGAAAGTGATTAGCTGTATTTTTAGCACTGATTCATGTAGTCAATCAAGAGCCTGAATATGAAGAATATTCTATATTTGCTCATAGACAACTATATTTATATGGCTGTGAAGATACACACGTCTAGATCACTGTGTTACCTTATGCAATAGTTTTGATAAAATGTACAGACCCTTCTTAACCCACAGAAACTCATAACTTCAAGAAGAATTTCCATCTGCTGGACAAAGGACATAAAAATGTATGAGGGGTTGGGGCACAATGCCATTGTTTGCCACAAGCTTTCTGTGAGGTGTCCTGGAATAGTCTGGTAGAACTGAATTTTTAACACATTTTGGAATCTAAAGACAAAGGCATTCAGGAATTTCAGGAATTTCCTTTTGTATGTTCAGGCGAAGGCAAATTGTTCCCAGCTCAGTTAAAACTCCTTATATCTCTGCACTAATTTCAGAAGGCAAATTTTGCTGCCCATAGTGACTTCTGCCCAGCCATTTTCAGACGGCTCTAGCACTGAAGCTGCCTAACTCATGCTAGATCCACCACTTTCTGAAACACACTGAAGTCCCTTCCACTGTAGCACAACCCACATCCAGCAGGGACATGCTTTGACATACTAAAAACTGTCAACAAAATAAAAAATAAAACCAAACCAAAATCATAAACATGACAAAATCAACTGAGTGAAAGATATTAAATAAAACCCAGCAACCCACACATGGGGTCAACAGTTGAACTGAGTTACCAATAATGGTATTTTATACAATTATGTGGCACCACTGCAGTTTTCAGAACATGCAACAAAGAACCTATGGCAGAGCCACCCAGCTCTCTTCACAAAAGATTTTTGTCTTGTCTGTTGAGCAGTTGTTAATTGCTTCATAGTTATGAATTTTATCCATTTAATCCAAAATACCTGCAGAAAAAATCCAAGGACTTTGTAATGGATTTCAGGTTTAAATTGCTATGGTACATATAGCAACCTTATCAACCAGCTTTCCAGATGGTGTATCTACATAATAAAGTCATGGGACTACTTTGTATGATATTGAAGTGGGTAGCTCTTCTGGATGACAGGTTTTTTTTTTTAACTCAATCCACTGGGCATCATTACGCTGTCTGCCTACAGTGCAATATCCTTTTTTGGCTGCTTTTATACTCAACTTTGAAAGTACTAGGCTCAGTGAAGCTATCTTGGGATGCCTCAGAAAAGATATGTTATCTAAATGGTTCAAAACAGTTGTAAATGTCAACTCTTCAGAAAACAACATGCCAAATAATATTTTCATGTTTTATATCAGCAGACGATAACTTAGATGGTATATAGAAATATTATGAACTTTCTAAATGTTTGTCAGGCCATTAATAGGAATCATTATCTCAGCAAAACATTATTTTTTGTATTTATTGTAATGTTGTACATCACCTCCACAGAAAAGATTAATCTTCTTTTTCATTCTGCCTTCTTTATTTTCTCTATGCTATATATATTTTTTACCAACTTCGTTCCAAGTCAGTGAAGTTACATGATTAAATCCTTGTTACAAAAAGTAATCCTCTTCCTGAACTTCTGTGAATTATTTTATTCATAAAGATAATACCATGAAGGCAGGCAAGAGAAAGGTCAAACTAAGACAAAACTTCAAATTCTTTTAGTATCTGTTATATTTGCTTCATCTATATCATATTCAAAGCCACCAGCTCTATTTACATTCCTTATCAAACCAGAAATTAAGTGGAAAACCTTCCTTTTATTAGCACTGTTATAATTAGCTAACATGCTTTCCATTCTCTGTTCTTCAGTATCAAACAATATTTTTTAATAATTCATACTATTTTATGAATTTTCAACAACCATATAAAAATATTTTTTTAGATTAAGTATGTTCTTTTCAGAATATCCTGATTATTTTTAGTCAATAAAGTTGGAAGATGCAATCTAAATTTTACCACAGTGTCCAGACTTCTGAATCAATGATTAGTATCCAAACACTCCACAATTTGAATAGCAAAGATAGGGGATAGAATGAGTAATAATAAATGTTAATTAAAAAAAGAAACTAATAATGAAAACTGTTCCATTTCATACATACCTTGTGCAATTTCCACATAAAATACTTCCAGTTAAACAACTCTGTCATTCTCTGATTTTTAACTAAAATCCCATAATTGCCAGTATTTTTTTTAAAAAATGTTAATTTTGAGACATATTTAACTCTTTTAAGGATGTAAGTATACAAACATAAAGTAAAGCAACGTACACCTAAGATGAAATGTATTCAATTTATTGAATTTGAGGTATATGCTTAATATGTCAGATTCCAGTAATACAAGATGATTTATGATGAGAGTAAAATCAGAAAAAAAGAGATCAGTGTGACTGGATGTCAAAATTAAGCTCATAGTTATGTATCTGTGTAGTTATGTATACATATAGTTATGTATCAGTTATGAATCAGTTACACATAAATATGCACATAAATATTTGCTCCTACTTTATTTTTTATTTTGCAGCTGTCAATTGAAATCGTGCATTGCTCTAAAACATTACTTGTCCTTTGGAGCCATAGTCATTCATTAGAGATATTTCAGAGGTTTTTCTGTCTTGTAATCCTTACAAGATTTTTCTTTATTATCGTGTTATTTCACTGGCTTTTTGCACTCCCTCTGCTACTGATACAAATTTTTTTAACCAAGGTTATAAAAAATTGACAAATTAGATGCCCCATTTTAAGAGCTATTTAAACAGAAACTCTGTAGAAATGCAGGTTTGCTAACAACTATAGTTGCAATCAAAATGCCCACGCACCAATTAGTTTGAGAAACCTTTGCAGAGATGCATTAGCCGCATGTGGAATCAGGTGAATGGTTTCCCCAGGGTTACCAGTGGACAAGCTGCCACATGGGTTACTGCTCCCAGTTACAGTTTTTACCTCATATTCTGTCCTGTTGCACCAGGGTTTTTTTCTGAAAACATATATATTCTTAGACTTAAAGATGGTCCTTCAACAAAAAGTCTGAGACTCCTGAGGGTAATATGGGAATCCCTTCTGCTGCCGTCCAAACTTACAGCTGTGCAAAAGTTATGAGCACAATGGGTTATCTCCTCAAATATTCCTTCAGAGTTGCTTATTTAATCCAATTTTACTCCAAAAAGTTACTTCCAATTACTGTTTACAAGTTTTTCAGATGACTGCTAAACCTGGTTAAAGTGAGCTGGGTCTTGTGAAATATATGTGAATTGAAGCAATATTCAAAATTCAGATAATAAGAAATAATGTTAGATGACCAAGTATGATGTTCATTTGAACTTATAAGCATTTTCTAGATGTTAGAAAGTAAAAGTGTAAAAAGTGCATTCAGTGAGGTGCCTGTTACATCCTTATACTTCATCTCTGCAACTAGGAGTTTTCCCAAAAATCTCTCCAAGAAAACACCTTCAGAATCTTAGTGTTGACTGAAGGGAACTTTTTGATTCTACCTCTTTGTTAAGGAAAAAATAAAAAAAGGAAGCTGTTTATGTCATTGTTTTAGAATCCCTTTATTTTCTTTTATTTTTTTTCTGAAAAGAGGAATGTATCATTACTTTTACCTAAAAGTATTTTTATGTTTCTTTTTCCTTTTTCTTTTCCAAACTACACTGTTAAGCTGCAGTTTATTTGCTGAGATAATATTTTTTAAAAATGGGTTGCATAAGAATTTTGGTGAGAAAATATTAAATTTCTGCTATTGTTCATAGGAAAAGATAATATGCAGATGAAGTCACTCTGGAAGTCCAGTGAGATATGTCATGAATGCAATACTATGTTTGCCTTATTTCTTACAGAGGGATCCAAAAATGTCATTAAAAGTCTTTTATAGCAAATAATTCACTTCAGAAATTAAAAGATGTTCTAAAATAAATGATATATAATGGTTCTGGGAAGACAGTTGTTGGAATTCCCAGAAAAGACATTAAAAAATTGCACTGTACATCAGAAAGATTGTTTTTTTCAAGGTCTCCAACTCAAGGTCCTATTAGAATCTCTCCATTCTTCCTGCCACTGAGCCGCAGGTGCCTCTTCACTGCTCTCAACCTAATCTAGAAATGATTCCTTAATGAGTCTTCTCGCCTCAGAGAATTAAGGAGAGGTTTCAGTAGCACCCTTTTCTCATATTTACACCATGTTCGGAATTACCTTTGGGGTCCATGCTTTTGTGTCTGTTTTCCTGTAGAGCTGGGACCCTTAGTTCAAATGACTTATACAGGAAAGTCTACATAAAAAAAAAGTGTGGGGGAGAAAATATGAGCTAGATAGATTTGCCATGTAAAACCTTAGATCTTTGTGCATTGAAATGCTTTGGCTTATTCTGTAGTCCAAATGAGAGTGGGAGCTGGAAAGCATTTTACACACCAGTAGCAAGACACTTGGCGTGGTGCTGGGCACTGCATTTTTTTCCTCTCAGAAAAAATGCATGTGTCATTAGTTCATTCCAGGGTCCAGAAGGACTCTCATGCTTATTTGTAGTTTCAGATTTCAGAGTCTGTAGAGATTTCTGTACTCTGTGACTTCAGTTAGAGAAAAGTACCCCATTACCCTCATTATTCTTGGCCAGACAAAGCTGTAGGAGTACTAGTAATCAAAACCAGAAATCACACCACATTCACATAGTACTAATTACATTCTTACTGTATAATTTTTTTATTTATTTTATCTTCAGAAATTTTACATTACTAAGATGTTTTTGTTCATTTTCCAGTTTTTTTTTAAATTTTTTACTGTTAAATTTTTTTAATAAATCACTTCATTAATGTGAATCTTGAACATCCTATATTAAACACATGACAAAACAGGGTAACACACAAGCCATTGGAAATAAGATAATCTTGCAAGAATCTTAATGTCACAAAAGAGACTGGAGTTATTTCTTAAAAGACTGTGTATTTGTGTCCGTAACTACTGAAGTGAACATGAAAGTATAGCTGTAGCTAAGCAAAAGACAGATGGAGAAGCCAGGCTTTCCAGTGAAACTTCAGCTTAGTTCACTCTCATCTTACTTGCTCCTTCCCTCCTTATCCTAAAGAGACCCACTCTGCCAGCAGCTTTTTGAAACCTGGCTTCAGTCACCCAGCTGTGCCTAATTTCAGGAGTCTCAGGTGCAGTGATACCCTGCCTGCAAAAGCTGTTGGTATGGACACTCCCCTGGGGAAAGCAGAGCAAAAGATGACTTTTTTTTTTCCTTTCCCTTTTCAAGCTCTAATGAGGTGGGATGGCTGGGAGAATCCAGTAGTAAAATTTTCCTCAGTTGAAATAAAACATTAATTGAGAGGAATTTTTTTAAAAGAGTTCTTAAGGTTTTTCTGACAAGTGATTTAAAAACTATATTTCAATATTAGCACTTCTGCTAGTTATTATTTTCCAACCCAGTTCTCTTTCCCTGATAGAGATCAGGGCCCAATAACTGAACACAGACTCTCCCTTTCCACTTCTGTATCCAGAGTCAATGCCAACAGGGTATAACATCTCATGTGCAGTTACCATATGCCACAGTTTAATCCTGATTCAATGTGACAGTAAGATCCTTTTCCTTCTGTCATTTTATTCTGCCTGCTGATGTCACTTCGTATCCCCAGTCCACCTTTCCTCTGCAGCAGTTCCATGAGCTGCATAGGTACATAGCACTGTATGCATATAACCTTGCAGCTGGAGGAAGGTGAGTAACCTTTTCTGGTACAGGTCCTTACTGTCCATGTCTGTGATGAGAACATGAGAAAGAATTCCAGAGACCATCCTCACTGAATTTTACAATTAGTTTGTAATGCTGTTTTTCTTTTTTTTTTTAAATATTCCTTTTCTGATAAAATCTACTGGCAGTTCAAACAGTATCTCTCATATCTTTGATTAGTGCCAAGTTTGTACATGTTTCTGGCTGCAGAACTTATTACCAAGCTTTTGACAGGACAAGTGTTTTCCAACAAGGGCTTAATTA
This sequence comes from Limosa lapponica baueri, assembly GCA_002844005.1. Taxonomy (NCBI): domain Eukaryota; kingdom Metazoa; phylum Chordata; class Aves; order Charadriiformes; family Scolopacidae; genus Limosa; species Limosa lapponica. The sequence continues at coordinate 778,941 of KZ505687.1, read as the reverse complement.
TAAAATGTGTTGTTAGAAAATTCCTAGTAACTGATTTTTTTTCTGACATATGAACAATAAGGTCAGCTTAAGCGCAAGCTAATTACATGCGAGTACATCTTTTTTTTATTTATTTTTTTTCCTTTTCTTCCCTCAAAATATAATTGACAAATTTCCATTTAAGATTTGTGTGCTTTATATTACATTATGACCTAAATGAAGAAAGTAGACTATATGTTTCTACAGTATGGAGGAAAAACCACAAGTAGATTAGTGAGCGCTTAACTGAATTTGCACTGTGTTTGTCCTGAATGCTTGGTTGGTAGTTAGGACACTAGCCTAGGAGCGTGACATATCTCGCTTTCTAGTATTACCAAAGATTTCCTGTAGCACCTTAGGTACCTGAATCAAAGTCTCTGAACCTCAGTCTTTACCTACAAAATGTGAATTTCATACCTCATGCATGAGGTAAGACAATATTGCGTTCTGAAGTTCCCTGGACATAGAGTAACATTGTTTCCTAATTCTGTATAAAATATGAACTATTCGTTCATTTCCCAAGTCTGGTGGGCTAAAAGCATTGTAGTGATAGCTCTGCACTGAAATCCAGTATGGAGAAAACAATGGCAACTACCTGGTGCTGTCACGCTGTCTAATCGTCTCTAGCGGGGGCTTGTACAAACCGTACAGGCAGCGCTTAACCTGTTTATGTACTAGAACTGTCATTTTCAGAAGACTCTCTGCCTCCTTCTTTTCCATTTCTTAGGTTGCAGCCCTTTATCCCTACGTCCCCCCTGCTCTTCCTCAGTGTCTCAGTGTTTCTGACCACTTGAGGGTGTCCCCCCCTCCACTGCTGCTTTCCCAGTTCCACCTGTCCCCAGCTGTTGGTACTGGATGCGCTGCCCGACAAGTGGTGATGTATTTCCTGCCCTTCAGACTTGCAGTGCCGATTTGCTGCTGCCCTCCTGCCAACTCCTTATGCTTTCACAGATGCCTCCTGCCCTTCTTTTGATCCTCTTTAATGCCAGGGAACATGAACAAATGTAGCTTTCTCCTTGCTTTGTGCTTGGAGAGTGGATGATGGGAGCCTCTCCTGTCTGCATGCAGCACCGTAAAAGAGCTATTCATGCTTTTTATGACTTGGGACTGATAGGAAGTTTTGTTTTCCTCTCTGTTCACCAGTTGTTATTCTCATGTTTTTGGTTATCTAGGAAAGGTCATTCCACTAGGTTCAACCTAAATATATAAAACTCTCCTAAACAAAGGGAAGCATCACTGTTCTTTGGATGACTGGGCAAATGCCAAATTCTTTCTGTCTGCTATAAATGTGTAAATGTACACATCATTTTGAGATTTACTATGTTTTCTTGAATCAAATTTGTAGTTATTTTATATTTAGGAGAGGATTGGTCCCTCTGTAGATCCTTCTTTTCATGGGATACTTCTGTGTTGTTTGATTGTGGGGTTTTTTTATTAGGAAAAAATGTGAACAGGACTTAGTATAGCCCCTTGAGTGGAATTATTCCCTTACATATGAACCTGCTCAAAATAGAAACATTCTCAACAACAAAAAAAAAAACCTTTCTGTCTATTTTTTTTTGAAAAGTGAAAGAATAGTGAGTATTTTTCACAAACAAATTATTATCAGAAGTATTTGAATTTTGTCAAAACAATAATTGCTTTTTATCCTTAAGCAGTCTTTGATAACCTCTCTTTTCTTTTAAATGGATGATGTGTAAGAGGGGGACACTTCCGGAAGGAAATAATGTGCCAGTACAACCACAGCTCTGCTCCCACTATCCTACCCTCTTCCAATAGCCTGCAGCATATTTGTATGATATTGCTATTTTTTTCTCATTCCTTTCCCACTGCCTTCCAATATGTGGGAATTTGTTCCAGTGACTTCTTTTGTCTATGTCAGTGAGAAATCATGAAAATCTAGCTGGTCAGTGTTTCAGATTGTGAAGATCAGAAGTGTTGTGTAGTAATATGCAAAGAGAGTTAACCCTTTCCTTCCTTGCCAGTATGTCTTGTGTCTTACAATGTAGAAGGTAATGCTGATCAAAGTGAATTTTAAGAGAGTCCGACAGGAGTTTTAGTATTTGAGAACTAGTAATTAGATGTGATCAATGTGTTTGAGACTGTGGAATAAGTGGAACAGTATATCACCCATCGAGAACCCTGGAGGTCTGAAGTGAAGTCCTCTAGCCAAAGGGAACTTTGCTGGTGTACCATGAGAATACCACTGTTTTGTTATATTTGCTTGATCTCATCTCTCCACTATGTGCTTTGCACATTCAACTCAGGGATTGCAGCCAGGCAAGCTGCTTTCATAACTTCTCCCAGATTTGGAATAGCTGAAGTTCATTACTTGTATTTGAAATCTGCTTCACACTGATTCCCTGGTTATCGGTAGACACAGCCATGACATTGAGTTGCATTATCATGTCTGCTCTTTCATGTTTGTATTAGCAGGCTTTGGTAAAAAGCCTTCAACTTGAGCAAATTTTTCAAGCAATTTTGTCAAGCAAAACTGATAAAAGAGATAGATGTCCACAGATGTCAAAAGGCGCATACCAAAATAAAAAACTACATTTGACATGTTCAAAAGGAGAATGGGCTTTTTGAACAAAATGTCCAAAAACAACTATCCTCCATATTTTCGTCATAGTTTACTGGTTTATCGTTCAATTCAGTCTTATTCAGATTCCATCCCAGTTCAACACTTAAGAAGGCCCAAACTTAGATAATACAGAGGGACATTAGAAAAATAACAGCCTTATATAGGAAATAAACAGGAAGGTGGTACAATCTCTACAGCTCCCAAACTTGGGGAGATATCATTGCTTCTGAGTAATGATCATTATTATCCTCCAAGATGTTATTGGGGAAAAGAACGGAGAAATACCATCTAACTCAACATATTGGTGCTACTTCATCAAGAATTTATGGAAGTCTCTGACAGATGTCAAATCATCGTAGTCATCTAATATTTTATTCATCATGTAAAGGTTGTAAACTACTGAGACCAGTTTCACTTCCACAATTTCCATTGAAAAGGACTGAGGAAAATTTAAGGACTAAACATAACAGCAAAGTTACTTTACCACAACTCTCTACATACCTCAATAGTAAAAGGAAGTTATAAGTGCAAAGCACTGAAATGCTTTCTTGAGCTTAATAATGTAAGGGTAAGATCTTGTTGCCTTGAGTAGTGCTTTTCAATATTTTAGTATTAATTTTATGGCTACTATTTCACTTATTAAATGAAAATACTTTTAAATATATTTTTATACTTTAAAGTACTATTATACTATAAAATAGTTTTAATGAAAAAACTTTTTAAATAAATATTTTTTAATTGTACTCTGATTTGTAGACCTCAATATGACATTATTTTAAACCTTTCTTGAATTTAGGGTTATTCTGACCATAAAATATTCTTTATTAAGGCACAGATGAACTATATGTTTTCCTATGAAAACAAAATATTTTGGATTTCAAATATTTTTCATTTTTTGTCCAGTTACAAGCATTAAGCTCATATCTGTGATTAGCTCTGTAGAAAAATGCTGGGATGTTTGCATAAATTTAACTAAGATACTCCGATTTTTAAATGACTTTCAGTGACATTTACGTAGCTGAAATTATTCCTGTAAGTGTGACTATCTTTCAGGACCCGTATGGTTAAGTTTACAGTGTGGAAATTATTTTTGTTCCTTTTGTACATCTTGTACAGTCTAAGATTTGTTTGGTTTTTTGTTCTGTTTTGTTTTCTTTTTTTTTTTTTTAAAAAAAAACAAGATTAAATTTCCAAAAAAATATTTTTAAATCTACATTGTATAGAAAATGACCTGGGAAAGTACTTGTTGAACTAATAAACACATTGTAGCAATTATGTATATCTTGTACAGTACTTTCATGTTTTACTGTAAAAACAGTAATAGTGAAATGACTTGAGCAAATCAGCATCTATTCTATTAGTGTCTTTCTACCACATAAAATGTTGATTGTGTCCTTGTAAAATAGTCTTTAACTGCTACTGTGTCACAACCATTCATGTTTAATGCTAATGAATCAATAAGAAATGTGAAGGATAGATGAGCCATTCATTCTGCTGTGTTTACAAAGAAGCAGGAGGACTGAGGGGGAAAAACACTGACAAGATTTTAAAGTTAATTTCTGAAAGCTCTGAACTATAAACATAACATTGTACATTTTCTTCTGGTTTGTGTTTTGTGTTTTATCTTTACTTCCTCCAAGATAGTTTGCAATTATCTTTTAACACCTTATACAATTACTTTTTTGACATTTTTATCTATGGAATGCATGTGCAAACGGTGTTCTAATTCGAATATTAACATTTTCCTAATTAACTTATTCCTATAAAACATCAAGCTAGTGGGTTAAGGGTAAAATTTTCTCTCCTGAAGATGGTTTTCTAATTCTGAACCTGTTAGCTAGATAAACATGTTCATTGTTACCATGGTTATATATGGGCATCTTAGTAACTTTTCCGCAAGACCCATCAAATATAAGTGTTTTAAGGCATTGTGATCTTCCACTGAGGACATAGCAATGTCACTATCTCGTGGGAGAATTTAATGGTTGTTATTTAACAGAACAATGTGTAATTATCACAAGATAAATTAGACTAGAACTTGAAAAATTACAGTTCATGTCAAAAAAAAAAAAAAAGAGATTTCTGTCTTGGAAAATTTTCACTTATTCATAGTGCAAAAATCCTTCAGTGACATTTCTATTCTCTTTAATTATCCAGAAATCTTGGTTTGGAACATTTTGTGTATACTCCCTTAAATCCTACTTCCCTTTAATATGTTTCCTAACAAATCATTATTTAAGAGAGTCATCCCGCAGGTGCATTCATTTTAGTATCTGTGGACAGAAGATGTTGAATAAGTATAAAGCTTGAATTTGAGAAATTAAATCCATATAAGTTACTATATGCTGTTCTTCTTATATTAAGTCCTGTCTTTCATTTACGCCGTTTATTTACAATTCTGAGCAGACAAATACTTCAATTTGGTTTTCCATGACTTTTGTGTTATGTACAAACAATTTGATTTTCAAGACTAAAGCATGGAAATGGCAAAAATATCCTGTTGATATTTATTTTGTTCTGATTAGCTAGGGGTGAGCACCTTTAAATTTTGTGTCCTGAGATCACAGTCCTGAGGAAGCGAAGCAAACATGTTACAGATATTACTGAACGACAATCCTATTTTCATGCCACTTTAGACTTGTCTCTCTTGCGATAAGATACTTCAAAACATATAGTACTGAATCATGTTTAAATGTAGTGACTTAGGGTTCTGCCCATGAGAAACTGGGCTGAGAAAATTGTCAGAATTCTTATGTCCAGGCCATGTCTTATTTGAACTGCATTACTCCAGCTGCAAAAAATGAGATAGATTTAAAAAGTATAAAAGTATAAAGATATTTCCAAGATATGAGTCCAAATCCAGCTATTGAACTGGAGATGTCAATCTAATTATAAATAATGTGTGAGACTGTTTATCACTATCTATCAAGCTAAAGGAGGGAAAAAAACCAAACTAACCAAAAAGCAACTCAAACATTTCTTAAAGCACAATTAGTTAGACAATCTGAATTTATAAGCCCTCTGGTTATTCCACTTAAAATGTATTGTTTGTTGTCCACTTTTAATTTATCCCTTTAATTTGTGTTTTGTTGCCAGATTTCTTTTGTAATACAACTTCCCAAACTGCACAGCTGCAAAGGAAAAAAAGATTAGAAGCTCTAAACAAATTCAAAAATTTCTTCCTCTACATGAATCAGCAGGAGATATTAAATGATTGCGTACTGTAGTACATACTGATCTCACCACTCTGCTAAGGCAGAAATTTGGTCATGCTGGACACATTCTGAGGTGATGTGGGCACTTCACACTATTCGTGTGAGATATTTCTTGTGTGTGTTGTAGCTATGTTCATAAGAGTATCACAGAATGATCTGATATTATATACAGGCTTTATAATTAATTGTATTATATGGTACCCATATCATTCTAATCCCAGTACCAGTCTAAGGAAACCATGAATCATGTTTCTAATGAATCATCAAGATGTATGTATTAAAAACATTTTTTAAGTGAGAGATCTAAAAAACAATGCACTGCACTATTATTCCTATAGCTCCAGGGAGAATACTCAGTTAAGAAAATGGAATAAAAATACTGCATCCAAAGACAATGAACAAAATCTTTTAATTTTGGTAAAAATTACTAATTAAATCTCAGAATTCTGATATTGCTTGTTTCTTTTAGAAATAATGATATACTCTCTGTCAAAAAATATTTGGTACCAAATTGCATGTAAATGGTATTTGATCCTATAAAACTACTGCCTACTTAAATCTGACTCTAAGTGTGAAGCAAATATTCGGGATCTTGTTCTTAATCTTCATTTTCTTGTTATTTTTTAGAAAACTTTCTTGCACAATTTGAGCTCTAGACAAAATTCTTTTATTTGATCCTAGCAGTTGTTCATGCAATTACCTTTCAACCTGAGAATGTAGAGGCAGGATTGTTTTCAGAGGTTTAATTTTATTATAGTTTCACATGATTGAGTCTCAATTATTTTTCATCTCTTTAGGTTGGCTTACTGTCTTTTTTGTGCAGGAATGTGTATTGCCATCCCTTTTTCATTGTCTTGCAGGCTGGCATGGTATCAATGTGTAAATGCAATCTCCACCTTTCCTGGTAGATCGTGGATTTTTCATGCTGGATGTCTTACAAAAAGAGTGTGCCATTAAAATATAGGAATGTTTAATAATACTGAGTTCTGGTAGTAATGAAAGAAGGCTGAAAGAAGGCTACTACTAC
>KZ505687.1:669670-766286 GCA_002844005.1 Limosa lapponica baueri | reverse complement strand
ACCCTGGTTCCAACCCCGTCCCCCTTCAAATCTAGTTTAAAGCCCTCTTAATGAGCCATGCTAACTCCTGTCCCAATATCCTTATTCCCCTTTGGCTTAGGCTTTCCCCACCTGCCACAACCACGCCTGGTGACCTATAAGTCTGCCTATCAACTTTTCAAGATCCTATTAAATGATCTACATTTTGGTAGAATATAGCCGATATGTTATAAACTAAGTCTACCGAAGTATGAATTATCTTTGCTTAAATCTTTTAGCCATAGCTGTCTTTAAAAGCTTCCGGGTTTTATTTTATTTTTTGTTCCTTAAATCTTTACTTGGTATCTTATTTCCTTGACTCAAAGAAACTGAGTGGCAAGTGTTCTTCCCAATTTCTATAGGGATTGAGTTGCTATGAATACTACAGGAACAGAGGAATTCATCAGTGTCTTGTAAAAATTGGACATCTATCCTTCAGAGATTATAATGCACACGGTAATCTCAGCCTTTGGAAGATGGTAAAAAAAAGTGGTGTTTTTCAGCAATTAGTCTAACAAAAGGGAACTTTCTCATTTAATTATATAGCTACAAAGATTTTAGAGTTTGTCTCTGAACATGCAATCATTTTTATTTTCCTTTTTCCAGGCCCTCTTGAATCATGTACAGGTGTATTGTCAAATAGGAGATGGCAATATCAGTGCCTTGATCAGAATTTACATTAGTTCATCCAAACAAATGTAAATCAATGTTCTTATTTTCTGCACCTGAGTGTATTCCATACCCGCAGCTCAAACTGAAAGAGAAATTTCCCTTTTAGCCTGCTGTAGCTATCAATCCATTACTCTCAGTCAAGCTATTATGATTTCAATATCGTTCTTAATATTGATTAAGTCTCCTGAAAGGATTTGCTGTTTTTTAAAACACCAAAATGAAGCTTCTATTTCAATTTTCACACTTCTATTCATCCTGAGATGCATGTCCAGATGTGTCTGTTTCAATTAATATTTTAAGTAGAAAACAGGTGATAATGGTGAAGTACTGGTATGGAAAATCTGAAACCTTGAAGCTGATTATAAACAGAGTAAAGCAACTGATGTCTCTCATCACTTTCATATTGTATTATTACATTATTCTTGTGTATGGCAGTTTATTTCCTATTCAGCAGGAAATTTGTTATGTTATTGGATAATGAAGTGCAACTCTACATTTAGACAGAAGATATAAATTCATCAGTTCTGACAGCTAGAAATAGGTCTTTAAAATAAAGTGATTTGGAAATTTTAAACATACATTTTAGAGTATTATACAATTTTGAAATAATTGACTAATGTCCAAACAGTTCATAAAAAGCTGTTTATTCACTTCTGTGCATAATGTCTTCTGAGGGAAGGTTTAGCATTTTTTTCTACTTTATATGGATTGCAAATATATCCAATACTTTTACTTTATATTTAAAGAAAAAATGCTATCAATATAAATTTTTATTTAAAATCATGTATCAGTAGTTTCAATTCTACTTAAATAAAGCATTTAAAAGTGATACATGTATGAACAAACAATTCTTCAAAAATATTGCCTAGTAGAATCTTTACTTAATCACTTACTTGTGTATAAGTACCGGTTACTGAAAAAAAATATATTGTTCAATATAACAGCAATGACTGCACTCCTCCCAATTGTTTTCAGGCTATTAAATGTCACTGAGGCATTCCTAAAATATTAAAAATATTTTCTAGTTATCAATCTAGATCTACAGTGCACATTAAAGTAGTTGTCAATAGCAATTTCCCCCGTATTGAGGGGCAAAACTTCCTTCAATTTAGACTAAAATTAGTCTTGCTGTCTCTGAGACACAGACTCACTGTTACAGGTAGTGTCCAGTTATTAACATGACAGGGTTTGGGATCCTGATACACTCCAGCCCACGCCAGATGTTCCAGTCACAGTACCTGGAATCCTTCTCATCCTCCCACTTTATGACAGCTATGAATATTGGGCCGCACAACATCTTCATCTCCTTTGTTTTATGGATGGAACTGTTCATGAATGAAAAGGAAAACCCATAAAGCAGTTATTAGTAGAACTCTACTTGTAAGTTGAGAAAATCCATTGCTTAGATTAAGTGGAAAAAAATCTAAAGTATGTGGAGGAATAGAGACATATTTAAATTCTGCCCTGCGTTAGAGTAAAATTCCTCTCAGTGCCCACCAGAGAGGAACAGTGAAGAAATTTGCCATTAAAAATCAATTTAATGAATCTGGGGCATTTGTTTATGCACTAATCATAATTGTGTATTTATTTCACGTTGCCATTACAAACATGAAGTAATGCAGCTGTCAACCTCATCTGCTCTATCTTATGATCAACTGTGTACTTGTATAACATATATGCTTTTTTGTGTCATCAGAGACTTTCATATGTACACAGTGTGAGTTGCTGTGGAAGTGGAAAAAAAGTCATCATTTTTGTGATGTGTTCATATGTTATCCACATGTACTTAAGTAATTTTATTGAGCAAATTTATTTGTTTACTGAAGTACTTGCAAAATGCAGAATTGAGGGCATCTCGGGTTCTTTTTATTTTTTTTAAATCATATAAACACATATTTTGTGTTCTTTGATTCCTCTGTGAGGAAAGTCATAATGTTTTGTTTGCTTTTTCCTTTCACTGAAGATTATATAAATCTTGATACTATGCTTGATTATTTTAATTTTCTCAGATAGCTTGTACCGGTATAATTTATTTCTCATCTAAAACTGAATTAATAGCTTATTGTCATTACAAAGAGAAGCTACAGCACTGTGTCTGGACTCATCTTTCTTCAATGATGATTAGCACACAAGCTAGCATGTGGACAGTCATTGATCCTGCTATGGAGGTTGCATACTCATTATCTCATTATGTTTCCATCAATACCTTAATGAAGCATCCTTACTGGACACATCAGACTGCTGTTTTCAGCATACGATCTGTGATATTTCTAGTTTCAAACAGCAACACAGAGCGTAATCAAAGTGCCACTTTGGCCCTAGTTGTTAATAGATGATGTTGGATAACTCACCTTTCTATTTTGCCTACTTTTAGGAGATACATTGTGCAGAACCACCTATCTGGTGCTGACAATCCCATAGTCTATGCCTACATTCTGAAAATATAAGTCGTTTAAGCTTGATTCTTTTGGAAATGTACAGATGGAGATTTTCTTCAACTTCCAGCATCTGCAAAAACAGAGAACATCAGTTCTTGTGATTTCAGTCATCCCACTGCAACAGAAAGTTTCCACTGTGTTCTCTTTCTCCGGAGTTTAACAAACTGGTGAGGTGCAGATTCACCAGATGAATGCCATTATCTGGCAGCAGCAGGTTGATTTTACCTTGTGAAATAATCTTGTTTGAAAGGAAACGTTTTTTTTACATTTTCTTATTCTCCCTGTGTCTCCACAGCTTCACACATATTACTCCTCTATAAGAGTTAATACTGGCTAAATAAATATTATACTGGTTAGAAATGAAGTACATTCTCTTTACTGTGTAGGACAGCTTCTCTGTCTCTCCCCACGTGGCAATTTTCCTTTTATGTCCCAGCTGTATTTCAATAGGGCTTAGCAGGTTCTACAGACTCAGAAGGAGATCTCTCAGTCTTTAATTTCCTCTCTTCACAGTTCTTTTCAGCCTCCCCTGCTCCTCTCTGTACTGCAGTAGGCCCTCTAAATTCTGAGCAAAGTTATTTTGAAACACCCCAGAAACCGATAACCAAAAAAATACCTGGTATGTGTGTAATGTGACATTTCTTGATAACAGCTTCATTGGCTCTAACACAGAAACCCTATTAAGTTACATATTTTTTCCACAGATTTCCATTCTGGTCACATTTTAATCTAAATGAAAAGCTGTGATGAACTGTGAGCTGCACTTAAGTATCCTGATGGTGTAAATGACTTCAGAGATGAAACAAAGAAAGCAGGCATAATAACTTTGCTTAATAGCAGCACATCATAGCAAAGTTGATTACAGTGCAACATGGTTGTTGGATTTTATTAATGATGTGGTAATACAACTTGAAAAGGATGTATTTTGTGCACAGATGGATTATACAAGGATTCTGTCCTGCAACACTTGCTGAAGGTTTTTTTATGGTACAGGAGCTGGAGAGCCTTACAGCATAGTTCTATCTAGACAAACTAAAATTAAAAAAAATAAATTACTATCAAAATAAGCTTATTATGTGGTCGATTTTTACCCTACTAGTACCTTCAATTGGTAGCATTGTTTATTGTTTAGCTGTAACAGGAGCAGAGACCTGTGAGTGTGATGTCTTTTGTTTATCACTTACACTTTTGAAATTAGTCACTGTATTCCCCTCACTTCCCCAGCAAGACTTATCTGGACAGGCTGCAGATGGAAAAAAGGATAGAGAGAACTGATAGCATTTTAAAAATTTATTACATAATTTCTGTAATACTGCAGTGAATTCACAAATAAAAATTAAAGTAGAATTATGTTTTGTTTTTTATAAAAAGCAAAAGAAATCTTAAGTCCATAGGACAAAGTAACATATGCATAAATGTAAACAGACATGTGCACACAGAGTTATTAATTTCTGCTTTAGTTCCAATGTACCATAATACCTGAGGGATTTTTCTGTTGTTATTATAACAATTGTTTTAGGGAAGCTCATTCCTTTTGTTGTTGCCATAGAGATGAGAAGAAAAAAGTAAAATGGTACAAAATTCCATGGGATCATCATAGATAAAGTTCTGCAAAATGTGTCACATTAACCGAATAAAATTGTGACTTGTATCTTCCCTGATTTCTCTCCTGTGCATCAGCTACGCTGTAGGTCTGAATACAGTTTGTAACAAGGTCTAATTATGACAAGGTCACATATAAATTGGACGCCTAAACTCAGCCCATATTTGTAAGGTGTATTCGAATCTTTAAAATTATTGCATAAATGAGCATCCCTTACATGAGTCTCAGTGAGAGCATTCAATCGTAGGAGTCATCCAGAAAAAAAGAAACCTAAATATATTCTTTAAGGGAGAGTCTCAAGCAAACTTTTTCATTTATGTTTGTGGGTTTATATTACCTCCTTCAAGAAAAATTGTGCACACTACTTTCGTCTGCATTTTCTGCATAGGAAACATACTCAAAAGTCAATGCAGGCAAAAGGGCAGGTTTTAGCTCTCAGAAAGCTTTTAAAATACGTCTCCTCTGTGCTGATCTTCCTGTGAAAATCGACCTACTTGAAGAAAGCTGAGAAGAGCACATAAACATTCCCGACCTGGAATGTCAGATACTTATTTTCACAATAATTTTTCATTCTTTGAAAACATCATAATGTTGTTTTTTTTTTTACTGTTCCGTGAAAGAATAAGCACTCAGACCCGGTTTACTCGTATTACATACTGCTCAGTGAAATGCATGGGTCAGAAAGAAACGTCTGAGGTTGTTCAGAAGCTCAGCTAGGAACATAAGTAAAACCATATGCAATCCTCAGATTTTGTTCTTCTTTCTTTCCAGCTAGCCTTTTTAAGCAATTCGCTACTGTACACATTTTTCTGCCATCTCACTCTGTTTGGCTGTTTGCTTATTGTTCATCTTTAATCTTTTCACCACTCATTTTAGAGTGGTGCAGCTTATGTAGTATTAGATTTTGTGATGATGGGGACAGTCTCTCGTGTTTCTGATTTATTGTTTCCTTTCTTTTAACTGATTCATAGTGAGTAAAAATGGCAAGATTGCCAAGATAATCTCTTCCAGCACAGTATTAGTAAGACTTTTATTCATAAATTTGTCCATTATAAAGTCAAGGTTTTTTTGTATTTGTCTTCAATTACTCAAAGACTGGAATCACTACATTTCTTTAATGTATGTAATAAAAAAAAACCCAAGCAGCGTTCAGCAAGTTCCTGAATAAAAAACTATGAGTTCAGACACAAATGGCAGATAAAAGTAATGTTGCCATTATATCTGTCATGCAGGCAGACACTATTCCTTTTCTCAGAAAAACTGCTGTGAAGAATTTCTTCTGCTACTTTTCTACCAGTCTTGCAGAGTTACGTTTGCTTAAGAATAGCTGCCATTGATGAACAACGAATGGGACACCAGTACAGTTGAAATACCTGCCTTGTGATGAACTTTAAAAGTAGCTACCCTGTGTCTCCTGGCTTTATTAATTCACAGTTGGTAACAATAGCTCCAATTCAAGTAAATAGGAAAAGCTGTACGAAATCTATTTAAAGGTCCTTTGCATCAGAGAGCTAGAAACACAATTCAGAAATTACTATTTATTTTCTACAGAACTTCCACAGGATGAATACTGCACTCTGAAAATACTTCTTCTGATTTATTTAGTATTTGACATGGGAGACAGTCACATCTAGGAGACAACAACTGACAAGTTATATAGGCCTTTAGCAAGCAGAATATGTGGTTCATGACACAAGCTCCTGTCACGGTAAGCCGTAAGAAACAAAATATGAATTTTTCATAGGAGGCTTGAGATATATCCTAGCTGTATATCCTATTTTCAGTATCGTTTTTGCACAAAGAAAATCCAGCAATGCTGCTATTTACCTTTGACCTCCAAATTGTTATTTTCAGCTCATATCTCATCATGCTACAACATTCACAATGATATGTAAATGAAATGTCAAATAATTTTTGAGCAACTAAGCAAATGTTATTCTGTTAGTGCAAAAAAAATCATTTTAATAAACAAAAGTATTTAATTAGATGAATTTCTAATGCACTTTTCAATGGAAACCACAAATGTACAATGATTGTAGTTATATTATGCAATTTTTAGTGGCCACTGGCAACTTAACCCACAAAAATGGGTTATTTGGTTCATTTCATGTAAGCACATACTGTGCTTTTAAACAGCTGTTCCCCAGAGCATCACTTCTACTTAACTGAGGAGAAACTGCATGGGAAAAATAGCACTTTAACCATTTCCCCAAGCTTCCAGAAAAGACTTTTATTAGTAGGATTGATTTGGCCATGTGAGTAGGAAACAGGAAATGGCATATGAATTCTCTAATAAAACATCTTCACCTATAACATTTGCCTGAGTAGGGAATATTTGTTGGATGCCCTTCTTCAGCACAAATTGCAATCCTGCATTAAAGCTTTATTTAAATATAACACATATTTCATTTAGATATTGAAAGCCAATATTGGAACATTTCTTTTCATAGTTTTTGTAACTGTCTATATTTCTTGCTTCTGGATGGAGCTTACATATGTCTTCAAACTGTAAAAAAATGTAGAGAAGCTGTTGGTGTGGTATTTACAGTTTTACTTTTGTCTAGGAGGAGAATAACGAACTGTTCATATAGTGAGTGACCTTGTGCAAGGAAGATTTTATATCTAGTTTTCCAAACTTAGAGAGGATTGCTGAGCAGTTGATTGTGTTTCGAACTACATATTTGAGTCTTATAGAGTAAGTTCTTTAACAGTAGGAAAGGAACATTTCCTGGGCATCAGAATGGGAAGACCAGAAATTATGAAAGGACCAGGAAGGAAGTGGAAGCAATGTTACTGCAAATGCTCGTCCTGAAAGACTGATGGCTGCTTAATGTACCAGTGGTCTTCCAGCATGAAAAAGCTAGCCTTGTACTTTTTTCCACTGTAGATTTGGTGAACAATTTAAGGGATTAAGACAAATTGACTCAGACAGTAGGAAAATACTGTGCTTTTCCTACTGTTTGAATCTGTGTGATTTTACAGACATGCTGGAAAGTCTAGTAGAAAGAAGTAAAAACCTCAGCATAATCACCTCAGCAGATGATACACAGAAAATTTGCTGCAGGGTATTCAGAACAAGGTAGACGATATGCTAACAACACTGTGTAATCACCAATTACTGTGACCGTACTAGAAGAGTTCCTTAAATAATGAATTGTAAAAAAAAAGTACAGATTGTCGTGATTATGACTATCACCATGTTTTCATTTTTTTTTCTGCTGCTTATTCCAAGCAGCAGAAAATGTGGATTGATAACTTTTATGAAAATCTAAAACATAAGATTGATATTTCTAATACTAATGACGTTCATTTGAACTCTGACAGGCAATGTTCATGAACAGAACTAGTTTGAAAAAAGGCTGAAAACTGAAAACTGAAAAGTATAGAGCAAAAAATAAGTTTTGTCACTTATTCTACCTAGAACTAAAATTAGAATCATGATAAAAAAAATAATATGCTATCTTCTTTCATACTAGTAGTAACTTTTGGTGCAATTTCATTCAAAGGGAAATCTGGGGGATTTTTGTACTCTAGTCTCTACACAAAGAGTTAGTCCCGTGATAGCAGGAACTTTATTGACTACAACTGTTTGGTGTGATAACAGTCACAAAAGTTCCTGTTTTCCTTGGGTCGGACAACAGCTTGCATACTGATACGTACTTGGATATTGTGTATAGCCGCATACAGTCCTGTACCCTGATCTGGGTTCAGGAACTCTGACAGTTGCACTCCATTAAGTGTAAAACATCTGATTTTTCAAATACTTCAGTACAAGTAACTTATTTCATTTCAGATACATTAAATCATGTGATCCAAGACAGTTTCACATTTTCAAGAGTCTAAAAGCAATGACATTTTGTGAAGAGCAAAGATACCTCTGTGTAGAAGTGGATTATTTTGGGAATTATAGTGAAAAGTAATTAATAACTCATGTTTCCGTGATAATTGGAGGTACAAAGGAGAAACTGCTTCTAGCAGAACAACGTTTAGAACTAGAATGCCATCTTTTTAACTGTTGTCTACCACCTTATCGTATAAAATTTCAAATATAAAAGTGATTTCAACCTTGCACAGGACCTAGTAGAAAAGGATATAATTCCCCTTCAAATATACCTGTTATAACAAACTGGTTAAACAAATATAATGGGAAAAACATCATTACGCTTATTGTCAGACCAGAACTGGGTTTACTGTTTTTCAGAGGGACTTCAACTTTCTGTCATTCTACTATTGCAAATCAGAACCTGAAAAGTAAACCACTAGATAATTTTAAACAAAGAAAAACATGTATACGGGTGTATTTTAAGTGATCCATAATATAATAATATAACTATACAGGTAATTGACTCTTTCATAACACTTAAAAATACTTCAGAATCATTAGCTAATTAGCAGAATACTTACAAAGAGCAAACTACACAAACAAAGTGAGAGTGTGTTGAGCCACTCAGGCATGTTTTGCTTTTCTGCACAAGATAAACATATATTGAATTAAGAACATATATTCTGGTAATCCTATTGCTTTTAAAATACAGCTTTTAATAATCTGTTGTACTGCAGCCAGTTCTGGACTCCAGCCACTTCTGTTTTCCCTCATCTTTCATTTGACTGGCTTTCTGAGTTAGCCTGTTTGTGGACCTATCATTTGCATGACCTGAGAAAGAATGAACCTTAAGAACTATGTTTCATTTCTGTGAGAAGGTGGCGCCTCATCGACTTTGGGCTTTGCACTGACAGTTCTGTCAAACTATAGCTGACTTGAGCAGCTAATTCAGGTGTTCCTACACCTAGAAATAGGCCCTAAGCACTAACATCTTGATCGAGTGTGTATATTAAACACTGAGGCTTCTTGCACAGTCAGATGCACACAAGATGAATGGAGGGGGCAAGTTTAGAAAAAAAAAAATATTTCCTATGTCTTGTCCAATGTGAAGACAGTCCCTGGAAAGCTGTAGTCTGAGGTGGACCAAGTTTTAATTGGCAATTGTGATTTGGTAGCTGAGAGATTTTTACTGGGGGGTCATGAGGCCAAGAACCAGTTAATCCTTCATGTCTACTTTGGAGGAAAATCTCTGTGGGTTTCTAATAGAAAATGATAGATGGTCGTATTTTTTAAATGCTTTTCATTTCCACTTGCATATATGGTAGTCAGTGAACATGCAAAGATCTCATTTGTATTAGACTCCTAATGTTACACAGTGAAATTTTTTTATAACCAAATACAGGAAATCTCTAGTTGCCATGCATGATGGTGTGGCTTCAGCTTTTTACTCTTTAAATGAGTCATAATTTTGTACTACTTCAGCATTTCATTATGCTTTTACCATATCATTTTAGAGCATGAGTGTTCAACTGTTTATCTAAAAAGTCATCAAAACCACGTCATTGAAATAGCTCTTATTTTTAACCCACATGAAGAGCTTGAAGTACAGGAACCAATTTTTGCCTGTATCAACTCTTTTAGCACTGTTGACTGACAGTGTTGACTTTAGAAAAAAGAAAGTAAAGTTTCTATATTCATCTTCATGATATAAGTTATTACATATCTAGAAAAGTTCAGATGTCTTGCTGATTCAATACACCTCTATAATATAGAATGTTTATTGGATGATATTCTAAACCACCACTTTTTCTTCATGAATGTGGAAATCCTTGAAGAACAATTTTTCCTTCACTTCTCATTAAACTGGAACAAGGAGAAGTGGAACAGTGAAGAACTGAAAATATGAGACGAATTATTTTTTTAAAATCTATTCAAACATTTTGAACGTTGATTGGTCACTCAAGATGAATTCCATATTTTATTTGATCCAGTTTGTTTACCTATGCATAATAACAATGCATTTTATGGGTATTTGATACGATAATCTAGAACCACTGTACAAATACTGAATTTTCTATTGTATTCATTTGAGCTTTAATATAACTTATTATGCCTTGATGCCTACGATTTTAAAACTGAATATATCACATTTAGGAATGTATAGTCATATATATAGGGAATGTTGTATGGGATATAAATATAATGCATACAATGTATTCTACATGATTTACAAGAAGTATATTATTAAAGCTGTAAGCATGATAGAGAATAAACGCAAGCTAAAATCCTCAGATTTATAAATAATACATATATGTTATTTTTGCTGATTTTTTAAAAAGAAGATTAGCTTTGTGAAGACTAGAATATACATCAGAACAACTCATGGAGGAGAAAAGAATTTTTGAAAATATATCTACGGCCTACACATTTTCTGAAGTTAAATAGAAGCTGGAACCAGTCTATTCCTTTATTTATCATAGCTGAGAGTCTGAAATTGCTCCAATAGGAAATGTTAAATAATGAATTTTGTGATTTATAGACCTAGCCAACTTTACATTAAATTATTGAAGTTTGCTTCGTCCCAAGTGGGGTCACATTAAGCAGCAAAGTGATGGGTATCTAAGTGTTTGCAGCAAAGACATACACCTTCATCCCATTTGGTTTGGTACTGCATGCCTAAATATTTTTTAATAACCTAAAAAGAAACCCAGTCTTCTGATTTAATTGTGGACAAACAGTACAACAATAAGTCAACTGCCTGTGACCAATGGTGGAAGATAGCTTTGAGCTATTTATAAGTACCTTCTTATCGGACTAAATGAGAAAATAATTTTTTTAACATTATTGCAAAATCTAAATTTTTGCAAAGAAGAATTTACCTAGGTACTTATTTTAGAAAGAAATACATGGACAAAATTAATTTTGTAAGACACTTTCATATTTTAATATATTTATAAATACATGTACATATATAAAATAACTGTTCACTTAGAGCTGATTGTCTCTGGAGAAAAACCACAAAGTATAAAGTTGTTGTTATGAAATTCTCATATGAAAAATCTTATAAGCTTGCTGAAGCTTTTTGGTTACCATGGCAATGGTATCAGTTGGACTTTAATATAGGACATAGTAGTGTTACAACTGTAGAAACTCAGTCTCCATAGTAAACTTCATAACAACATCATGCTCTTCTTTTAGGTATTCTGAATCATTCCAAAGAGCTGTATTAAAGACAGATTTCACTAACAAATATACCTTTAATAATTTATCGTCTGTAGCAAGGATCGAACTGACTAAATGAATGTGATCTCTGTCTGGCAGCAAATTTGAAAGGAATCAAGGAAATTGTACTCAAGACTTTTGCTGTTGTCTCCATCCCAACCTGTTGATGAGTGAATGGCAGTATAATGCTCCCTTGCTTTTTGATGAGAATGTAATAATCTGAGAATGTCTCATCAAGTTAAAACTACTCAAGCTCATCTGTTTAACCTTTTGAAAGTTTAATACAGCATGACTGTGATTAGAAATTGGTCTTCTGTCTAAGACAGGAACTGACAACTCAACCTGATCAACAGGACATTTCAGGTCCATGTGGCCAATGTCTTCAGGCAGACCTTCTCAAAGCTGGAAAGGCAGCTGACCTTTCCACATGGACTTGTGCAGCCTATGGTCCCTGGGCAGAGAGGGTGGGGGCACTAAGGTCAGATGCCACGGGTACAGCTCCTGCCACCAGACATCTATTGCATCATGTACGGTTTTGAATATTGTAATTCTATAAAACTTGGAACAAGCTTCCTTAGCCCGAAGCATATTTAATTCCTGTTTATACAGGTTGACCAGTGGTCGGTGTGTGAGGAGTGAACCATTTAAGAGACTGCTGCTCTAGAGGCTTACCTTCTTGGCCCTGAGGGGAGGAAGGTGCACCTCAGCCTAGGAGTTCCTAGTTCTCAGTTACAAATAATTCCCCAGATTTAAATGCCTAACTTCTTCCTGTCAGGTGTATTAACCACTGATAGTCTCGTAACATTTAGCTGTAGTTTAGGCAGCAGAGAAGAAAACTAAGTTGCATCAGTTTAGCATAAATTAAGCTGCAATGGGGGATATCAGGGGCATTTGATAGCTGAGATACCATTTTAGGATTATAGAATAGAGGTACTGTGTGCTTTTAATTGAGTCTGTCTTCAGTGAAATAGTAACATGTTTAATATTTGAATGACCTTTTTCAAATTCCTAGTGAAATTCATTGTGATGAATCAGAGCACATAATACTTTCAGCATTTATGATTTCAGGTTGTTAGAGGCGTCACTACTGTTGTTGCTCTGTTTACTTCTGATTCATATCAGAAGTGTTTTATTTCAGAATTGCAAGAGGGAGAATGTTTTTTCTCTTCTCCTAAAAGAAATCTTACTCTTTAGGAGCATATTTATTTCAGGGGATGGTGATGCATAGAAGAATACTTGTAAAGAGATATGTATCAAAGGAGCCTTGAGCCAGGTATTCCAACCTTGATTCTGTAATCTTCTTTGGAAAGAAAAGTCATCTTTTGAGAATGAGCTTTCTGTCTTTCACAAAGTCAGAAGTTTGGAGTATCCCTTGTTTGGGACTTAATCCAGAGCAGTTCCAGTGCTCAGATACCTTTCTGATCCTTGGTTGATCAGAAAATGGGTTATCTGAGTTGCAGCGAACTTCCTTTGCAAATGTGTTTTTGAACATATATACATCCGTCTACTTATATGTGTGTTTATATATATTGTGCAGTGGAACAAAGATTCATAGATTCCTGTTCATCCTTGTGATGGACTGTTCTTATGAATGTGTGCAGTGATTGCATTTCAAAATCCATGGCTGATGATAGATAGCAACATTAGTTTTAGAACTCATATTTAACCATTTTTCAGAACCTGCCAGCAACCTGCTTCTGACATTCCTTCCTTAAAATGTCTGGTTTAGTAGTGTCTACATATTTCCTTACTACAATTTCTGGTCTTTGTTTCCCCACCACTCCGGGGAAAAGATACTCCCAGCATTGGTACTAAAAGTATTGGGTTTGATTTGTTTTTTTACTAAAGTCTTCTTCATGTTCTCCCTTCAGTTAGAGTCTCTTTAAAGAAAAACAGGGCCTACATTCAGGCAACAGAGCACCTGAAATCTAGACAGTATATTTTGGTTTTGAAAGTTTTTTCAGTTTTTTAATTATCTAGCAATAAAATAAAGGAAGCACTAAAAGTATAACTCTCCAAAAAGGCTAGCTGCACATCAGGTAAGGGTAGTTGTCTACACTGAGGATTCATGAGTTCTTTCCATTATATAATCATATGGTTATTACTAAGCATCTACGGCTTTTTGCACCAAATTTTTCATGTGCCCCAAGAACAGGTTTGTGCACGTGCTGATGGTATTTATAGCACTTGTCATTGCTATAAATTTCAACACTAATATGAAACTTGGATATTGTGTGGAATAGGAAGTATATTAGGATTTTGTCCTCCTTTGTTTGCTGTTTCGTTGCTTACTTCATTTGACTTACTTTTAAATTTACATTTGACATTTCTATCCGTTATACCTATGAAAATAAGTTCAAAGTTTTAATACTGATAAGCAGCAGTCTGATAAGCTTTGACATTTCAGTGTTAGAAACAAAATTATTAGTCAGGAGATTTCAGCTTTTTTTTTTTTTTTTTCCCCCAAGAAGAAAAGACAAAACTCCTGAATGGCAGCTTTGCCTTCTCTAAGCAACAGAAGAAAGGCAACCTCACTTTCAAGATCATAACCTGGCTACTTCGAAGACAGGTCAATCTGATAATCATTTGTGCTCAAATTAGTCACCTAATTAAGATGGGAGAATCACATCTTCAACTATTGTTTAGCCTGAATTTGTAATCAAATGCGTAAACTTTAGGTGCATTCTTGTCAATATTGAGCTCAGTAAAGTAAATATGACTAAGGAAAAGTTGCAAATATAGACATACTGCAACTGCTTTTAATTCAAATAAAGTTTTGAACAGCTCCACTGCCAGCAATTCCAGATAAGACCAGATGTTTGGATATCACATTAAAAAGTTGATTAAATAACTTATTTGATGTAGATTTGCTGTGATGTTCCTGTATTGCTCACAAATTTGCTCTCACTTATGTACCCCTGTAATACTTCTCGTACATGTTTATGAACAAGAAGTGCATTAACACTAATCACTGTTTGTCCTGGGTATCTAAGCAAGATAAATTATTTTGAAATATGAAAACGGTTTTATAAGTCATGCATGAATTGAGTCTATTTTTTAGCGAAAACAGAGTTTATAGATGCTTATGCAGAAGAATACAACCTTTTGAAAAAGATTACTTATTTTTTGTGGAGGTAATAAAGTATTCAGATGTCATTGCCAATTATTTTCATAAGAAGATTGAATACTTTTCCTGATTTTTATTTTTGCGTATAGGAAAGTACAGATAGAAGAAGAAGGCTATTAGTAGTTACAGTGTATCTCTCTGTGAATCAATAAATAGTTCAATCACAGAGAAAATTAGCTAGACACTTACTTTAATGGCAAATAGTCTACATTAGTTGTATTTCAGACAACGTAGATGTAAACAAAATCCACAGATTCCCTTTGTTGCTAAGAAAGCTTTTTCCTTTGTGTGAAAATTCCTCTTGAAAAAGGGGACATGTGGGCAATAGCTGGGAAAATTTAAAATATGGGGTTTTATATATTTTGCTGTTTGTTCTAGTACAGAAGATAAAGCATTTTATGTATTAAATGTTGGATATATTTAGGTTTTAAGACTACAGAGGTGTTTCAGATAGTGATGAATTGTTCTTCCAAAGGAAAATGAAGTGTATGGGTTTTCATCAAAACATAAGTTTGAAAGGATCCAGGATTCCATAGGAAAGCAGGTAGTGTTCGATATACCTCTTACATGGAAAGAAAGATGAAAGAGGAGGTACAACAGTTGAAATGTCCTTAAAATAATGACACAGGTCATTGTGTGACACGTTATTCAAGGTAACAGACTTTTAATTCACTAAGTTGTAGATTCCTTTCTTTTATCTAATTTGTAAATTCTGTAATTGTATTCTCTTTCTTCTCTTCTGCTTTTTTATACAGTTAAGATACTTTGCCACTCCAAATATCTGCACTGTGCCTTGGTATACTATGCCTTGTTTAAATACAGCACTGTCTGTTATATTTCACCTGTGTGTCTAGTCAATAAGCAATAAACCATACTTTTTCAGTATGGACCTACATTGCAGTACTTTTTGCTAACAACTTGTAATGACATATTTAAATTATGCATATTACTTGGCCTTTTATTCATAAATCAAAAGGGGAAAAGACCAAGCAACGAAACCATCTCCTGAGAAGTTGGTAGTTTACTACAGATTTGGCAAAACCTATTACAAATAACCATTATTTATTCTAGTAAGGATGCTTCATTGATTTGATATCATTTTATCATTATTTCCCTCCCCCTCACAATAGACTTTACATATTGAATGGGGTTTGTGGGGTTTTTGTGGTTAATTCATGATGTGAACCAGGAGCTTTATGCATTGTTATTTTCTGCATGCTTTTCAAAGAGGAGCCAGCTTAGTTTCCATTTTCATTCCATTTCCTTCTTGAGGCACAGGGTGCTTAAAAAATAATTATCTTCTTAATAATCTACATTAAGATTTCTCAGGATTTCTATACTATTCCTCTTCCTCTCTCCCCAAATGCTGTTTGACAACTTGCTGGCAGCAAATGTTAAAGTGACTAATTACGTTACATCCTCTACAGCTGTAGTGTGTTACAACGCAGGCTAGAAAACTGGTTTCTGGCAAAGAGGCCTGGCTTCAAGAACCAGGTCACTAACACACAGTGGCTGGGTGGAGGAAGAGCACTGGTGCTTGATTGATGTGATGTGAACTGTACCGAAAACAGCCTCCCCAGCCTTTCAGCTGAAGGCAAAGGCTCTATGCGAGTAGCCACCAGCAAAATGCAAGTGAATTAATCAGGAGACAGCGGGGAGAAACTTGAAGATGAATGTATTTTTGAAAGGGCCATTAAAAAAGTTCTCAGCAAATCACATAACGTTTAGGAATTATCGTGGTCATAGCATTGCTGTTTCATGAAACTGGCTTACTTTATTCAGCAATATGCATATAGGTAAAGGTATAAACTGCTTGAGTACAAAAATAAAAAGCAGTTTAAAAGATTAATCCATCGTTTCTTTCAAGATAATATATTTAAATTTTCACTGTTAAATATTCAGAAGCACATGGAATTAGTTCTAAAGTGAAATTACTAAATCATGATTCTTTAAAATATGCTTTCATTGTTAGAGCTTGTGCAGTGACAAGATTATTTCAGGCAAATGCAAGACATCACATTGTGACCTTTTACCAAACAAGCACTTCTCATAATTGTAATTGCCTTGGGGTAGTGCATGCTACTATTACACTCATTTTCACAATAATTGTACACGTATTTGAGAAGATGTGTCATACATCTTTGATGCCCAACTTACAATAGTTTGGGATGATTACAGCTAATTAAATCAGATGGGAAAACTGTACTTAATCATGTTAATTGCTTGAATAAAAAGATCCAGAAATTTACAGATAAGACCTAGAAAGTATTTCACATATTCTCACTGTGAGTCCAAACTGGGAACTTGTGTTTGTTTGTTTAAGATTTACTCCCTGTATTGTTCACAGTTTTTGGAAATGTGGGTCTCTTGATGATTCTTCTTCACTCCAAATTTCAATTAAGCATTTGATTTTCATTTATTATGTACCTTTTTTTAAAAAATGTCTAAGCCAATGATGTCTAGCAGAAAAAAAAAAATGTGGGGCTTACTTCAGGCAGTCACTTCTGATGTCACTGAGGTGGTTTTAAGACTTTTCCTCCATCCATCCCCTTAACTGTTGCCTCTGCAGTATACTTAGGAAAATAAGGTTTGACTGTGCATCTCTATCTCTTAACATTGTATTTACGTTTTTGTTCTGTTCTGGGACGTTGGACTTCCATTCCTAGTGAAACAACCAGCTTACTAAAGAGGAGCTTCATGCTGAAGAGTTAGTTTGCTCAGTGGATCTGTTACCCACAGATGATACAGATGAAGACCAGACCACTGTTAGCTGGACTTTTGCACCAGCTAACATATTGTGAGAATAGTCTCAGACTGGACCAACTGGTCCAGAGGCAGAACTTGCTCTCTGTGCATCAGTAGGGAGGTTGTAAGCACTGCTTTAGTACAAAGTCCTCTAGGTCTAAAGAGCCACTGCTAGGGCTATGGGTCCTGCGTACAGGTCCACTGTAAAAATCTGTGGGAATTATTTCTGCTGAGGTGTTCAATGTGGACTGCTATGGATAGTTATATGGTTGGATATAAAATAGAGACAAAAGTGCTGAGCAGCAGGAAAATCTCTAAGAAAAAAGAATACATTTAAGTAGTTACATTATGTCAGAGTAACTTCATAGTTCTATAAGCAAATAGTTCTCAGCAGGTAGAAGGCTGATGGGGATTTTGCACATTTTAATTTTCACTTCTCAAAAACAACTGTTCTTTCTGCTAATAGACAGAAGCTATTAGAAAATTTTATTTCCTTGAATCTCCTACTTTTATTAGAAGTCAGTAGGATTTGTCTACTCATTCTTCCAACTGTTAACATTCTTGGTACTACAGAAATGTGACATTGCAGTTGCTAACCCTATCTGACCATTTTTTATTTGTTTTAACAGCTTATTATTTATTTTAAAAGCTTTTTATTTATTTTAGTACATAGGCATTTATTTTAGTACATAGGCATCTGTCTATCCTTTCTTTGTTCAACTCTGGTCTTTTTCCATTTGTGTATTTCCAAAACACCAGAAAAATGTATATTATAGCTACTTGAATATCTGGGGAGATATTAAAGGAATGGAAAAGCTAAAACATGTCTGCAGACTGTGAAGACAGCAGTTTATACAGAAGGGTATAGAAGTGGAAATGTCTATTAATAAGGTAAATCCATTTTAGTAAGTGCATCTTAAGGTGCATTTACAGTAATAAAAAAGTTAACGTGCAGGTGAATGATTGCTCTTAACTTCAAAGTACCTTTTCTGGTGTTGATTCATAAAATTAAGAAAGTCTTTTGTATGAAGTAATTCTGGAGTTTAAAAACTTATTTTTGATGTTCCTAAGTCCGCTGCCAAGGCTCAGCTATTAATAATTTGGCTATCACTTACAAGCAGCTTTTAGTAAGTCTGTTTTTTCAAAAACTGACAACACTTGGCAGAGAAATTGGCTCTTATTTTCTTTGTAAAAAGTTTAGCAGTCAAAAAACTGTTTTAGAAAAGTTTGAAAGAGTCTCATTCTCATGTCAGTTCTTGTGTCAGAACCCCAATGTGATGATGTTCTGGCATGGGCAAACAAGAGGTGGATGGGAACAAAATGGCCTCCATTCTTCATCCAAAACATCTTTACTATAGAGAATACACAAGATGATTAGGAAGACAAAAAATTATTAATACAATAAAGATTATTTCTTTAAGGTCCCTTGAACATGAGTTGGTTATTTTACCCTGCTTTGAGCAGGGGTTTTGGACTAGATGACCTCCAAGTTAAGGTCCTTTCCAATCTCAGGCATTCTGTGATTCTGATATTTTACATCACAAGCACAGTCTTAGAAACCCTCTTTGAAATATCCACATATTGATGATGCATTCTGATTAATTTATGAATAAGGTACCATGTATTTGCAAAAATTACAAATCTTTCAGCAACACTTTCTGTTCAAAAGGAATTTATTGTATCCTACTTTAATATCTTTACAATATTAGTGAAATCTGTTTTGTGAAATCTGTCCAACATTGCACATGACACTTTTCTAGCATGATTTGCTATATACTCATAATTTTCCTTGCTTTTCCTTGCACTCCATTTTTATATGATTTGAAATATGTATTAAAGCTCATTCTCCTCCTTTCTTAATTTTCCCTTTAAAAAAGAAGGTGGGGGGAGCAGAAAAGATGTGTGTACATCAAGGGACACACATTCACTGTGACTTGTTTTGCCTTGCACATTGCTTCCTGGCATGAGGGTTTCCCCAGGAAAATGACTATGGCATGGCTCCAAGGTTCTTCCACATCACAAATTTTTTCAATTTCTTGCTTATTGATTTCTGATAGCGTGAATCCACCTTGTACTTTAAAGCTAGTTGTACTCTCAGAACTGAAACACAGAATAATTTACCTGATTTCATACCGGTTTTATTATCTGTTTCTTTACTTGTTTTTCTGTTGATGTCATAAATGAAATATATTCATTTCAAATTTATCAGAAGTGAGTCTGGCTGAACAATGCTTAACATGTAGCATATTGATGAATGTTTTTGAAAAACACATGAAAGATAAAAATATATATGGAATTTGTTTGGGACCCCACAAACACTTGATAAATTTGGTTGTATCAAAACAAGTAGTAAAGTAATGACAGGGGAGAAAGCTTTAAGTGCTGCAAGAATTTGAATCTTTGCATTTATACATGAAGCAGATAATTTCAGTAGAAATGTGCAATGTTATCATGCTTTCCTCCACTCTTCCTTATGCAAAGCAAATTTGGGAGTGATTTGCTTTCCTTTCTCATTCTCTTCCTCTCTGTCACTGAGTATGCTTGAAAATGATACATACTTTTAACACAGGAAGTATCTTCAAGTTTCCTTTTTCTGGAGTGTTTTTTTTACTTTCTTTTGAGCCTCCATTGTGGCAGTCTCTACATTTGCAATTCACGATTTGTTCACTCGATGACTAATTTCAGTTAGTGCACTACAGCCCATTAAGCTCGCCACCACCCTAGGTGAGCTACCATTCCTTGCTACGTTTCCTTGCTTTGTGTGTTCCCAGTGATCTGCTCTAAACAGCTATAATGAGGCTTTAACTGGGTTTGTATTAGACAAATAGGGCAGCTGAGCAGAGGAGAAGGAAGCAGAAAGGAATACTGTAAGCATGATGCTTCTCAAACCGCTAAAAAAAAGTAATTAGTACTTTTTAATTACCTTTAGTAACTAAATAGTAATTACCTTTTTCCTTTTTAGTTGATTTGAAAAATAGTGTCATTTTTTACTTTTGGCACTAATCTGATACTTTCAGTGTTTCTTCCCAGAGTTATATATTATGAATCAGTCATGAGAAGGGCCTGTGATAGCTTTTGAAGTCAAAGGGAAACCCACTTATAACAGTAAAAACTATGCCATCTTAGCTGGATTGTTGTGTAACATAATAAAGGAGAAAACATCCATATGTGCCATCAAGAAGTGTTACAGGTAAATTAAACTTTAAAATTAAAAAAAATTTACAGGTAAATTAAAAGGCAATAATTTCTGGATCTTCTGTGGGAGAAGTTACACGGAAGAAAACGACAAATATTGTGACTATACATAACATAGATATAACTGAGCCAGAAAGAAAATCTTAGAACAGTCTTTATGCTTTTGAGTCATATTCTGACCCCTTTGTACATGATACAGAGGGCCTAGTTTTCCTAAATACCCAGTGCCTGTGGGCTACAGTGGGAAAGTGATACCAAGAGACTTTGAAAATCCATCTAGGTGTCTGTATGCATATTTTAGTAATTAAAATATACACCTTCAAAATGCCTTTTTCTTTTCCCTCACCCTTATTAATAGTCACTAATATAATTACTATGAATACAAAACAGCAATAAAATCATGCTTAAATTAGAGTATACCTGTTTTTATTTAAAGTATAAGAAAAAGTGGGGAGGCTAGTCTTTTTGGTTTTGTGGTCTGCATTGCCTCTTTCTGAGTTTATTTTCCTTTGTCTTGGAACATAATGTAGGAGCAGAAGGTATCATCTGTTGTTCATTTGACTCAGAAGATCTCTTCTCTTCGTCCGATGTAGTAGCTTGCTGTCCTGTCAGGGAAGGTGTTGTGTCCTAATGTTTACTACCTAAATATTAATAGTAACAAAGAGCCTGTTTGATTACTGAGATGCCAGTCTTTTGGTCAGACTGCTCCTAGCCAGTGCACTACATAGCAAAGATATGGTTACTACAGCTGGATAATAAATTTTATTTGCTGTCTTTCTCTGATTAAAGGATCTGGAACCATGTAATGTAATATCTACTTCCCACAGCTGTTTGTGGGATGAAAATTTGTTCCATGCTATCAAAACTGAACACAGAAGCCACAAGGATGAAATATTTCCAAAGAACAATCTTCCAATCAATATAAGAATGAGGATTTTTTCATGATAACAAACTTTTCATATTCTCTCTGCAATTTTATTTGGCATCTGTAAAAGCTACAATATTTCTCATTCAATCTTTTTATTTCTCTATTTCCAGTAAAAACAACTTCAGTTGTTATGAGGTTGCTACAGCTCTACATTTTTAGGTTCTACATAGATTTGCTTTTGTTATCTTGTGGCTGAAGTGACAACTATTTTTCTCATTTCTCCAACATGGAGGTTATGCACTTCTTTGAACATGCAAAGGAAGTCAGCCATATAAACCAGAAGCAAAGAGCGTTTGTGTGCAAACTGAGTTATGCTGTGTTTGTATGCAAAATGAGTTCTGCTGATACTTTCTACACAGACTCTGCATTACAGATTTCTTATCCATGGAGAAAGAGCCTAGTTTGTTGGGTTTTCAGACAAAGAAAGATTTTCAGGCAAGCCACTTGCTTTCCAGGGATTTAGATTCCTGCTCCTAGATTTACACAAGGATTATGGTACCAAGTGGGATTTACAAAAGCATAGGAATTATACAAATGGGATCCATATCAAGTGAAGAGTTTTTGAGAACTGGCATGATACTTAGGCTCCTAATTTCCTCCACCATTTTTGAAAACTGGATTAAGGCTCCTAAATCACTCATGATATGTTATAGTGAAGTATTGTGCACTTGCACTTAGCTCACATGCTAGAAACAGCATAGAATTGTTAGCAGGGCACTCTTCCCTTGCACACCAGCACAGATTATTGATTTTCTGAAATAGAGTATTTCAGTCCAGACACTATCGTGTCTTAATACATTCTTTCTAGTGGGGCTTGTACCACCAGAACCAAGAAGCAGAAGCCTAAGCAGACGAAGAGTAATATTAAGGATACTTTACTTTAAATGTTGTATCCAAAATGAGCACTTCTATTTTAACCCCAGAGACCCCAAAATAACGTGTCATGGGATTTTTTAGGCATTTCTGTGAAGAAAATTGGACATTTCTACAGAAAACTTCAGAATTAGAAAATTCCTGAATAACCCTTCCTTTTCTGTGTAAACAATCTCTACATTTCATTACAAAGTCCTCCTGATATACAGAAGAAATAACAGGTTTGGGAAAAAATAAGGGAAAACCTTCCATTTTCACTTCCTCTGGTCTAAGATATTTGATTATGAAGAGGACTGTGTAATGGTAATCAAAATACTTATTGAGAATTTATGATGGTAGAGATTCTACAAAGAAATAGGATGCCATAGATTTCTGGCCAAAGAAAGGATATATGTTTCTGGCCAAAGAAAATTGATGTGCAGATGATTAAAGTCAACTAAAGAGGCAAATCTGTCATTTCCCTATTACAATATCTGGAAAAAACCCAAATCCAATGTGATCTCCATTGTTTGCCAGCAACAGTGTTTTTTATCAATCTGTTTATAATTAAAAGAAGGGGGTTTGTGTTGTGTTTATTTTTAAAAAAATATGTAATAGGGTATTATTTTCAACAAGATTTTCTGGTTTTGGAGCTTGCTTTACAGAAATTTTACTATATAAGATTTTCACAACTATGATTTGGGTTTTTTTTTGTGCACCAAACATTAAATTATGGTTGTGTAACCACTAGTTCTGGTAACATTTCTGAAGACCAAATGTTTATGATGTCTAATCTCTGTTTGTTGCCAAGTAACTGTATGATATGTGTTAATATAACATCTGCCATACTGGGTTTATATAGTGAGCTTTATTTAAAGCTTAGTACATAAAATGGACAGTAAGTGCCAAATATTATTGTTTTCAGGCATGTTCCCTTCCCTCCCCTTACAGAGACGGTGTAAATTTTTTGGTTTTAATGTCCTGTGGTAGACCTTGTTTTTTTACCATGTTACCAAACAGAAAAGCTATGGAAACTAAAACTTCAGGGCTTAGACTTCAGATGAGATTTGTGTAAAGATAATGTGAACCTGAAGTCCCCTGTGCCAGGATGTCTGCTGTTTTAATGGGACGGTCTGTACACACAGTATAGAACCAGGCAGAACATCTGTATGATAAACTGTAGAGTTGTGCAGTGCAATTTGCATGACATGTTTCCCAACTCCACCCCCATCCTGTCTGCTTCATAGGCACTAACTACCCAGGACACCCTGTGAATTCTCCAGACTTTCTAAACGAGATTGTAAGTGCAAATACTCACTAAAAAAGAAAAATCAAGTGGAGACCTGCTGGAGATTATTTGATCCAATCCCCCCCTCAGGGTCAGTGAGGGCAGGTTGCTGAGAGTTGTGTCCAAATGAGTTTTGAGTATCTCCAAGGATGGAGAATATACAACGTCTCTGGGCAACCTGTTCCTGTGTGTGACCAAGAAACAAGTTTTTTCTTACATTTAAGTGGAATTTCCTGTGTTTCAGTATGTGCCCATTGTCTCTGGTACTGTGACCGGGCACAAGTGACACTGTGGCTAAGTTTAGTCATAAGACTAAACCACTGAAATGACTCAGAGAAAGAGGTATACAGGTCAATGACAGAACCAGAATAGAGAGAATGAAAGCAGGTTGCCTTTTACATTGGATAATTTTGAAACAGAGCAACAGAATTAAAAGATTGACTACAAATCCTGAAAGAAGAAACTCTATGCAATATTTAAAAACTTTAATTGCAAAGGCTTTAAATGTCAGCTCTTCGGAAGGGTTGAAGTGGTCAGGGTGCATAGGGTCCTATTCCCTTTACAAGGCCTCCTCAGAGGCTAAGAAATCTTATTCTGAAATGTCAGCATTATCAGCAGAAAGATTTAATTATGAAAAAAAAAAGCATAGAGTATCTAGAATTTGTGTTCAAAGGTCATGAGTTACAGTATTTCCAAAAACTATCTGCCCTAACTCTCAAAAAAAGAGAACAATAAAAGCAAGGCAGGAGGAGATTCACACATATTGCTATCCAGTTCCTTAAATCGTTGTCTTACAATCGGTGACTTTAAATGAGGGAAAATACATTCCAGTTAGTTGGGTTTGAAACCTAAATCTGAGGCAGGGTATACAAAATAATAGGTCAAAAATAGAAACTGATAATAAATTTCAGGGAAAATTTTATTGATTATTAAAAGATTGAAAAAAAAATAACAGCGAATACTAAAATTCAACTGGCAAGCATGAAAGTGAAGCTGAACAAGAAAATCCAGGTATACCTAAATAATCGGACAATATAAATGAGATTTTCTGGGAGTCGTCTAGTAAGAATAATAAAGTAATTGTTAAGAAAATGTGTGTTTGGGCTAGTCACAGAGAACATAACCCTTTGACACTTAGCCCCGCCCCCCCCCCCTCCACCCATATTTCCAATATTTTAACCTGGAGAAAATAGGAAAGAGAATAGAATAAGAGAAATTATGTGAAAAGGGAATCTATAATGATATGTAGAGAAATTTTAATAGTATGTGTTGCAGAATGCTTGCTTGCTGTGAAATGTGTGAGTCTGACTTTTCTTACATGTTTGCCTAAACCTCATGATTTATATAATTCTCTGTTTTGCTTCATGAATACGTAATCTATTCAGGTAGCCCAGTTGTCAAGAATACTGCATATGTTTCTATTTGTTTCACAAGCCTTATACAAGATTTATACAATACACCACTTCATCAAAGACTCTTCTAAACAAAGGAATAACCTAACACATAGATATAGGAGC
Source organism: Limosa lapponica baueri (assembly GCA_002844005.1). NCBI lineage: Eukaryota > Metazoa > Chordata > Aves > Charadriiformes > Scolopacidae > Limosa > Limosa lapponica. The sequence continues at coordinate 740,858 of KZ505687.1, read as the reverse complement.
CAAAAAAAAAAAAGCCTCTTATGGGTTCTAACTGCAAATAAATATGTTTACAAGTAGTTACAGTAAGTCCGTGTAGATCCCTCCAAAAATCATTAGCACTTCCAGACTTAAAAAGTGCTAGGAAGCAACAGCAGAAACTGCGGCATATACAGTTTAACTGAGGTGGCTGGATTAGTTTCATCCTGTTCTCGCACAGTGGTAAAAACAAGGATGTTTTAGGCAAAGCTCCACGTAGATAAAATTGTAGATTAAGCCAAACTCAAACCAAGAGCACAGTGCACGAGTACTAAAACATGCCAATTGTAGTGGTTTTCTCTGTCCTCATCTTATTTTGTCTGTGAGGTGTTGTCATTACAAGGGCAGAAGTAAAAGACTGAGATGGCACAACATGTCAGACCCCATTGACATGTTTTATCAGAGTGCCCTGTTACACGTGACAAGCAGCAAGTGTGGGTACCCTCCTCAAGGAGTATAAAAATGTTTATGCAAAGCATCCACTTATGGCACTCTGGCAGGAGGAGAGATGGCTACTTTAGCCTAGAGGACTCACATGAGCCATTAATATAAGCTTCACAAAACAGACAAAATTCCTGCTGAATGAAATGCTGGTGACCTTCACCATTAAGCTGAAACATCAGAGAATCTCCTGGTGGAAGTACCCCTGGATGTGTGTTTTCAGTATTTTGCTAACAAGAGCATTTATTTTAATTAAATGTACAGATAGCATATCACATGCTTGTTTAGAGCAGAACACCAGCAATCATCTCGTTCACGATTTCTCAGCATTTTTTTTTGGGTGAGCTGATGTCTCTTAGATGAAAGTGGAGGGACAAATTTAATAGAGCAAGTAGGCATGACCAAGCTTTAGCATGACATCCTTTTCATAGACCCACCTAGGAAATCTCATTTCCATTATCTTGCTCTAGGGATTATTTTTGTACAGAAACAATGGTGTAATGCAGAGGAACTTTATGCAAGAGATAAAAAAATATTTTTGATCCTTCAATATTTTTATTTGTTTTTTTGTAGTTTGGGTCTCTTCTTTTTTTATGGTGAAGGGGGAATCCTGTCTCTATAATAGAAAGTCTTTTAAGATCAAAGCCTTGCTTTGTTCCTTCCTTTCTTCTTTATAAGATCGAAATATAAATTTTAAATCTGCCACAAAAAGAGGCTGGTACTGTCAAGATGTTAGACCGATATTTCACACAATAGTGTTAACTACATATACTCTTTGTTTTTTTTTCTATTTCAAGACTACATTAGCATCTGTGATAACAGTATTTTGCTTTTTTGTACTTTTTCCTTGGAGACCACTGGGAACCATCACTGCATGTTCAAGAAAACTAACAGAAAAAAAAGAGCGATACATATATCTTCTCTGAAGTCATAGATGTAGCACGAATGTCACATCAGATTCAATTAGAGATGAGCAGATAATGAAAAACCCAACATCTGGCTGCATTCACTCTTCTCCTCCAGTATACAACCTGTTGTTAATCACAGGGGACTCACTAGCTTAAAACATTTTAAAAGGCTTCTTGGAAATATTATTCCCATCTTCTAAGATTTCATTTTAGCAATGCCTCTTCTTTTGTCAATATGCATCACTGAAACTTCTGCATAATAATGTCCTCTTTATTAGTTACTATTTTAGCTGCTTCTGCACTTTCTTGCAGGAAGTGCTCACATTCTAGTTACTGCATTATAAAGATCTTTTAGGAAATTTTTCTTATGTAAAAAAATTGAGGATTATAACTTCAGTTTGGGAAAAACATCAGAAGAAAGGATTAGGTATGAGAAATAAAGACTTTTTTCGTATAGGTTTGGTTTGTGTTTTTTTAATATGTGGTAAGGAGAAGACAACAAGAAAGACATAAACTGAAAGAAGATGCAGAATTTTTGTCTCTCAATGCAAGATTTATGGGAACATTTTAGAAGATAAAAGCTGATCTTCGATCAGTCATAGTGAAAAGAATGAAGTCACATTGAGCAGCTCATTTACAGTCATATGCCTAGGGCTTCACACACGTATCTTTAGTATCCTTATATGTGTCTGCCCTCAGTTTGAACTGCTTCATTTAGGGTATAACCAGGCTTGTTCACACAGTGAGGCAGGATATTCTTACCAGGCTGCTGTGCAATTCATGGTGTACATGATTTTAAATGATGCCCTTGTGGATGAAAACTAATCTGATTGTAACTGACAAATGAGATTTAAGGTTGTTAGAAGTCTCAAGCAGGTATAAAGAATTTCCTTTTTATGAAAGACCTTTCCATAGATTTATTTTTTAAAAGACAATGATTTCTTTAGTGATATATCTGACTATGTAGGACTACACCTATATTAGGAGAAATGAAGAAAAAACTTAACATCCTTGCATTGCATTACTTAAGTTTTACTCTGCTCACAATTGATCTGAGGAACCTCAGAGATCTCAATATTAATATTCATTTGGACAGTGACTGTGTGTATTAATGTTTCAAGACTGCATGTTCAGGCTGCACATAATTAATTTTATTGCAACCTACTGTAGACTACTGCTACTGCATTATTTCTTTTACAGACATCACTATTGGGGAAAAAAAGAAAAAAAAAAATCAAACCCAAAAGCGTACACCAATATTTTCCAGGGTACTGCTGTTATCAACTGAAATGCTATAGTTTTTCCTCCTATTCTTATAATTACCTGTGATTACAAAATATTGCCATCTACAGCAGCTTTTCAAAAATGATGAATTTCCAATGACAGTGCTTTATTTCATGAACCCTCTCATGAAGTGGACATTTTAACAGACCAAAAATTAAAATCTATTGTTTTAAACTCACTTCAGATCCTCTCCACTGCTGTTTGTATGGGATTATCATGCTTGACAATGCACGGTTAAATGTTGAGATGCAGTAGTTAGAGGGGTAAGCGCACCACATGCACTTCATAACCAGGCACTGGCCAACTCCGAGGGGACGAGGAGCAGGCAGCAGCACCAGGCACTATGCTGAGAAGTGCCTGAAGGTTCAGCTTTTTAGTCAATCAGACCTAATATCCCTCTTCTGAGAGAGGTGCATTGTCCCCCAAGGTCATTTGTCTGTGCCAAAAATATCAAAGAAGAAAGGACAAAAGGACAAAAAGAAACCCAGGCTCAGAAAATCAGCAGGAAATTAAATTGTAATGAGGAATTCTCTCAGTTTCTAGAGGCAAGCTAAGAGATGGGGGATCTTTCCAAACTGCTGGGCGAATTCAAAGAAATGGTATGAACTTCAAGAAAAGGACTCTGTCTCTCTCATTTCTGTTGATTTCAAAGTGTAGAAATGTTTTGCCTTAGCATAGTAATTAATTCTTTCCCCTATTTAACCTGTGCTATAGTTACAATATCTACCAGGGAGATGTCAGTCATTTTTTCTAAAAATTATCTAAGTTCACAAACATAAGAGATTTAATCTCATTGTATTATCTCAGATCTCAGAAAGATCAAAAAGGTTTTCATCGTCAGAAAGTAAGTTTTACTTCAATAAAAAAGTTGAAAAGGAAAAGTTCTAAAAATATAGATAATACAGACTAGCCAGATAAGGGAGCCATTCCTGTGAATTTTGGTCCTTGTAGGAAGTGTCCAGCCAGTAAACTGCCTTTCTGAGTTGCAGACAATTCCACACAGCCCTGTCTATCTTGAAGAAACTTAGACTACTTGTAATCGTTACAATTTGCAAGGAAGACTCTGAGAGCACTTTGTAAAACAGACATAGTCATAGATCTTTGGAATTCTTATTTTTCTATTATAAAGCTTTGGGATTTGAGGCAGTTCCATTTTTGATGTCCACATTAGATATATTTTAGTGTACAGTTTGGATTAAGCTTTTCTTCATTAGCTGTGTTAAATTCTAACAGGTGACTGGTCTCTTCAAATAACAGAATTTTTCATAGAGCAAGGTATGGAAGTAGGTGGCTGATGTAAAAATACTGTCTTCTGGCTAGTTTCCAGTTGGGTGACTGATTGTGGTAGCTCTCAGTTTCATCACCGCAAGACAAATTGTTCAATGTGTTTTAAACGTACAGCCAATCTGATAGACATGATACATGAATTTAGGCACTTTCTCTTTGAGCAAGATTAATATCTCTGCGGCTGATGGTATCTCTGAAATTAAATATTAATTGTTAATACAGCTTCAGAATTGGTTACTTTTTTAAAAAAAAAGTTAGTTTGTTTCTAATGAAAAACAAGTTTGACACACATTTGTTTTCAAATCATTCATCAGCGATGGTTCAGAAATCAAACAAGATGGTCTGTAAACTTGATTTATGATCCAACAACTTTTCTTCAAAAGAATCTGACCTGCTAAACCCCATTTTTTTGAAGAGAATATACCAGTTTTGATTAGCTTTGTCTCGGATAATGTTCTTAAGTGGGAAAGGGAAAAAAAGGTAGGGAAAGAGAGAAAGGGGAGGGCGTATGGGGAGACAGAGGGAGAAGTGCACCTATGCATCAGTAGATAATAATATCCAGAAACTAAGATTCTCGCCAAGATACTTGAGAATTCCCTCATGCAAGAATAGGAATCTGAACACACTGTTCCTCCTGTATGAAAACCATGTTGATAACTACCTGGAGGGAAAAGGACCCTCTCTTTATTTTTTTAAATAAATTCAAAAGAACTCTGGTTATTTGCATGCAGTACAGAACAGGAAGTGCTTTTAAATCATGGATATTTTTGTAGGACATGAAAATTATTGCCTTCCCACATCTATTCATAAAAAAGAAAAAAGTATTTAACTTGTTTAAGAAACCAGCTGTAGTTGTGAGTTTTGCAATTTTTGTTTGATTCTTGCTATTTCATAGAAGTTTAGGAAGAAAGGATTAAATTCTCATTTTGATGTTCAGTTTAGTAGGTAACTGTGCTTCAATATATCCATTGGAAAATTGTATTAATTTTGAATAGCCTGTTGCATTGGTTGACCCAGTCAAGTAGTCACACCCCATGGTTTGAAGGATATGGAACAGCTTATAGGAGACGCATAGGTTTACTTCAGAGTTTCTAAACTAAACGAGGATTACAGAAACTCCGTGCTGTCCATTAATGTTGCTATCTATGGAGAGTGTTAACTTGGAAGGAGATGGAGAAATTCCCACTTCTGCCTCAATCCATATGGATTAATTACCAGGAAAACATACATGCATTTACAGGCTAACAAACAGATAAAATAACAGACACTAAAGGTGTTGATTGACTGAGGGCACATTTCAAATCACCTTTGAAAATCCGATATTTTAATTGTACTGAGCTATTCAAATTATTTTCCTTGGCTATATTACTCACATTCACAGTATTACTCTAGAGCCGTCTAAAGCCGTCCCCAGGGATGCTCTTGCCTTTCCAAATGGGTGAAGGACCTGACTCTGGGAGATATGATTGTTTATAGTATAGACATACCCACAACAGTGTTAGGCTGGTAGGCATCAATAGGGGATACAACACTGAAATACTGATGTTTGCCCCAATTTAGAGAGCTTAGAGATGCACTGCCTTATTAAACATTAATTCTTCCTGGCCACAAATTTATAACTATCACTTTAAAATAAGTATACAACACAGTTAACCTCTGGTGTATCTTGTTTTAATGTTGATTAGAATTTTTATGTACTCCTGGATGGTGCGACAGAGTGCTCTTTCAGCAAAATGGGAGGAATGGGTGACTAAGTGGAGGGCAGGGCTGCTGTTTAGGGAGACCTTGACAAGCTGGAGAAAGTCATGGAGTTCAACAAAGGCAAATGCAATGTCTTGCCCTAGGAGTGGAATAAGCCCATGCAGCAGTGTAGAACCAGAGACTAACTGAGTAGGAAAAAACTTTGCAGAAAAGGTCCTGGCAGCCCAGGTGGACAGTAAGTTGAGCATGAGTTGTCAAAGGCCAAGTGCATAGCTCTTGGCAAGAATTTAGCTGGCACATCCAGGAGGGTAATCCTTTACATCTATTTAGCACCTGTCAGGGTATATCTGGAATGCTGCATCAAATTTTGGGCTCCTTGCTATACAAAAAGACATGGACATACTAGATTCAGCCTAGTGCAGGGCCACAAGGTGGCTGGGGTCTGGAACGCCTGAAGTGGCGAAATCTCATCCGCAGAGATGTTCAAAATATGACTGGATGAGATCCTCACAGTGAGCTCTGTTGGACCTGGTTTGAACAGGAGGTTGGACCATTTGTCCTCCAGAGGGTCTTTCCAGCCTACATGCTCCTGTGATTCTGATACATCAGTTATGTGTGTAATCTATTATTTTCAGTAACATTTCTCACTTAAATTATCTATTGAATCTCACAAGTTGGGCACAAATTTTATAACTTCGTACTGTTGTTGAAGGATGATTTATCTGCATATATTTACATCCTGTGCCTATTCATCAAAAAGTAGGAAGCCTCTTAGAGACCTGAAGTACAGGACCACAAAAATAATGTTGATCTTTGCTTAAACTGAGGAAAATACTGTTTTATAATCTACTCATTTGTTATATTTGGATTAACTCCACCAGCTACTATATCTTTACTTACAATGAGAGAACTTTGTTTGCTTGAAGAGTTTCAAAACAGTTTTAGAATAACAGTGACTCAGAAGACATTATCTGGTGAATGGTAATTGAATTGAGAATGACAGAACTGCAAAACTAAATTTAAATTCATAGTGAATGGTGTTTAAAAAATGGCAAAGTGCTGATAAATTATGAGCCTTTACAGAGAAGTTAAGAAATGGGAATGACTAATTTTGCAGCTTAAGAAAAAATATATTTTTAATCTTTTTCCCTTCCACCCACTTTAGCCCCCAAGAAAAAGAAACATTAAAAAAAAACAGAGAGACAAAAAGAGAGCTAAAAAGCATTCAAATTGGTATAAAGAAAAGTAACAGCCCAGAAGTCTTGCCGAAAAGACTTTCACAGCTGTGGCTCTCTCCAAAGTGTGTAGTGCAGATTGATTTCCTGTAGAGAGTAGAAGTTGTTGTTGGAAGAATGAACTGAAAGAGAGTTTGTGGACCAAATCCTTTCTTTTCCCATCCTTGAAGAGATATGTTGATTCAATCCTAGATCTGATGGGCCAACATACCAGACATCAGTTGGGTGGGTTTATGCTCTGTCAGACAAAGGAGAAACTCTGTAAAGCAGAAACATATAAGTTTATAATGGATCCATTCTGTAGTTGCTACAAAGTTGAAATGAATGCTGTATATTTTAAAGGGCATTGATAATTTAATCAAAGAGCAGAGGAAATATAGCAAAGAGAATGCAACTAAGCCGCTCCTACAATTCAACTGACAGGAGATGAGTGTGTTCAGTAGATTAAACCCATACACATGTGGATGTGTGTGTGTCGGTGAGAAAGGGAACAGTGATTTTGACAAGTTGGAGGGAATAAATATTATAGAGTTATATCAAAATGTCAAATGTACTTTATATCTCTGACAGCCCATAATCTGTGTTAAAGACTAAAGTACGAATTAATGTTGAAAAGCAAAATATCAAAATGTTCCAGGTGACTACAAAAGTTGGAGCTTTCCCATGAACATTTACTATCAATTTTAAAGAAAAAATAAATTAATGTCCTTTTTTTCATGGTGCATACACTCATCTGTCAGAGATCAGTAAAAAGTACACTTGCTAACAACAACAAAAGTAGTAATAATCAATGTCGCTTCTATGAATTAAGTATACGGATGATGAATGTAGTAGAATAGCTGCATTATTTAGCTATATGTTTTGAACAGGCTTCAACAACCTTCAGAAGGTTTTTGACCACTACAAAATTATTCCTATTCCCCAATTTGCATAAGTCTACTAATATTATTTCAGGGTACATCAAAAGGGAGGAGGGAATTCATCTTATTAGGAATCTTGACCTTATTTCACTGTATCCATCCCTTGGATTTTGAAAACTGAGCCTTTTTGTAGTACTCCACTTTCAAAAGTTTCAGTGACTGTAATATCTTTTTTAAATAAAAATTTCATCAAATATTCTAATTTTTTGACAGCAACTTAGTTTATATTATTTCTCAATTAATTACTATATTTGATAGAAAGGTAATTAAATGTTATAGCAAACTATGAAATGCTGGATAATGTTTATGAACATACAAAATGTAACGTCAGTGAATGTTTTCTGGGAGGATTTAAAGAGATGACGTTTTTTAACAAAAGTGCCTTCAATACCTTAGCATGTGAAAGATTCTAAATTTTGGTGCTATATTTACTCTCTAAGCAAAAACATTTACAGCTACTGGAGGCATGAACATTATTTAAACAAAAGAAAAACTGAAGAATACCTGAAATAATTGGTATAAAATCAAGTCTTATTCTAGCCAGTAATAATCAGAAAATTATATACATGAATTTCTTTCTTTTCTAGCACCACTAACAGATAAACCACCAAAGCTTTTACATCCCTTGGAGACTAAGCTAACGATTCAGGAGACCCAGTTAGGTAAGTAGCAAATACATCATTTCTATTCAAATTTTATGAAGGTATTTGATGTGTTAATGTATGATGGTAATGTGATGGCATGGTGGCATTAACAATTTCATTGAAAAGGCATTAGACATACTTTGCTTCCATGCAGAGATGTATCATATACTATCTAGATGAGTGTTGTTCACAAAAAAAGGTAGTAATTAATACTGAATACTAAGCCCTTGAATATTACTGATAGTCGTTTTTACTTTTGCTGAAAATCTATAGTTGTAAGTGCACCTGAGCTTTTCTTTCTAAACTTCTCCTTTTCTGTATATTTGTATATGTATACATATATATATTTACTGTGGGATTTTGTGGTTTAAATTCTACTTGCAAGACTCCTTTGCTTTGGTGATTACTTACAGAATTGCAAAGGTGTTCTGTAATTAGAAATGTTACACTGGTCTAAAACTATCCAGCAAACATTGAGAAGTTAACATAATAGCATCTGATTATTCTGAATGTGCAAATATGTACGTAAAGATGAGTGGAGATAAACTGATGCATGAAGAAACCATTTTGTTTCACTTTTTCTAGCCTAGTTGATGGTGGATATGTTTTGTCACTTTGGTCACCTACTGCTGTACAGGTAATTAAGGCTCCAAAGCTAAGTACATGAGTTACTGCAGTTTGCAGGGTATAACAATCCATCTCCTTTGTGGATTGACACAGAAGGCGACTTGTAAGAAACAAACAGTCCTCAGTAGGTTACACTGGAATTAGACTTTGGTGTCAGAACAGTAACCTATTGATAGATCTTCTAGCATGTTAGCTACAGAGACAAATGGAAACAAATCTGGTGGTTGTCTAAATCTCATTGGAAAAAAAAAAAGAAATAAAGCAAACAAAACTCAGTACATTCTGCAGCACAATATCAGAAAAAGCAGAAGGCTTGCAAATTAATTCTGACAGTCATTGGCAGAACATTTTATGGTGCTTGCCAGCCTATGGCTAATAGTGGCCAGAGAATAATACTTTTTTTTTTAATATTCATAAAATTATTCATGCTCTTGAGGTAATATTCTGAGATGCTGATATACATGTTTTCAGAAACAAGTATATAGAAAAGGGGAGATGTAACAAATTTCCATCTAGAGCTAATTCCTGTTGTTCTTCTGAAATATTGTTTCTGATACACCAAGTCAGAAAACTTTTCCTATATCATGGTCCTAGCTGATTTTACTTTTCCATTTGAACACAACCCAAAGGAACAGAAAACAAAGTCATTCCACACATTTTTTTCCTAACTGATGTTGCTTACCGAGGTATTTTTGGTGGAAAAAAACAAAAGACAGAACCTTTTGGGGCTTTGGCATTGTCTTGCTAACTATACTATATGGGTAAGACTATTTCAATAAGAGTGTAATTATTAATGGCTAGATAGAGGCTTTTTATCTATGATTTTTAGAAAAACATATCTTTGATTTCTTATAGTTCTGAGAAACAGATTAAATAATTTGAGAAGTGCTGGGTTTGTAACAGACACTTTTCAGAAAACTAAATAGCTATTGGTGAATATGAAAGAGTTAATTTGAAAATGTCACTTACAGATACAGATGGGAAAGTCTGAGTGTAAATGAATGTGAAGCTATAATACCTTGTTACAAGCTATAATACCTTGCTACAAAAATAAGAAGCTACAAGAATATATTAATTTGTTGTTTAAAAGCCTGTGAAAAAGCCTGTGAGAACTGGAGCAAGTGCAAAAAAGTGATAGTTCTCTGACATGAAAATTATGTTGTTCCACTCTTAGACTTAATGACTTGGTTCTGCTGGATAACATTTGAAAGGTCTACATTTCACTTTCACTGAGGAAAACTAGCATTCATTTTAGGGGGGCCAGTTCATACACTACAAAAAATACAAAATATTCTAACATTGGAATAATGTTGAGATTCACTTAGCCAAACCTTAATTAGTTACCTAAGCCAGCAGCCTCCAACCAACCTGAGGCTTGGAGTGACCACATGTTGCAGACTGGTCTAGACACTGCCAAAAAACATGCTAGTCCTCCAGAATGTGCTTGGGATGGTGTGTATGTCCTTATTTGAAAAATAAATGTGTTGGTGAAAGAGGGAGAAGTGGAATGGGTGGCACAGAAAAGGGAGAGCAAGGAACTCGGAGCTTGAGGTAGTCTGGTATTTCACTAGCAGGTCACCAGTCAGTACAATGAGGACCTGGGGCAATCTCTTATCTCCCCTCACATTTCTGTGCTTCTCACCTTGCAGTCCTCCACCTTGCATTGGAAATGAAGGAGGCTGTAAGTGTCAGCGCATCCCCTGGGGGATGCATACATAACTTACAGGAATGTGTGTGCTTCTGGAGGTGCCCATGGTGTGCTGAAATGTCAACAGCGGTGGTTCACCTCAAAATCTTCCCCTGCTGGCAGGTTTCTGGGGAGTGGCACTGGGCACACTTTTGAGGAGATCATCAGTAATCCTAGTCTGTTTGCTGCTGAAGGAGCTACTGGAGTTCAGTTCTTAAACAGAGTACCTCTGTGCAGTGTCTAAATCAAGGTGGGAAGACTCCAGGCATATCTCATTCATTTGGCTCCAGTGCTCCTGAGTGACAGAGATATCTGATATTTATTGCTGAGATATATTGGTGTCTTCTATACACCAGCAATTAAAATTAATGTCATGGGACCAAGTACCTGTTGTATTATTGCATTGCATGGCTTCCATGAAAGAGCATCAGACCAAAAGTGACTGCACGTTAAGGAAGGATTTTCTCTAAGTCACCGACTGATAGTGTTATGGCATAAATTAGCAACTACAGTTTGACATGTTAAGACAGAAGTAAAGAAACTAGAACTCGAGAATCTGCACTCTTCAATCCTATGAACCTACAGGCTCCCATCACACTGTTGCTATCCACAGTCAGTCCTGTGAAAGGTGTCCTGCTATTCACCTGATGTTTGGGAAAGTATTAAGGATGGCTGCACTTCAATGAGCAACCTTAGAGCGCCACAGAAATCTTGAGAGCTCATCTAAATAGTATCTTTTTATCACACTGAATAATAACCAGAAAAGCACAAGATAGAAGCACAGGATAGAAATTGAAGGAGAAATTCATTTCTCAAAGGCTTTTCTTGAAAAACAGCATGACACAGCCAAGACACAAAGCAGAGAAATCCTAGATGAGGAAAGAAAGTTTAGTTCCCAATTTATCCTGTTCTGTTTTTTGTTTGTAACTTCACTTCCAATTTTGTAATCAATAACTTAATCCTGTTGTAAGGGTAAAAATACTGTTTTCTTTTTAAGCTTTTCTCCTGTTAAAACAATTCTTAGGTAGCTGTGGTGACCTCAATATAAACTGCTTCCCTGGAAACAATGACTCCAGATAAAATACAAATACAAATACAGTCTTCAGAAGTATGCAGGCTGCAAGAAGCCTGGAACTTTAAGAAGTGTTTCCAACTCGGCTCTGAGCCACTCTGTGGGCTGGCAGCAGCATAAGCCACGGAGGGGAGAAAAGCAGGCAAGGAATGGGAGGCTCAGGTCAAGAACAACAGCATAATGACCCAAGGAACTACATCCCACAATGTTCTTCCTTTTAGCCTCAACACTCTAGCAAAAGTGAGCAAACAAATCCGTGCTAACATAAAAGCCCCTCATAATAGTAATAAAAATACAAACCTTTCAGTTCAGAATTGTTCAGAAAGGAATTTATATTGTTTCTTACATATGAAACATCCTAAAACTTCAGGTAACTTTATTTTTTACTCTAGATTAATGTAGATGTTACAAATTTATGATATAAATATATCATAACCCTCATATGAATAGTTATATAAAGATTATGTTCTGGTTTTCTATATTGGTAAATTCTTAGTTTTATCAGTTTCCCCTGTCTTTCAGGTAACATTGTTTTTCCCATCAGCACTGTCAAATATCTGTCCTCCTCAAGGAAAATCTGATTTTGGTACCCAGTTGGTTCATCTTCATGTTACTAAAGAAGACAGGTGTATCTCCACAACAGATAGTAATGATCTGAATTGAAAAAAAACAAAAAACAAACCAAACCAATCCCCAAAAATGCAACACTCCCTCAATAATTATTTTAAACACCTAACAGACTAGTCAGCCTGCATCCTATCCATTTTTCAGTGTGTTTCCTGCTTCTGCACAAGGCTGTAATTTGAAATGCCGAAATTCACCTAGAAAAATAAAGTAATTGTTGAATTATTTTTAGCTAGGCTTGATTTTAGAAAAAAAAAAAAAAGAAAGAAAGGATTTCCAGCACTATATGAACGGACCTAAAAGATAAGTTTGGACAGGTACCTAAATACCTTTTCTGTCATCTGAATGAAATGAATTTTACTGAATTTCATACAACACAAAAAAATTACTCCTGTAACCACATATTCAGTGAATATTTTTTCCTATCTGTTTTCAGGCCATTATCTCAATAAAATTAGATTGACTATTACCTATTTAATTGGGACTTCATTCTTTCTCCCCCCTGCCACAATTATTCAAGAAAAACTGTCACTAAATCTGTTTTTAATGTATTATTTCTAAAGTAAGAATACAAAGAACTTCCAGAGGTAAATCACCAGGGAGAGGAGAATGCTACTTCATTCATAGCACTGTGTTGTCAAAAAAATCTTCCTTACAAATTGGCCGTGTTAATGATACAAGCCCTCCTTACCTAGCTGAATCAGTAGCTGTATAAATAAATTAACTAAAGTGATATGAAATAACTAGTATTTTCTGCTTCATTCCAGGATGAAAATTAAAATGAAATAATATCAAAAATCATTAATTTTTATCTCTACATGTTTCATCTAAATGTTATATTCACTCTGTAAGAAGAGTAGAATTTTTTTTATTAAGATATAGGGATTTTTGAGTTTAACTGTTTGATTGGACCAACTTTCTTTAAACCAAATTGATACTTTTTTCAATCTTGTGATTCAATTAGATGCTTTGGTTCTTTGATATATTCTATGATTAGATTAACATAATATGAGCAACAGTTTCATGTGGGAATAATCAAAACTGTAAATTCAAAATTTACTTCACACATCATATATTTCTTTATTTACCTGAGAGCTGGGCTTTTCCTTTCAGAAAACAACTAGGAGAGTTTTGAAAAGGGAAAAAAAAAACCAAACCAATAAAAAATCCAAACCCCAACAAAACAGCCCAATTTAAAATGTCCTTTTTTTCCTGTTTGAATTATTTATTGTAAAAAGTTAGTTTTCAACAAACTAATATTTTAAAGGAAAGTTTCCATTGAGAAATTCCTAGCCTTACTGTTCTAAAATGTTTTAGTATCATATCATAATTTGTGGGCTAAATTTGTTTAGCATACTTACTTGTCAAATAGTAGGACTTTCATTGGAAAAAACTTTGCTTAAAGACTCACTTGCACACTTAAAGGTTTAACTGCAGACTGATTCATGAAATCTCAAATATTTGAAATGGAGGTTTTTCATCTAACCAGACACAAGCTGACCAAAGGCTCATACAAAGAATCATAGAAACATAGAATCATAACCCAGCACTGCCACGTTACCTCTAAACCATGTCCCTCAGCACTATATCTACGTGGCTTTTAAATACCCCCACGGACGGCAACTCAACCACTTCCCTGGGCAGCCTGTTCCAATGCTTCCCAACCCTTTCAGTCAAGAAATTTTTCCTAATATCCAATCCAAACCCCACCTGGTGCGACTTGAGGCCATTTCCTCTTGTCCTGTTGTCTATTACTTGGAAAAGGAGACTGACCCCTGCCTCGCCACCTTTTAGGTAGTTGTAGAGAGCGATAAGGTCTCCCCAAAGCCTACTTTTCTCCAGGCTAAACAATTCCGGTTCCCTCAGCCACTCCTTATGAGACTTGTTCTCTAGACCCTTCGCCAGCTTCGTTGCCCTTCTCTGGACACGTGCCAGCACCTCAATGCCCTTCTTGTAGTGAGGGGCCCAAAACTGAGCAATATTTGAGGTGGGGCCTCACCAGGGACAAGTAGAGAGGGATGATTACTTCCCTAGTCCTGCTGGCCACACTATTTCTGGTACAGGCCAGAATGCCATTGGCCTTCTGGGCCACCTGGGCAAACTGCTGGCTCATATTCAGCTGGCTGTAGATCAACACCCCCAGGTCTTTTTCCACCAGGCAGCTCTCCAGCCACTCTTCCCCAAGCTTGTAGTGCTGCGTGGGGTTGTTGTGACCCACGTGCAGGAGCCGATACTTAACCTTTTTGAACCTTATACTATTGGCCTCAGCCCATCGATCCAGCCTGTCCAGACCCCTCTGTAGAGCCTTCCTGCCCTCAAGCAGATCAACGCTCTCACCCAACTTGGGGTCGTCTGCAAACTTACTGAGGGTGCACTCAATCCCCTTGTCCAGAGCATTGATAAAGATATTAAAGAGAACAGGCCCCAGCACTGAGCCCTGGGGAACAGCAGTTGTGACTGGCCACCAACTGGATTTAACTCCATTCACCACCACTCTTTGGGCCCAGCCATCCAGCCCATTTTTTTACCCAGCAAAGCATATGCCCATCCAAGCCATAAACAGCCAGTTTCTCCAAGAGAATGACATGGGAAACAGTGTCAAAAGCCTTACTAAAGCCTAGGTAGACAACATCCACAGCCTTTCCCTCATCCACTAAGCAAGTCACCTTGTCACAGAAGAAGATAAGGTTAGTCAATCAGGACCTGCCCTTCATAAACCCATGCTGACTGTGCCTGATTGCCTGTTTGTCCTGTATGTGCCACGTGATGGCACTTAAGGTGAGCTGCTCCATAACCTTGCACAGCACTGACAGGTCTGTAGTTCCCTGGATCCTCCTTCTTGTAGATGGGCATCACATTTGCTATCTTTCAGGCAACCAGGACCTCCCCAGTTAGGCAGGACTGCTGATGGAAAGTGGCTTGGTGAGCACTTCCACCAGGTCTCTGCTGTCTTTCACATTCTACTGGAAAGAAAGAAAATAATTTTCAAATTTTTTCTTGGCATTCTCAGCTGAGCTTTCCAATTCCAAATTGAGTATAGCATAAAAGCACGTTCCCAAAACGAAAATGGACTGAGGACTTCCAAATCCTCAGGGACTTCTCCCTTATTGATTCAAGGGGGAAAAAAAAAAAAAAAGAAAGAAAGAAAAAAACCTAGTGAAGAAGAAAACCACATGATAATAAGGGAGATTTTAATCACAAAAATCTGATTATTAAAAAAAAAGAAAAATGTTTCCTAGGTACCCTATAATCCCTTCTTTAGACTTTCAACCTTCAGATTGCATTAATCCAGCTATTCTGTAGCTGAGGCTGCCAACGAAGGGCCAGAAAAAGTTTCCTAAAAAACCAAACAATAAGCAAGTCAGAGACATTCAAATGCACTAAATGAAAAGTGTGCAGTTACAGCTCAGTGGCATATCAACTGATTTTCCTTTCACTCTTTTTCCAACTTTAATCAAACCCTAAAAGGCATAACTAGAAATAACGTATCTATGTATTTTTAAGGTTTATTTGTCTCTCCTTCTCCATCTGTATGTGCATCTGAGAATAGATACATATACATGTATACCTAATCTCTCTCTCCATATGTAACATATAAATATGCCCATATAGATAAAACTTGACAATGTATTTGTACAAATTCTATCTCACTTTATTAATACTTTGTCTAGGAAATATTTACCTGAATTAATGATGGAATAATAAAACTTCTTTATTCATGTTAGATTATAATCCATTGAGAATTGTCTGCTCTATGGTATAGTATATACCATACTTATCTGAGGTACTTTCCGTGTTAAGCATCTAAATAGGATTTAATGCAATAAAAACTCTCTGTCCAGTCTCCCTGCGGCTATGTACATTTCATTCTTTATGTACAGATTAAATATATGAGAATTTTCTATTTCAGACTGTAGAATTTTTCACATTTCCTGTTAAAAAGGTAAACATCCAGTTTATTTTTATAATATGAGACAAGACTGTGGAACCTCAAAAGATTTTCCATATCAGTTGGATGATCGTCCAAAAGTTTGGATTATTGGAAAAGACTTTCTTGAACAATCACAAAATCATATGTCTCTTACTAGCAGAATAAAATATAGTCAGATACAACAAAACTTTTATAAGAATTCTCTGTGGGAGACAGCAGGATATAACTTATTGAAACCAAAATCATAATAAATACAGAACAGTATATACCAAGAAATATAGTTTAGAAATAGGTGCATACTGTATATAATTTCCACCCTGTGAAATTATAGTCCTAAAAAGGCTGTAATTGCATAAATTTGAAACATCAGGATTCACTTTGTTCTGCAATCATTTTTGCCAGAGTTTTGGTTTCAAGCTATACTTCATGTTTCTAAATTATTTGTAGGCGCTTCATCTTATCTAATGTTGAAAAACACAGAAGTGTTTCCTTGCATACAAAAAAAAATAAAACAGCTCTTAATGGTACAGTGGAAATGTTAAGTAGTGATTATCAAAATAAAAATTTAGTACTGTATCCTAAGTACTCATAATTAATAACTATTTTAAATTAATGATTGATAACAATTTTAAATTAATGAACTCCTTCAGAATATTCTGCTTTAGAGAGATAGATCTCTTGTGAGCAGCAATGGTCTTCACATGTCAAGTTGATCTCAGTAAAGATATCTTTGGGTTATTGGTGGAACAACAAACACTAGTACAGATTTTTTTCTCCCAAGAATTACTCTGCTTTCCAGTTCTAGAGTAAATGCTTTCCAGCATTACTGGTGAAGTCAGCATATACTCATGCAGTCCAAATTAGGATTGGTTTTACAAGAAGCTGCACTGAACATCATTTTCGTCTTAGGTGCACTATAGATTTGTACATTGTATTAAGGTTTAGTGCTGTACACAGGTTTCATTCTGAAAAATACATCTAAAACCACATGCATTCTTAATGGCAATAATTATCAGGGATTTGAGAGTTTGTCATGTCAATACAAAATGGAAATTTATTTGGAGGAACATTGAGGGGTTTAAATACTTGTGGCAAATTCTTACAGTTTAGGACATCATAGTAGTATGAGTCTTTTGAAACAATCACTTGAACAGGATTTTTTTAATATTTACAGATGTGTAACACTTAAAGTTCATATTGTTCATATCTAGGTGCTATTCTTGTCTGTTTACATAGCATATTATGGATGAATACACAGGATATAGTATCCCTAGTTACACTCAACACACATTTTTTATGTGGTCAATTCACTAGTTATTTAATTTTATATTATATTTAATATCTGAGGAACTTGCAAATAATAAAAAAAAAGACTCATGGGCATTCAGTTTGATGCTACATGGCATAATTGATAAAAAAAAAAAAATTCCGGCCACAGTTTATTTATGGCATGTATTGTAAACCTTCATATAACACTTTGCTAGTGATGAATGCACGACTAAGAACTCTAAGTCAGTGAACTCCTTTGCTTTGTTAGGCTTGAGAATAACAGGATACATATAATTATTAGTCCAAATTTCATATTTGACAAAATATTATTAGCAATGTGTTAACACTCACATGCCAATCGTAATTTGTGCCCTAGATCTCTCTCAGAATGCTCTAGACAGCTATAAGCAAAAAGATAACACAACAGTATTTTCTACAATCTGTCCTCTTTTAATTTCTTATACTATTGCCTAACGTAAAATTCTGAAAATGGACTACTTAGTTAGTATTTCTTGTTTCCACACAAGAAAGTAAAATATCACTGGAAACAAAAGTTTTATTATAAAGATTAATACCTCCCATTATGTGAGTACACAAATCGGTGAGGTTATTCTTCATTGTAAAAACAATCAAATGAAGAAACAAAAAGGGCAAAGTCCAAGACTGAAATTATTTGGAATTACTATTGAGGAAGGTACAATCTTTAGTTTGTCTAGAGTGCTCAGAATAATTTAATTACTCTAGTAGACACATATGTAAATACATTGCCAACAATAACAGTTCAACCTAGTTTAAGTCAAAAAAAAAAAAAAAAAGGATTAACATGTTATTGTATTATTTAATGGATGGACACATACAAAGAATAATTCAGTAAACTTGAAAGACTTTTCCAAGAGCATTGTTATGCTGACTGGCTGCTGTTTTATTTCTATGAATACTGCATCCTATTTCAGAGTTATTTTATTTTGGAATTTCCTTATATTAGTCTCTCCTTAAAGTAAGAAGGTAAAAAATGGAGTTTGGCTTCCAGGGCAGTCTAAGCCAGCACACCAGCAGTTCAAGAGAAAAAGGACTGTACAAACTTTTACAGAAGAGAGAACTCTGGGGATGAGACAGATTTTGCTACTAAGTGTTTCCTGGAATCTCTGGACATGCAAACAAAAAAAATTTTATTTGTTCCATTTAAAATGTTTCTGGCACAGTCACCATGAAAGAGGAAGTTATCAATATAAATATAATATAAAAATTAGATGAACAAAAAATACTTAGATGCCTAACTTCCATTGGTGTCAATACCTTTGTGTTCCTGATCTTCATATATTATGAAGAGTGTTTATTTTGTCCGGCTTGAGACCTCTGACTCAAATAATAGGTTCCTGAATTAGTCAGTGGAGCCTCTCGAGGGCACACAATTTTACCTGACAGCTACGTTAGCCATTAATCTATGCTGCTCTGACATCTGCCCCCTGTCACTCTCCTCTTCTTTCAGTCAGCTTCAGCACTCATGCTCATAGGGTTTGTGAGATGACTGAAAAGTAATCCCAAAGGAAAGAAAAGCAATTTTTGCTAGATGCCTAGCTATGCTAATAGTGACTTGGGTGCAACAAACCGTAACGCCAAGACATGGTGAAAGTGGGTGTGCATAACCAAGAGGAAAGCAGGGAGAAGACAACATAAAGGTGTTTTGGCTCAAACTGATTATGAAACATCACGCAACAGCTGGTCACAGTAGATTCCCCACAGGGTTGATATAAATCAAGAGGCACCTGTATGGCATAAATCATATCACATCAGACCAGAACTGCTCTGCAGCTACCCATGTCTTCCCATCAAGGTGGCTTTTGTCTGGACTGACAACTCCATTCACTGTACAGGATCTTAGACTCTGGTTAAACATCCAGGATGACATACCTGAAGTTGGAGTTTGTGAGTATCTTCCTTCATGGTACCTATACATAACAGGTGAATACTAGGCTTTCAAAAATGTTTAAAGTAGAGCTTTCAGAAACATTTTAGGTTGAACCATTTAACACTATGAATTTTGTAACTGGAAATGTCATAGGTATGGTATATCATAGAAATTTATAGCCCAGGTCTTCTGGCATGTTTTCATTTTGATTAATAAATTCATTGAAATATAACTCCATACACAGAGATCTGTTAATGATTTACCATCACCAAACACAAGAGATAATTTCATTATTATTTTGATGTTATTTAAGGCTATACATGAATCACACTATTACTTAATTGGCTATCTGATATCTAGTTACAGAAACTTGAGAGCAAGGAACACATTTCACTGTGATAAAAGAAAAAAGTATATTAGTCATATCAACTCTTTAATTAGACATTCAGTTAATTTTGTTTATGAGTTGTTCCTGCTTCATCTCCTTTGTACTCATTTATATGAGTAAAAACCATATTGGTTGATGGTTCTTGTTTTTCAGCAGAAGTATACATGATAAATTTGTGATACTGAGAACAACATAGCAAATATTTTTTTAAGGCTTGATTTTAGTCATACAGCTCATCAAACTTGAAAGATAATTTTAATTTTAGCAGATGATATTTTTAATGGTAAACTTTGAGTCTTTTAATATTGTCATGTCAGAAGATTTATTTTTCAGACTTTTTTTTAGTTGCTCCTCTTAGTGGCATGAAAAAAATAATGTCAAGATTGTTCCTGACTTTGAAATATTCCTTTGCTATGGAAAAAATATACTGACTTTAATACAACCTGCAGAAGTAAGGTTATTGACTCTACAATACTCTGAAAACGTATGGTATGATTAATCTTAGAATTGTGGGTTAGGTTATCTTATTTTTACTTTCATAGATTCATAGATTCATAGATTGGTCCAGGCCGGAAGGGACCTCCAAAGGTCATCTAGTCCGACCTCCCCGCAGTCAGCAGGGACACCCCCAACTAGACCAGGTTGCCCAGGGCCTCGTCGAGCTTCACCTTGAATATCTCAAGGGAAGGGGCCTCAACCACCTCCCTGGGCAACCTGTTCCAGTGTTCCACCACCCTCATGGTAAAGAATTTTTTCCTAATATCCAATCTAAATCTCCCCTTCTCCAACTTAAAACCATTGCCCCTCGTCCTGTCACTGCAGGCCTTTGTAAAAAGACCCTCCCCAGCCTTCCTGTAGGCCCCCCTCAGGTACTGGAAGGCTGCTATGAGGTCTCCCGGAGCCTCCTCTTCTCCAAGCTGAACAACCCCAGCTCCTTCAGTCTGTCCTCATAGGAGAGGTGCTCCAGCCCCCTGATCATTTTGGTGGCCCTCCTCTGGACCCGCTCCATCAGGTCCATGTCCTTTCTATATTGAGGGCTCCAGACCTGCACACAGTACTCCAGGTGAGGTCTCACCAGAGCAGAGTAAAGTGGCAGAATCACCTCTCTGGATCTGCTGGCAACACTTCTTTTGATGCAGCCCAGGATGTGATTGGCCTTCTGGGCTGTGAGAGCACATTGCTTGCTCATGTCCAGCTTCTCGTCCATCAGCACACCCAAGTCCCTTTCCTCAGGGCTGCTTTCTAATATCTCATCCCCCAGTCTGTATTTATACTGAGGATTGTTTCTTCCCAGGTGCAGAATCCTGCACTTGCTTTTGTTGAACCTCATGAGGTTCATCTGGGCCCACCTCTCCAGCCTGTCCAGGTCTTTGTCTGACTTTATGTTACAGGCAATCATCAATGAAAAGGCTTCCAAATTAATCATTGTAAAAGCAAATCACTTTATTTTTGAAATTCTTCGCTTCTTTTCTCTACACTGAAAATCAGAATTTTCTGTAAGAATAGTGACCTGTTGTCATCCGCATCATATGTACAAAACTATCAAACACCCACCCTCACTGCATTCAGCGAGTGTCTGTGCACATCCTTTTTCTCAATTCCACTTTTCATAAGCTTTTTATGTAATTAGAAGTAGAGTTCCAGCCTGAAGTAGATCAAAAGAGAAGAGTGTACCAAGAGAAGTCAGTATCTTTCAGAGCTTGAACATCTCCTCCTTTGAACTTTGCTTGTCATTTAGAAGTGTTATCCTTATTATGACAAGATGGTATCACTGATCGATCTATCACCTAGTATTCTGCAGTATCCCTGCCCCGATCTCCTTTTTTGCTTTGTGGCAATCTGTTAACAAGTGTGGGTGTGGACCAACTCCTCTCAGCTGTCATAATATCCCAAGGCATGAAATGTAATTCATGAGGTTTTGTGTCCTAAATTCAGTATACTTTGTTCAGAATTAGCTTAATGCATGAGAAGATCCATGTGGGCAGTCACCCCACTGGGTGGATATTTCACTGCTGAGGCTGTGCCTGGAGGCAGCTCTGAACTCCCACAGGGGAGAAGGCTCCACTGGAGCATGGGTTTATATAAAGGTCATATTAACCTGGGAGCTGGATTACCCTCCAGATGGCAGCCCATGCTTTAGGGTTGAAATGAATCTAACTCTTCTTGGAAAGAAAAGAATTTAGAGCAGCCTGTTTCTAGGTCTGTATTCAGCATGTTTGGGCTTTTGAAGGAGTTGTCTCAATCCTCAGGACAGTAGAGGTTTCAGGCAGATGGAGAAGAGAGTAGAAAGACGAAGATGAGAGAGACTGCAGACCAATCTAACGCACTATGAGAAAAGTCTTAACTACCAGTCTGCTGACACTGGTGGTTAGCGACTGTAAGATTCCTTGATAATCTTGATCCCAGGTAGATGTAGGTAAGGAATATGCCAAAGAGATTTGTCAATGGAGCTGATTCCTCTCCAGTACAAGTCCCTGGTATGTTAGGTGTTACTTCTACAACTCCACAACCCACACATACAGAGAAAAGTGTTGGACTGCCAGTAGCAGTTTACAAGCAATCCACAGATGAAAAGTAGGACTTCACTAGTTAGAGATGGCTGAAGATGGAAACTGTGGTTTATGTATAATTGCTGGTTATTTCCAAGTCACTTAATTGGGGTATCAAAAGTAACTGAGCTGTTGTAGATCAGCTGAGCCTCAGTAATTGACTCCTAGCAGCATTTCCTGAAATAAGTATTTAGTACATTGTAAATGCAAGCTAAAACATTGCTCAAGTTTAAGATGGAATCACAGAATCATGGAATTGTTGGAGTTGGAAGGGACTTTCTAGAGATAATCTAGTCCAACTCCCCTGCCAAAGCAGGATTGCCTAGAGCGCATTACTCAGAGCTGCATCCAGGTGGGTCTTGAAAATCTCCAGAGAAGGGGACTCCACATCCTCCCTGGGCAGCCTGTTCCAGGGCTCTGTCACCCTCACCGTAAAGAAGTTCTTCCTCATACTTGAATGGAACTTCTTATGTCCCAGCTTGTGCCCGTTGGCCTCGTCCTGTCACTGGGAGCCACTGAAAAAAGTCCGTCTCCATCCTCCCTCAAACCACCCTTTAGATACTTATAAGCATTATTAAGGTCTCCCCTCAGCCTTCTCTTCTCCAGGCTAAAGAGTTCCAGCTCTCTCAACCTTTCTTCATAAGGGAGATGCTCCAATTCCTTAATCATCTTTGTTGCCCTACTCTGGAGTCTTTCCAGTAGTTCCCTGTCTCTCTTCAACTGGGGAGCCCAGAACTGGATGCAGTATTCCAGTTGTGGCCTCACCAGTGCAGAGTAGAGCGGAAGAATGACCTCCCTCGACCTACTGGTCACACTCTTCCCTATGCAGCCCAGGATCCCTTTGGGCCTCTTGGCAACAAGGGCACATTGCTGGTTCATGGATAGTTTACTATCCACCAGAACCCCCAGATCCTTTTTCTCAGAAATGCTTTCCAGCAGGTCTGTCCCTAACCTATATTGGTGTCTGGCACTCTTCCTCCCCAGGTGAAGGACCCTACTCTTGCCTTTATTGAAACTCATTAGATTCTTTTCTGCCCAGCTCTCCAGCCTGTCCAGGTCATGCTGGATGGCAGCACAATCCTCTGGAGCCAGTCCTCCCAGTTTGGTATCATCAGCGAACAAAGGCAGCAGGATTTTCTTTTCAAATGGGTAACAGTACACGTGATCACTTACTGTAGCATAGAAGATGTTATGCAATGCCAGGAACTGTGATAATAAATTTGTGAGTTAAAGAACAATACTGAATTCATATTAAATTATCTTTCTAATATCAATTTTGTCTATTCAGAATGTAGCAAAATACAGCTCCTTCACAATTAGTACAGATAAATTCATTGAAATGATTGGACCATTTGTACTTCTATTGGAAAGCGCTGAATTTTAAGTGCACACACACTGCTGTGTACATCACAAGTGTATCACAAGTTATATTCTACTTTGAAACCTCAAAATCTTTTTCATATTTGTTTCTGTTATCTGCTAGCAGTATAGCAATTTATCATACATGAGCACCATTTCCAGGAAGTTCCATTTCTTTTCTTAGATCTTCTTAAAGTAGGGTCATACCATCAAGCCTTTCTATCTTACAAACACATTCAATAAAGGAGGCTGTTTATATGTATTTTTTATGACCTTTGCATACAGAATGATAACTTATATGTCGTATTTGAAAGGTGCATTTCCATACAGTAAACGTGTAATTTACCTACCCCCAAACGCATTATATATCATACAGGTAAATATGTGTACATAAATACACTTTGTTTATTAAAATACAACATAATGTTGTGTTTGAATTAAACCTTTGTGTTTATATTCAAATTAATTAGAAAAAAAAACCCCAAATGCAATCATCTGAAAATTATTACCTGTCATTATTTTAGGTCATATTTTGCAGCACTGAAATATATTCAGCTAGATCAGAAGAAAAGAACAAAATCTGAACAAAAGTAAAATTTAAATTTTCATTATAATTTTACAGTTCAAACTAGGGGAAATGTAAAACTATACACTCTAAATAATGAAAAGCCAGCATGATATGTAAGTATCATCAATTTTATTCTCTAGTAAATTCTATAAAAAAAAGAATAATTTTTATTCTTTTTATGAAGGATATAGAAGGATATATTGTTTTAAAGCCAGCAGTCTACCTTCAAATCTAGCTTTTTAAAAGAAAAATGTTGGATTCTGGCATCCACATGTTGCCTGTGTAGATTACAGGCACAAGTAGGACCAGATTACAGTAATTCTAGATTTTACAGGCTATGTGGAATAACAATTAATCCATAAAAAAAATGTTATCTTACACACAGATGAGAAACCACATCCTGCATCATTGTCCTTATGATACTAAGCAATAAAAGTGGTTTAACACACAAGAAAAAGTTGGATTTTATCTATTGACTGTTTTCTAATAAATTAGAAAAAAGATAAATACATTACTGTGAAATCTGGAGTTTAATATGAGAACTGAAACTGGGTAAAGACAATAAAAGGAATTTTTTTTATTAAGCTTCATTTTTCTTTATCCGCCTGTGCTATGGAGTTCTGCCTACATAAAACACTTTTCCAAAGAATGTTTATTTTGCTCTAAGCAAAGATTGGAGAAGAAAAAAAAAAAGACAAAAAAAAGAAAGAAAAAGAATCAGTTAATCATTAGTAAAGGTAAATTCTTGTAAAGGTCTGTGTTGCCTCTTTAAAAGCATAAGACAATAACAGAAATAAACTGAAAGTAGGTGACTTTAGGGACAATCTCTATCATGCAGCTACATTAAATAATTTGTGTTGCATTAGTCTCACGGATTTTTTTTCAAATAACGTCTAATACTGGGAGAAAGTGCCTCTGGCAGAATCTTTACATGAATTTTGATTAAAATAGATAATATTATTAAGGATCTTTAAATAACATATGTTTCTCGTAAAACTTCACTTTTTAAAAACGTATTGGTTGAAGTAGTAAGTAAGTAAAAAAAAAAAAGTGAGGTGGAAGTCTAGCATATGTAAGTAAAGATAAAACTATTTCAGAAGTATTGCATTGAGAGGAACTCTAAGAGTTTTCTCAGTCCCAACCTTTTTCTGATTCTCTTTAGCTGATCAGCTTCAGATATCTTTGCAATTTAAAGCCTTTCCAGTTACATAACATAAATAGAGATTTAAGATTTTGCATCTCTCCACGGATGTAAATGATTCAGAAGCCTGAGGACAATTGAATCAATTCTGCATTGGAAAAACAATGTAATTGTTTCTTTAAAAAGACTTAAAAAGCACCCTTAAGGTTTTATTCTATGTATATGTAAAATACGGCTTCTCTCCTTGCCAGGCTTCAGTCTCTAGAGGGTTGTACCCTTTTCTCTTTAGTGATATACCCTGTATGCCAGAGAAGACACTTTTACATGCAATACTGCTGACATATGTTTTGTTCACAGAAAGGCCAAAGCCACCAAATTTTCAGTTCCAGTTCTGTTTCTTATATTTCACCTAGCAAATAGTTGGCTTTCTCTATTCAGACAGTGGCTGAATCCCACCCTTATCATAAATATTTTTCTCCTGTAATGAATAATGATAATTTTCTAGTCTGGGCTCTGCTTTCTTTTACTTATTACTCTTATTTCCTGAGAGTTATTCTAGTGTAACTGCAAAGGACTATCTAAGATTCAAACACTGTGCCTTTTGCAGTCCTAGAATAACTGCGAGTGGTGGACTGTTCTCCACTTGTCTATCTGAGAGACATTTAAAGGATGAGTATTCAGTTTCCAAGTAGTCTTTGGCTGTACTGCTAGCAGAGATGGGACAGACAATTCTCATAGCAGTAAAGCAAGAAAGACTTGTGTGAAAGAGCACTTTTTGGAACAGCAAAAGCTTCATAAGTGGCAGTTCCTGTAATGAAAGGGGCCTCCTCTCATGCTGAAGTTTCACCCAAATACCCTGAGAGTAGAAGAGACTTCCTCCTTCCCCAGGATCCTCCATAAAAGTGACAGATAAGTCATTGAACAAAAGGAAGTCATTATCTCAGAAACCTCTTCGTTGTCCCACATCCTTACCTGCACTCACAGGAGGAGCATCAAAAATCTTCTAACACTCAGATACCTGTACATTTCATACATGGCAAAAAAAACTAATACAGGTATTTTTCTTTCAGACTACTTGTTGCTGAAATACATTTACCAGTGATGGCCAGGCAGAGAAAACTATAACTGAAATATTTAAACCTTTCTTGGTTCACAGTGTCCACATATTTTTCTATTATGTTTGTCACAAACAAAAACTGTGAGATTTTGGAGGAAAGACTTCTATTCTACTGTGTATAGGCTGTCTACAGTAATGCCCAACTGATGATACCTAGTCACAGTAGCTGTTATCACAATAGTAATAATTGTTTTGCTCTTTCCTGGGAAAGAGATTTAGATTACAGTTATTGCTCCTAAGTCTCTTCTTCTCCAGTGTCCTTACCTCTCCATGAACCCTATAAAGGTTTCAATCCTGTATAGAACACTGTCTTCTTCTTCCTTCACCACTATCTTCCCAGTCAATAACAGAAAGAAAGGCAAAGAAGACAAGAAGGGCAAAACTTATTCCATACAGTACAAATATCTCTGAAAATGATACTAGATAAATAAAAAATTCTACACAATCTATTCAACAACCTTCTTATTAGAAGACACTTTGCAGCTGCCAAGCACCCTACAGGAATCTATGAAGATAGAAGCCACCAGTGATCCTTTATAGTGTTCATTTGACATTTCTTGCTACTGAAAACTCTGTCAGGTCATAGTGTAATCTCAGAAGGAGTCCTTGCACTAAGACACAAAAATATGTTGTTTAGCATAGCTTGCATTTGTTCTTTCAGCAGCTTTGCAAGGAATCAGAGCATGTGTTTGGGTGCATCCATCATCTATCCACACTACCACTTTTAATGGGAAATAAAATGTAAAGAAAATCTTTTGCATGCATATGTGAGTGACTACAAATTTCAAGGCAGTATTTATTAGTACTCTTCTCCACACTGATCCCAAATGAGCATTATTTACAGGCAGAAGCCTATTCATGTTTCAGCAGTACAGAGAACATGTTCCAATCTCTGGCACTACTTCTGGAATGGACTAAACAGACGAGAAATGCTGAAATGCATACTATTTAATTCAGTGCACCTGCTTGCCTTTTGTTAGACCACTTTGTATCAGCAATATAGTTTCTGTGACTTAATGAGCTATGCATGCTTGAGCTTATGAGACATCACACACAAACTTCTTCATTAGCAGTTTACGTAGTTATGGAAAGAACCATAGTGCAGAAATGCTTAATGAAACACACACTAGCTTTTTACAAGCACTCAGCATCTTTTGCTATGTTCCATATTCATGGCAGATTTTTCCTCTGAGTACTTTGTGTATTCCTTATCTCTGTTATCAGACATTGATTTTTAATTATGGGTATGATATTTAGAATTGAAATCTTGCAATATATTATGCCTTGTGTTCTGTTCAAATTTCAATAAACAGCCTAAACTTTAGAAATAGCTTTAAAGATATTCAAGGTATCCTTCAAAGACCTCTAACCAAACAGCTGGCTCTGAGAAAGGAGAAAAGATATGTGTGGTAATTAGTATAAGAAATAAGTAGATTGGGAGACTAGGTATAATGGGCATAAACAGAGAACCTCCAGGAGAATGAAAAATCAAACCTATTCAAAACCAGAAGTTCAGGCATCGGGCCATGAGAATGCAGGAAACACACAAAACCTTTGCTAAAAAGGAAAATGGTCTTCACAGGGGTTGAGGAAAAACAAGCAAAGACTTGGAAAGAGCAAAACAAGATGAGGGAATCGTGATGTACACCATAGTCACAGCCTATTATGAATATCATTAGGGCAACACATGGTCCCCACTGTGTGACAAGGGAAAGGGAAATCCACAGATTCCCTCATTGGTGTAGCGTGCCACAAGAAGCAGACAAATGCAGAAGAGAAGGAGGATGTGTATTGGGGGCTGCATGATGACTGTAATGGAAGGGCAAAAGGTCATAGAAGAAAGGATCTGTCTTGTTTGTGCTGCCAGGATTACAATAGATATCAAGTGAGACACTCCTTAATAATCTTCTAATTGGTCAATGTCAGCCTGCAAGGCTCATACTGATTCCTTCTGTTTGTTAAATGAAAACTGAAAGAAATGTAAACAAATTCTGTTGCAGAAAATATACTAATTTTCTAATTATATTAAAGCATGCTGGGTTATAATTATCCAGTTGTGTTTCTGTTGAAAACTTATACATAAAAGCATATTTCAATAAGTATCAGAAAATATGATGTGCGTATCAGAAAGTATGATTCTTCTATCTCCTGGCTGGGAAAAAAAAAGTAAGAAAGAAAAAAAAAAGAGAGAGATAAAAAAGAGGAAAGAAGATGGAAAAGGTGGTCAGCAAGTACTCTGTCTTCTGAGAATGATTGTTATGGCACTCTTCATTTGGCCTTTGAAGCACTAGCATTTCCGTATACTTTTATCTTAACTATTCATTTTCAGTTTTAAGCTTATTACTGTCATGTAAGATTTGTGAGAATGACTGCTCGTGAGTAAAATCAGCTACAGAGGATGATGTAGACCCTGTCCAGGAGAACTCTGCACTAGCTTTAACAAGGCTATGCTTGCCTTTTAGTGACTGTTTACCTCTCTAGACTACATTGACCATGGGAAATTGCATTTGATATTGTATTGATCTGTGATAGTCTGCCGGATTGTCTATATTACTCACACTTCCTTCTATGTTTGCTAGCAAAATCTGTGCAATCATCAAATCGGTGCAGGCCAGGGCAGTAGAGAGTCCGTTCCTGACATTTCAGTATCCACCCCTGCCTGTTTGTACATATGTATACACCCACTAACACAAACAAACAGTTCTTAAATAAAGAGGAATTTTCTCAGAGAATTTGTCAGGTTAATCTTCACTTAAGCAAAGCTTTGATAATTCTTCAATAAAGGTTTGGTTCAGCTGACTGGAACAGTTGAGAAATATATGGTGTTTTTTTCCTGGGAGTCACTCGTATGAATCCAACTCAGTAACTCAACAGGCAATAATTGAAGACTTTTACATGGTGTCTAACTGTAAGCCATCAGCATTCATTTTGCAGTCCTCAATGCCACAGAAAGGCAAAGGCTTAGGTTAGTTAGCAAAAATGAATTACTGTCAGCTACCAAGATGGGCCAGGGTCAGGAGCTGCAGACATTTCCACAGCAAGCCTGGTGGCAGACAGCAAGCAAGTGACTTTCACTTCCCTGCCACACTCCCACTATCATTGTACAAATTCAGGTCTATCCCCCTTTTAGAAAAGAGGATAGAGCAGAAAGAGCCACTGCAGAGCTTCTGATGACTCAATAATTCCTTGCATAGAGCTACCTCTTTAGTGTTAGTGGTGTCATTAGTTGGGAGAAGTTTCTTCAGTCTCCCTGCAATAATCAATTTTGAAAAATCCTGATGAAAAAGTGCCCTGTAGCATTAGTTTCAGTTGTGGTTATACACTTGTGAGACACAATGAAGAGGCATGTCAAAAAGAGAAACATTGATTATTCTTGTGTCTAAGTGATTAAATAGAATAGATAGAATAGGATGTTGATGGACAAGCACTATAAAATTGTGCTTTTAAAATAAAAATACATATTTTAAAAGTGGGGGGAAGAAGAAAATACTAGAAAAATATGGTTAAGTAGTTGTTTCCTCTTATACATGCAGGGTTCAATAGCTGGGAAATTTTTGTCCATTAAAAGCTATAGGAGATGTTGGGCACATTATATTTATAATATATGTTGGGCATATTATATTTACTAGTAGCACTCTATCCTCCTGATTTAAACATAAATTAATAAATAATAGTAAGTTCCTAGCCTTTACTGACATTCTCAAGGTATATAAAACTACTGGGTTTTTTCCCCCATTTTTAATTGCTAAAAATGTTTAGAAAATTATTTTATAAACACAACATTTCCAAGGGTTTTTTAGTCTGTGTAGCTCTTACAGAGCTCTGTCAAGAGAATGTAAGACATGAAAGCTAAATATTTAACAACTCACGTCTTTTCCATTATTCACTGTGTTGCCAGGAAAGCACCTTTACAGGGATAAGGGGCTAACATCAGAGAAATACAGTGCAGAAGCACAATGAGAAGCCTCAGTTATTTCAGTGTGGCTACTTATT
Source organism: Limosa lapponica baueri (assembly GCA_002844005.1). Taxonomy (NCBI): domain Eukaryota; kingdom Metazoa; phylum Chordata; class Aves; order Charadriiformes; family Scolopacidae; genus Limosa; species Limosa lapponica. The sequence goes on along the minus strand of KZ505687.1, from coordinate 710,189 downwards.
GTAGGATGTCCTTAGACAGTAAAAAGTTCTTTTAAAATGTAATTAGAAAATAAACTTTAATTAAATCTTTATAAATTCTTTTCAACACAAGGCTTTTATGGGGTTCTGTTCATGTCTGTAGGTGGAATAGCTATCAAATAGTTTGTCCATATGCTATATTTTCTATTATCTTTTGTCATTTTCAGAGGATGAGGAATGAAAAACATGATCTAAGGACAAAAAAAAACAAAACAAAAAAACCAGGGGCAACAACTTTCTCTCTATTAATTCACAGTATATGAAAGATGTGTTCTTCTTTAGACAGAGTAAAAATCTGAGTTAAAAGGAGATAGAAAGCTCACTTGTCAAGCTGGCACTAGGAAAACTTGGGACATGAAGCTCTATTGTGCACGCAGCATGGAAAGACATTAGAGAAGCTGTGGGCATGCTGCCTCCCCATGGAAAAATAAATCACTATTCGCTTTTGTTCTCAGCATTTGAAACAATGCTTCCTCAGATGCATTGTCAAAATTCCATCCTTTATAGTTGAAAAGATTAAGGATTTTCTAATTCCTATGTCCTGAATTATGGGGACATAAATTACTTTTGGACATACTAGTGTAGCAAAGACATATCTTCTATATTAGTTTCTTGTTTTTAAACAAAAGCTTCAAGTCTTCCAACTTTTAGCAAAATTTTCTCTACAGAACCTAAATCAAGGAGTGTCATTTGAAGGGTCGATTGCATGTGTTGCGTGCACGAGGATTTTCTTAAACCTCATAGATACTTCTAGACTTTGCAATGGAAATATTTTCTTGAAATCTATGCCTAATTCTAGATGAAGGAGTGAAAGAAACTAACTGGAAAACATGGAGGAAAAAAAAATAATTCCTTGTAGATCTACCTTAGTCTGATTGTTTCTATTGCTTTGTTCAGGTTACCATCCACATGAGTAAACACGGCTAACCCTTCTTAGTTTCAATCACCACATCTGGCAGGTGTGCCTACACAACACTGGCACATATTGGAGTAAAAGAGGTATTTTGCTGAACCACTCCAGCTTTATCTGTGCAAGCCTATCTGCTGATACTCTCATTGAGCCTGATGTCAATGTATCTCTTATACTAGCAAATAGCTTCCATCTGCTCCATTGCATCCAAGGACCAGAGGATCTGTCTGCAGTCTCATGCAGAGACTGGCATGGGGAAGAGGAACCCAACATGACCATTCATGGATAACTGCTATAGGAACTGATTGCTCCTCTAAAAGGGTTGACAAGTTGTATTTTAGTAGTTAACGCTATAATAATGTCTTTCTATTTTTATAGAGGACATTTTATATAGAGGACATATGCATTCAAAATATTCAAGAATTTCATTTTGTAAATTAATAGAATCAACAATTGCATTGTAGTCTGTTTTTTCTTCACAAGTATTTAATGTTTCTGCCTGCCTCCTTTTGCATCTCTGTTTGTGTCAGAAGAATAGTTATTGACTTCCTTGAATCGTATGTTGTAGCCACATGCTCTATTTATACAAACTGCTCAGTAACAATGAGGGGGTGGATGCTTCCACCATATTGTTCACACTGAGTTTTGTCACCATCCTGGAGAGATTTCTTTCTCTTTTTCTATTTGCTCTCCTATTACTTTCTTTGGCTTTATGGCTGCTTCTGAAGCTGTTCTTTTATTATTTGTTTTATGGTTTGTCTGAAAGAGCTGTTAAACTAGTGACAAGCAATCTATCAACAAGGTGATAGTATGGTGATTTTAAATTTGCATTAGCTGAAAGACACCCAACTTACTCTTTGCTAAAGAAAGTTTGTGTCCCACTCAGCTTTTGTCCCATGCTCTACCACATAGACTATGCTTGTCCTGTGCCTCTTCTCTTTCCCAAGATCTAGAGCAATAACCCTCTCACTCCCACCCCATACTAGGAGTTGGGGATGCAGAAGCTAGATTTGCTGTTTCCCCTTTGCTGCAATAATGCCGGAGCTGCTACACAAAGCGGGGGATTCTGGGTCTTGAGGCTGGTTTGGGTAGAGTGCAACTTGAACAAAGGATGGGGAAGGACTGATCCCCAGTGCCATCATAGGTTACAAGAGAAATTTACCCCTGGAGCATTACAGGCCTACTCTTAAGGACGTTAGGGATGAGACAGATGTGGCCTTGGCCACAGTACACCTTCATTCCCTGACCTAGTCTAGTACTTTGTGCAAGAAGTTAAATAAGAAATAATGTTGGTAGCATCAATGGTGGTGGTGGTAGGTGTTTGGGAGAGTATAATTGCAATGACAGATTAATTAGACTTTAATTGCGGCCTAAGCAGATGTAATAACATGTATCACAAGCATGAATTGAAAAAATTAAGTGTAGCTCTTGGATACATTCTCTGAGTATGTAAGGTTTATTTTCCTGAGGGGTCTTCTTTTTTTTGTAAGCTCTTTCCGTGCTCTAAATGCATGAAGATAATTGAAATAATTAAAATCTACTAAGTTAGAATGCAATATTAATGAATCTTTCCCTGCTTAAGACAGTAGATTTGAAAACTAAGTCAGCGATACCGAATTCTTTTTGCAGAGTAATTGAAAGTGGTTTCTTTGCATTCTTTGAAAGATTATATTTCCTTGATTTATTGTTGTTTACTTAGACATGCAACCATGAGATAGGCACAGTTATATTATCACACTAGCATCAACAGATTAAGGCAAAGTTTCAGTTGTCCTAGGTTTAGACATAGGCAAAATATGTAACCACTTTTGCGTAGCTACTTTTTGTGGCCAATTGCCTTCATAGGCAGTCTTTTTTGCCTTGTTTTTGACACTGAAGTACTATCTATTGACTAATAGAAATGGAATTTTCAAAGTTCAGGTGTGCCTTTGTTGAGCAAACTGTTATACAGTTATTTAAGTATTAATATAATACATTTATATATGAGTCTTGTAGACAATGTTTTTCTAGTCTAAACGGAAATGCAAAAACCTGAGCAGATTATGTGATCCATGAATTGAAGTCATTCAGCACAATCAGTAAGAGACAGACTATTCTTAGAATCACACAAGTATTTTGTACACATATTCACATTGTAGCTATAGTCTCCATAGTGTTAATGACTGTACCTCCACTGATAAAAGCAAGCCTTTCACCATGTACCCAAACAAACACCTCAGGGGCCTTTACATATTCCACCTCAGTACTAGCACTGTAGGCCATAGGAGTCACTCAGCGGATGACAAACTCCTTAATGAACAATGTTAAGTGAGGACAACTTATAGACCAATTTCACTGTTCTTCATACAATACTGTTGATTTCAATGCATAGCTTCTGGCCTTGCATGAATACCCTATTGCAGAAGTTACAGAGCTTGCAGATGTAAATGAAAGTGTATGTTCAAACCACTCTGGAATTTATTCTGACCCAGAGTTATCAGGCTGGATAGTAATGAAACAAGATCAATGTCTGCTTGATTTTTTGTACTGTGCTGCTGCTGCATTTCAGAGAACATGAGATCAGTGAATAGGTCTACCTGAACATCTGGGAATGCTAAAGATTTTTTTTCCTCTTGACAGAACAGAAAGAGCAGTAGAAATGTTTCGATCCCCCTTTCTCTGTTTCCTGCAGGGGTATTGGAAAGAGTTGACAAACCTACAGCCTTCAAGTCTGGCAAGAAGGCCAGCAAAACTAAAATAGATTTTATGAAAGCATATTTGATGTGCTACCAAGAAATGACATTGTTACCTTTCAGGGAGGAAAAATAAGAATGCCTTGTACTCTGGAAACCAACAATGAAACTAGAAGAGACATACAGACAACTAGAGTTTACAACAAAACACAGTTTCTTGCTTTGTTGTTCTTTCCTCAGCTCTAGGATAGATGCTACATTGCCTTGCAACACAATACAGAATGACTAAAGAAAAATCCCTGCTTGTTACTGTGATAACACAACCAAGACAGGTTTCAGATTTCATTTTATCTGTTAATTAGGGTTTGGAATTTACTTTCATGGGATTTTGCTTTATAAATTTCAGTCATCAATAAAAATATTTATTCTTAACTTACATCAATTAGAGAATAACATATTTTTACCACTGAGAACATGCCATATTTTGACATCTGATAAACACTGTACTTTAAAGTGATGTTTTTTAACTTTGAGGTCAAACTCTGTTGTTGTTTAGCAGTTAAATGATTTTTCATGCTTAATGTTCAAGAACATAAGCTTTCTGTAATGAGTTTTATGAGACATGCTGACACTGCAGGGGGAATTATCTCTTCTTTCACAGTTCAGAAAAAAGCCAGAAACATCAGCACAGCAGACCAAACAACCCACAAGCCCTGGCTGCCAATCTACCTTCTTTTCATAATGTACAGATTTATGTCACACATTAGTGTCTGGTCCTTAGGGAAAATGACAGAGCACTTCAGTCAGTAATGAACTGCCTTATTATAAGGAAAGCCCAAAGCTTTCCCAAAGCAATAATTTCCTTTGGGCTCAGTACTTTGTATGTGACCTTTTCACCCATCCCTCTCACCCATGGATATGCTGTGGGCTGTTTCTTCAAAGTTCAGAAGGATTTTGGATATCTGTTCTTCTCTCCTCTGTGCAGCTGTTTAGGTGCCTCATCTCCCTTGAGAGCCAAAAACTTTCAAAAGGCAGTACAGAGCATTTTGAGTAGTTTCTTACTCTCCATACCTCTCTTGAAATACCCATTTCTCTCCACTGCTGATTTAGGTCAGATGGGAGATTAGGCCCATAAACTGCACAGCTTTTTATCTTTCTCATGTTAATAATCTGAAGATTTACTCCTTTCCATATTAGACGTCTATCCTGTACAAGCCACATGGTGACCTGCGGGATGAAGGAATGTAACCCATTAGAGGGAGTTTATCGCTCTCTTCATGGAGCTCACAAATAGGGGCTAGATTCCTGAGAAGGCCTGTGTAGACACCATGCCTCCATCTTCAGCTGGTTTTGTGTAGTAAAGATTAAGCAGGATGCCAATGGGAAAAGTAAACCTTGTACTAGGAAACTGTGGACTGAAATTTGGCCCTGGATGGCAGAGTCTGGACGTAGGGGTGTGGGCAAAGCAACGTTGCAGTCAGCGTAAAAAGATTACCGCATTCTCACAGTGGAGTGTAGCCACCTTTAGATAAGGTTTACAGCAAGGTTAACATCCCTTTATACTAGAAGGTACTATCTCAAGGTAAAAATCACTTCTCTTAGAAGAGCTTGCACCAGTCTCATACTATGAAAGAAAGATAAGGAGCATAGGGTGGAAACAGGTGGAAAATAAGGCACATGAAAGAATGCAGTAGAGCATCTTTTGTCAAGAAGGCTTGATGTAAGCTTTGAAATGCTAGAAAAAGAGGTGGAAGAAGTCCAGTGTGTAGGAATATAGAATAATATTGATAGGAGATAAGCTGAAATCAAGCCACCTTTCTTAGTAGGAGCCCGTGGGAGTGGATGACAAACTCTCTCTTTAGTATCAAGAACAAGCTGTTCACATAAATTGAACCTTTGAACTCCTATTTCTGCAGCTTCACCTGCAAGCTTCATTTATACATTTCATAGATTTCTCCTATTAGTATTGATGCAAGATGGTATATGTAATTTGCTTAATCACTCTAAATGTAAGAAGAATCTGTTCTCACCTTGATATACGCACAACATAAGTTCGTATTTACAAGACCTTCACTTGCACAGCAAGGGAGTAATAGACTCCTTCCATCTCTAAATAATCAAATTTTCCATTTTAAAGAAGAATTCAGGGGTTCCAGGTTTATTATTCAAAGGAACACACACAGTAACAAAGCATTTTTTTTTCCTTTCAGAACCTAAACTTTCATAACTAAAAATGTAAAAACCTTAATTCTGTAAGAGTTTTCTGACTAAAAGTTTCAATAAAGAAAAAACAAGAAAGCATTCCTTAACATCCATGACCCTCCAGAGTACAATAATAATTCCATCCTTTTAAGATACAAGTGGAAATTCATGGAGAAAAGCACAGGTATTTTTGTGTTCAGTGAATTAGTCAGAGTACCATAGTGTGAGTTAATGCATTATGCTTTTGTTTTCACTGACTTCTAATAGAATTTCCAGGAAAAGCTAGCACAATTGTTAATCAAGCATTTGGGCTGGTGAGGCCTTTTAAATATTAGCAGTGTCATGAATGTTTAGTATAAGCCACATGTATCCTTTGATTTATATTAGAATTCATTTAAGTTGAATGATAAAAGAATTGCTGTAAATAAGGATCTCAGTGGCAGTGATAATCGTAAATGATACATTTGTTTAAACTTTGCTTCATGTTTTCTTCTATAAGTAAATTCTACCAATATTTCTACCAAATACGTACTTTGTAATTACAATGAAATTATATACTCAGTATTTGAAAATTATATACATAAACTTTGCGCTATTGATAGGGCCTCTTTATTCTCACACATACTGATAAATTAAATAGTCTGCAGACAAATATTATGAAAATTCATATGCTGCCTTTGTTGTGTGTTTCTGTGTATATATATGTCTAAATCTGAAAGTTGTGTTGCTCTGTAGAGTTATTTTTTTAGAGGAACAGAACTGATTAACTTTCTAAGCAGGCTGATTATTTGTGGGGTTTTTTCTATGGGTTAATGTGACTACTTCCTTTACAACTCTGCACATATTTGTCTCACCCTCTCTCCATAAGCCTCTACAGCTTCATCTAGCCTTCTCTTCACTTGTTAATGGCTTCATGGTAACACCTGCTGTTGTAGTACAATGCTTAGGAGTCAAAACCTCTGCTCTGCTTCCAACATATGGTTGGTCTCTCACTGGGTTTGCCCAAGTGTTCTTCCATTCCTTACAGTGACCTCTGAGAACTCAAAATAATATTTTCCAGATTGTCAAACTAAGTAGCTTGATGAACCAAGTGAAAAAGAATGAAAAAGAGAAACAGGTAAAAAGTGTATTTATTAGTGTTGTGAAAAGGAAAAGTAAATGCTAGAGCAGTTCAAGTAGAACATACAGTATATTCTATGGAAATGACTAGTTAGCTTTTGGCAGATGTCTCCTCTCTTACGTTCAGATGAAGCTGGTAAGCCCATAGGGACCGAAGGAAGCACCTTGCCACCTACTAAGGAGAAGTAGTAATGATTCACCTGCAGTGATCCATCATCTTACCTCTATTTAGGTCAAGACAAACCCTGCACCTTTCTGCCAAGTGGTGACAGTTATACTAAAGGAAAAAAGAAAAAAAAAAAAAAGTATACTTTTGTTTGGGTGCTGGTGTTAGGTACTATTCAACTATTTTGTGAGAAAAAAAATTGTGAAATTAATACCAAACACAAACAATGTAGTCTGGGCATTAGATAGCCAGGACTTTTATAACATATCTATAGGGTCTTCACACAATACCACCTCCTCCTCCACTCTCTAAATGGATGCCACTATTACCTATTTGAATGTCAGCTTAGCCAGAAATGCAGCTGGCACAGTGAGTGGGTAAGCTAATATGTCTTTCTTTCCAATTTAGAGTAAGTCTTCATGTGGCTGGTGAAGACTATGGGCAAAGCAAGTCTACATTTGCTGGAAATACTGTAAAACAAGTACGGGAAATGGTGAAACTGATATGAGATGGAGCTGCCTTTTTAAGACTCTGGAGTAGGATAGGAACTGATGGGCACAAGAATCTTTATCTTCTCAGTTGCAAGGTGATCCTTTTGTGTCGCCCTTTAAACCCTCATTATTTCTTCTTTCTTTTTGATTTCTTTTGTAAGTTTCATTCTCCATTTTCATCTATAGCTAGCTATCCCCATCAAGACTTGTAGATTTGTCCACATTTTCCCTGACTTCAGATGTTTTCTTCCCTCAACTGAATGCTTCACTTCCCTGGTGCAAATTACCAAGAAATTATTTTCTGCTTTCTTTTGTAGCATCCCTGCTGCTAAGAAGAGTTTCCACAAAGCTATCTTATCATTCTCCTTCAAATTCCTCCCTAAAACTCTCCTTTACTCTGATGCTAGGATGAAATTATGAAAAGAGATTACTAGTATGTGCAAACTGCTGTTTTAATACCATTGCCTCATTTTCCCTTGAATTTCTCCATCTGCCTATATCAATCTGTTGCCTTTCATCTTAAATGTAGATTATAGATTTAAGTATATCAAGCTTAAGACCATCTATGAGTGTTGTAGATTGCCTGCCGTGATAATGCTTTGCTACATGGCTGTAATTCTTAGACACTATGGTAATGTCAATTATCATCATTTGTCAGTCCAGAGATTAATTTTCTGGGACTTTTTTCCGCTGCACTTCCAGCTGAAAGCTGGACAATGAGAATTCTGTTTCATAAAATATTTTAAGGTTTCATCAACTGGAGAGGAAAGCTGTTTATAACATTGCAGAAAAGACAGCAATGAGGAAAGATCATGCCTCATCACAGTTGCCTTATTCTGAAAAGTCTTGTGTAACGTGGGGGACGAGTTCCTGTTTCTGCTCAAAAAAAAAGGAGAAAGGTATTTTTATGCACACACAGCAAAATGTCTTTAAAAGAGTCATGAGGAGGGAGACTGATTCAAACAGAAGCATGAAGCTATATCTATGTATGCTATTCCTACATACAGACCTATAGAGTATGAGAAGTTTATTTGGTCAGAATTCCATCCTTCCAGTTGAAGAAAAAAAAAAAAAGAAGATAAAAAGAAAAAAGATTAAAAAAAAAGAAATAACTTAAATAGAAAGCTTCTGTTCCGATGAAGAAATGTTTCATCACAAAGTTATACAATGGTTCTGTCATCTAATAAAAGGTATCTGTTTTTTTTAATGCATTTGTTCTGTGACAAAATGAGGAAAATAATTTACTATCTCTGTTGCAGTATTATGAGAAAGCATTAATGTCCGAAAAGCACTTAAAAAGCCTCAGGCAAAATATACCAAAATCACATGCAGTCAACCTTTTAAAAAGACATATACTTAATATTAAAATATTTTAATTACTGTAAAATAACAATTTTTATTGTTTTATTATTATTTTCATGGCTACATAAATTAAGTATAAGCATATATTCCAAAATCAACAAATTTTGCAACCCAGCAGTCGGGAAATGTTTCACTGCATTTTGAAAGGCTCTCAATTTAAAAAGAGCTACAGAAAACCCTCCAGCAACATGCTTTTACACCATGTACAGAAATCTAAGGGATGTATACAAAATTACACAGAGGAATTCGTTTTGTTTCTGTTTATATTTCTGGAAGGTTTTCTAAAGCTCACCAGCAGAGTTCAATGAATACTGAGGGAAAAAAAGGCATGAACACACGTTCTGTTGTATTTTTCTGCAAACTTTCCTTTGTACAATTTGTTAATTTTCTTTTGAATAATTATTGCAGAATAGATACTCTAATGTTTATGCACAGGTAACTAGCGTGAATGTTCAGTTAATGTTTGTAAAATCTAGTTAATTTTGTATATTTTATTATCAGCTTATGTTTATAAAAGTTCTGTAATCAAATCGGGCATTTTGGCTTTTATCTATAAATTGTTAACCAGCTAAACATAAGAAGGTCTTAAAAGATAATATCTACAAGTGAAATGATAATTTAGAAAGTAAGTTCTAATGGTGCTGGTGACTGCTTTCCCTGTGCTTGGGAGGTGCTTGCCCCTCCAAGAAGCAAGGGCTGGGGTCTACACGTGTCCTGAAGGGCACCAGGGAATGTGCTCTCTCCAACCTCAGTATACCTCTTACATTCGCATTCTCCACACCGGGTGCTTGCCACATTTCCCACAGCAAAGAAGCCTATAGTTTCAGATAAATGTAATGACCAGTTTTATTTATTGCTTAAACACTCACCTTTTGTGGACCTAATAGTTGAAAAATGATGTATCAATTAGTAGTTCTGATCAGGAAGAGGAATATAAACATACTTATTCAGGTAATAGGCAAGATCTGATGCCAGTGAATTAAACAGTAAGAGGAGAATCTAACATTTGAGACAGCTCACAACCTGAAATCCAGTTTAATCAAAATGTATGGGTTAGAATGATGTAAAAAATTAATGCTGTGTAATTGAAAGGCAGTGGGAAATTATTATGAAATAAAATATCCACAGTTGTTGTAGTAAATGGTAATTTGAATTTTGGATAAGTTGAATTTTAGAAAAGAAGATGTTAATCTCATGCTTCAGGTATCAAACCACTCATTCTAAAAGAGATATGAAATGAGTATATTATATGGCAGATGGTCTTTCACATAACTAATATATTTTATAGTCTTTCCCTGAGGCATTTGGAACAGACTAGTGTTTAATAGTCAGTAAGGTAATTTCTATATTTTTGCTTCAGAAAAACAATTTTGCATTTCTGAAATGTGTCAAAAAGTTTAAGCAAAACATCTCCAGCCTTTTTTTCTTTTTGAAAGATAGGTCAGTTTCACAATAACCATAGTATCCATGTTTGCATTCCTGTTGTAACAATCATCCAGGCTTCTTTGTGTTAATGCTGCATAAGAAAAAGTATTAGGGGTACATCACAACACTATAACATGCTCTGAAGAAAAAAGAGTTAGTCTCAGGATTATTCAAGAGAACAAGTTACATCTCCTCTGAGTTATAAATTCCTCTAATTTCCACGCTCTTGCCTTCCAGAGGAATGAGAAAGTTTCTTTTCACCTTTCTCATGGAGCATCCTCTGAGATACTCCTGATTCTCTAGGATTAAGGAAGCATTTCTTAGTGTTCAAGATTGTTCCTGAAGCCAAAATCATAATGTTAAGGAAGCCAAGTCTGGAGCCTATAAAACCTCCACCTCAGCATACACAGGCCAAGTGCTCAGCTCTATAATAATGTTGATTTAAGATGCTTCCTAGTGTACAGTAAGGAATATTGGTATATAGTTTTACCTTCGAGCACCTAATCTCTCCAGAACTGATAGTTACTGTATCTGAAGGAAAATTTTATTTGGTTACTTCAGTTCAGTACTTGTCAAATGAAAATAAGCAACTCTGAACAGAAGTAGAGAACTACTTGTTACCACACTTTCTCCCTCAATTTATAATCTCTGTGCTTCTGCAGAGTACAAATTTGTTCCTTTAAAACTAATAGCCATTACTTAAAGTTTGAAAAATTGCTTATTGATAATGTAAGACAAAGAGATTTGCCAGAGCCAAAAGCACCTCTGAGATAACTGTCTGTGCAGCGACCAACATACTCCTGCCACTTCCCCTCAGTATGCAATCCCTGATGTGATATTACAGATTGTAACCCAGATATAGATTATATATTGTATAAAAATATATAGTACATATATTAAATATAATATTATATATTATATATAATACAGGTATAAAGTGCAATTATATAATAATTATATATAATTATTATATATATTTATTTTTATATATAATTATATAGTGTAATTGTATATAATACAGATTATATAGTATAACATAGTGTTTTTATAGTGACATCAAGAATTTTCTGTTTAGCATAGGACTGTTATCTGCATCTTTTCCATCTTCCTCACTGCTAACAAGGCTGGTCTTTGGTTCCTCCAGTGATAGGGTGGAAGCCAAGATTAGCTCTTTACTGAGGTGTCCTGTTTTTCAAGATGGCAAGTGGAACTCCTTTAACAGCACTTGCCCACAAAGCACATTCAATTCTTTAGGAGGAAGAGAAACTACTGGAAAATTAATGGAGCCTCAGGACAGATATTTTTCCTTGCTGCAAAGTGTCTGTTTCTGATTGATAGTAAAAAGCAAATCTAGCCTGCAGGCAGCGGCAGAGGGAGTTCCATGGTCTAGGTGGCTAATACTTAATCATGCTGTTTTGGTCTTTGAGCTAAAAGGTTTGCATATATTTGCCTAGACCTTGCCTAGACTCTTGACTATTTCAGTAGCCCATAGATACTCCAGTACAGGAAGACTGTTACTAGTTTTAAATTGAGGCATATTTATTTGCTTTGAGATGACACTGTCTCCTGAGGTGCTTACATAGAAAAGTTTCAGGCTCAGCTAAACATTCTGAGGAACTCCCTATTCTACCAAAGACGAGTCAAAGAACAATGAAAAAGAATTCAATCACATTAGATGATGAAAGTTGAAGCCCTACAGCACATGGAAGAGAGCTATTTTTAACAGTAACGTAATTTTTAATAGGAGGAATGTCCAGGAGGACTTCCAAACAGAGTGAAGAGTCTTTCCTGGTGTCAATGGCAGATTAAGGTCTCTGAAGGCTGACCTCATGAAGACAAATCACCCCTGCAGAGTCTGTGCAGAGCAAGGCCAGTGTGACAGACTGGTGGACACAGTAAATCAGCTCAATAAACTCCCGGAGTGCTTGCACTCACTTTGTAGTGTGGCAACTGAGCAAAGTCAAGACCCATGGACACCTATAGATGGTGAGGAAGAAACTACAACCAGGGACTGACATGAAAGATGCTAAGTGAAACCATGTAGCTTTCAGAGCTGATCAGCTCTGCTTGTTGTCACAGAAACTATGTCTGTAGCAGTACCTATGTGCCCCGTGTGACCACAGGTAATAGTATGGGGGCTGGAAGAAATAGCTCACGCGGCATGATCACAGTCAAGCCACACGTGAAGTGTGGGCTACAGTTTTGCTATGTTCTTCCAGGAGACATTCTACCATCTTTCAGGCTGTTCATTGAGCAGGACACTAAAAAAAAAAACGTATTCCTCTGTGTGTGTTTTGACTAGACAGTTTCTTGGCTCTGGAGACTTTCAGCATATAGCACTTTGGGAATTGCCATGCTGAAGCAAATCAGAGGTCCTTCTGACTCTTATCTCCAAGGAAAACTTAAGAATGCTTTATGTAGAACAAAAAGTGGAATAACCAGACCAGCAATGAGCTTTCTTTCTGATGATCACAGAGCTATTCTTATTCTCTAAAGTTTAGATGTTAAGGGTTTGCTCTAGGCCCTTTGTCATCTCTGGAAAAAGAGCCAGGGCCATTAATGGTCTGACTGAGCCACAGAAGTCTTGACACAACATGCACAACTCATGGGAGTAATTAATCTATTCAGTATTGGTGTTAAAAGACAGGTTTGTGTTCTTACTAGAGTTTATGAAGTTGTAGAAAAAGAGGTACCTTTTGGAATTCAGTTTAAGGAAATTACGTTTGAAGATGCGTCCCTTTTCCTTTTCCTTTTCCTTTTCCTTTTCCTTTTCCTTTTCCTTTTCCTTTTCCTTCCTGTGGTCAGGAACACCTCCTTGGACAGAAAAGCCAATTTATAAAGAAACAGAATGAGGTATCTAGTGTATTCTTATTCTTCAAGGAACAGTTTAAATAAAGAATTATATAATATTTTCATTCAGATTTTATTATAGTTTTTTATGTGTTCATATAATGTTTTCATTAATAGTTAAGAAAGTAATTATTAAATTCTCAGATAACACATATGTATAAATAATAGAGTCAGAACATTTACTCAAACCAGTGTTTATTAACACTGGTTAAAATTAATTTTCAGTTAATAGTATTTTTTTTATTTCAGTAAGAAAAATGATTGTCATGAATCACATTAAAACACAAAATGTAAAATTACTCATTTATGCAAGATTTGAAGTCTCTCTGATGGGAAATTTTATGTATACTATGTATTTTTCCCTCAGGGTTTATACTGTATGTCAGTATTATGATTACCTTGGAAATTACTATTTTATGGTATTATTCATTTAGAAAAGAAAATGGAAGACAATTTATAAATATACATTAGTGATGGTACAACTATTATCATTAATAATACATTAATAATAATAATGCTATATGGTGTTTCAGCCAATATAGTTCATTTTACAAATATCCAATCAGGAAAAATATGCATGATGTTTCCCTCATTCAAAGGTCTTTAAAAATCCTATTATAAACAATCAGTTTAGGAGCAGATTTAGGAAGGATTTTTCTTTGTAAGACCTGTATTCAAGCCTAAAAGGGACAAACTGAAAGCTCTAATATTGCCAGCCTAATAAAAGCTGGTAAATATTTCCAGCTGGTATAAATTGGTGAAACTGCAGTGTTTTCAGTGCTTCAGCCTGTTTTCTAGTGTAGAGTAAAAAAGTTTGGCTCCTTTGTATGAAACTGATTATTGATAACCTGGTTAGATTTTACTGTGTCCCTACTGGCTTTAAGTTTGCAGTAGAAAAATCCAAACCTCCTCTCTAAAATGACCTGCTTTGTTCATTCCAAAGCTTTTTGCTATGTTCATTCCAAAGCTTGTATGTGAGAGATGAACAAAGGCAAATTCTTTCAACGTGTTCCTTTTTTCACATGGAATAATATACTGTGTCTTTGTTTAATGTAGGTAAAGATAAATAACTTAGAAAAGCTGTTTCAGCTGTTGAAATGTCCATCATTTTTATTTATTTCTAATGAAGGCATTATGCAGAATGACATCTGGGATCACCGCTGAGAACATAGTTCTTGTAGTTCTTACTCTTTCAATCTGCCAGTGCAGAATATTAACTGTAATGTAACCTGTGTACTAAAGGTTGAACAGAAGGAAAGCTAGTCTCGTTTCTGAGGACAAAAACAATACAAAAGAAAAGCTTTAAACAGAATTATTGGCTGTCAGTCTTTTTCCTTGTGTCTAAGATTAGGATAAATACTTCGTCTGTTGGCTACACTGGAAGAAGTTTAATTAGGTAATTGTGTCAAACTAATGTGATGTCTTAGTTGAAATCAGGATGCAGTTCTTAAAATTGGAGTGCATACTTTGTTCTTTTGCCAATTAGAGCACAAAACCACCAAAACCTTCAGCTCTTCTGAGTCAGATCTTGGGCAAGAAATATGCTGTATTCCATCCATAAGCCTACTTTTTGGTAACTATATACATTTAAAGTTTTGATGTTCTTATACTTAATGGCCCAAAGATCACTGCTGAACATAACGTGGGACTATAAAATCAGTGTAAGGGAGCCAATAACTAAGCTTTTGAAATCAGTGTTAGAATATTTATTCTTAGACTCATTCTGCTGCAGAGTAAAACTCTCCTTTCTGCTGCTGCGAACAGGCTTCACTGGGAAAAGGGGTGATCAGGAAACTTGGAAAACAGAGAGATTTTGACATTTTGAGGTTATACTGAAAAGACACGTCCTGGCAGGGAGCACATTTCATGTTTGACAGTGTTGCATAAGTACTGACAATTGTCGCCTTTTCCTGTCCTTACAGAGTCAGAATGAGTAAAGGTGCTATCATCCACAGTGAAGGAACTATGGTCTGTATTCTATAATTCAGCCAGGTTCAGAATCATTTACTATTTATGAATCCGTCAATAATATAAAACTCTTTCATACCTAGTTTTCCATGTCTTTTTTACCTCGCACTATAAGAATAGTAGAAATTGACTATCCTTTTCATACTCTTTCTGGAGTGAATATATGCTTTTAGAAAAATGTAATCTGTTTTTGTCACATTAGTAATTGTTAAAACATTCTTATTTATTACATCAAGAATATGATAACCAGCATGATTCATTCTATATTATTATAGGCATTTTTCTCTTATTTATCATACCAAATAAATGGTACTTTGCATTATAAAATATGTACCCCATTTTGAATGATAACAGAAATGCCCTACCAATTCTCTTCCTACAATTTTTCATTCAAATAAAGAGAAAAGAAATACAGGTAAAATGCTACAAGTATAGCACAGTTTAAATGGATTAATTATGACCTTTATTTTTTAACTTTAGGCATGAAATCTCTGGCCTGCTCACTATTTTTCATTTAAAAATACTTGGGGGTCATGCAAGTTCTTATACTTTGATACCTAATCTCCTGATTTTCCACTAAAGCAAAATTTCCACTAGCAAAATTTAGTGCCAAATTCACTGGGACAGCAATGGAAGTACATTCATATAAGCAGACCATATGGTTTTCTAAATGCAATTTTGACAACCATCATAAAGTATTAGAGCTATACTTTGTATCTCATTACATATAATTATATTTTATCACATTCAGAAGTTGCTGAAAGAAAAAGAAAACTACATAAAAAGCATGGAAGAATACAGAGGATTTGCAAATGTGGATGTCAAAATGGCGATAATTTTTTGTGAGAAGCTAAGTAACTGGGACCATATAGTATGTTTTTCCCCTGACCACAACCTATGAAATCCACTCCATGGCAGCGTTTGGCTTCAGGAGATCTACTGAAATCAGTTTATGGGGCAGAGATGAAAAGGGAAGAAACTTTTGTACATGCACCATTAAACAAGTGCAGTGTGTCTGTTCCCAGTGGTCCCTCTTATAGTACCTTTACATTATCAGGAAAGAACTTGAGTTAATTTGGCTATGCTGCGGTGAGAAATTTTGAATTGTACTTAAAGCAAAATAGGGTGTAACATAGTGAAAAAGAAGAATATTGAATACAAATCATCTTACTGCTAACTTCAGCCAGGCAAAAAACAGAAGTAGAAGCACAGAACATTCTGTACTTGTCATGATCCGTGATTTGTAAATGTCTTGTAGCAGAGTCCTGACAGATGCTTTGTGTAAGAGTGATCGACTTCAGTGAAGTTGTTAGTCATGCCAGCCCAGCCCTCCCTACTGATCAGAAGCTGCTGCTCCTTTGCTGCAGGCTCAGTTCAAGCTCTTGCAATAAATCATGCTGATGTCTATCCCTGAGATATAAAGGTTGGACAATGGGGTGTCTCTTCACCTTCTGTTGCAGTTCACTAAAACTGTTAAAATACTCTAAAGAGGAGCTCATTTGTCACATTATTCTGATGGCGAAAAATGCTTTACGCTGCTGTCTTGCTACTTACCCAAGAATCCTAATGTTTTCTAAGCACTGAAGACTCCTAGGACTCACATGAAGTAAAGAAGGATTAATATACATATTACTCAGCTACATAATTTGTAGTTTTCTGATCAACTTCCAAAGTGAAGTGGAGTCTGATTTTTAACAGCTGAAATAACCTTTCATGTAAAACTCTCAATGAATCAAAACATTCCATATCTTTATCTATCTAAGTTATCTTCTTAATACATTTTTGTGTCCTAATCTATGACTTCTGTTTCAGGTATCTGAGATATATAATATTGCTTTACAAGCCGTATGAACATACTTAATTATTGGTGAATGCTGAGATTTTATATCAGTCACTCTGACAAAGGAAGAAATATTGCTGAGACATATGTGAAATCCAGAAAATCATGTGATGAAAGCTATTTTTATAAATGCATATTTAAATAAATATATAATGAAAAGTGTAAAGAAAAGTAAACTTATAAAAGCAGATAAATATTAGTGAAAAATTCTGAAGTCTGTAAAATGACTCTAGGAACTATGAAATTTGTAAAAGAATAGCTTGAGTCTGAACAAGAATCTCAACTCATTCAAAATGTTGTTAAAAGGTCAAAATATGAGAAAATTACTGTATTCCCTAACTTTCTACATTTCTGTTGAGTTTGAGACATGCCAGAGTCTCTACAAATGTTCTTCCTTGGTCATCTTCTATAAGGAAATCACTTTGTTTATGGCAGATTCTGAATTTTGTATCCAACTGGTTCCTGTAACTGCACCAAATAGAAAGTGACCTTAGAAATAAAGAATATCATTTGGCAAAAATGGACTCTGCTGCAAAGCAGAGTTTTGATTTATATGAATGCTGTATGAAAAAAAATAGAAAGAAAGAATTACAAGTTTCATCCTAATATCAATGACTAATAGAAGTCAGATGACTGATAGCCTAAATGTGATCATTTTTGTTCCTTGTAGAGAGAAAATAGGATTGTAAACTCAGGTGTAAACTCAGGTCTGCTAATGTTAGATAACATTAAAGCCAGCTTTTGTTTCCTGAACAGAACTCCTCTGTTTTACTTTGAGCCAATGTTTTGTTCTAAGTTGATAAGTCAGTAATAGTCAAGACTGGTGACTATCTGGATCTCCTTGACATGTGGAAGTATGTCTTTCTTGTGGAGACTCTACTCTGGTTCCTGGGCCCTTTCTTGTTTCTCCAAGTTTCAGGGCTCCAGAGCTTACATAAAGCCATTGCCGGAGTCCAGGAGACTGGTGTTTGCAGATGCAGGGCTCCACCACTCATTCCCTGCTGTGGAATCCTGAATTTAGATTAAAAATGTGCTATTTTACTTTTCTTAGCTAGTAAGTGCTTCCTTATTCTGTCAACCAGAATGATGCCAATATTACCTGCTTACAGTTCTGATTCCCTTTTATTTACAACATTCCCAACATTTTTGATGCATTCAGGAATGTGTTGAGGTTTGGAAATCCTGTTTGTAAGGATATTTAGAATAATGTTTCCAGAAATCCTTCAGCTTCTCAGTCTTGAGAATCAGGCATGACAGGAACTGCAAAAGCCGTGAGAGTCTGGAACAATAAGCTCAGAGGTGGATGTGGGATACTAAGGCAATTCTGAGTTTTGGAAAACTATGGTGTCTGTGGTATTTACATTATATGCAAATTTAAGGTGAATCTTGCCAAGAAACTTGTTGATGCAGTTTTGTGTGGTTTTTTGAGTTTAAGAATGAGAATAACAACTTCATTTTGGGAGATATCTAATGCTTTACTGAAATAAAAAAGCTTTTCTGGATAAAAACAATAGTTTATCAAACTTTTTACTAGTCTTATCAAAGCAATTATCTTAATGATCCACTAGTTTTCTCTTTTAATACCTAGAAAATGTATAAAACCAGTGCAATGATCTCATCGTGCCTGCATCAATTAGTTTCCTTTGTCTTGTTTTGCTTTAATGAGAAAGATGAAGAGAACATAGGGCAGGAATCTGCACCCACCAGCATGCCCTGCGTGTGTCTTATTTGCAGAGCAATACCAAATATATTTTGATATCCTAAATACTAATAGTGTGCAGAGGATACCACTCCTAGGTGAATTGGTAGTCGTTTGTTAATTTCCCGTAGAATCTTACTGGTTTCATTCTGACTGACTAGGAACAAATTTGCTTGTTCATGTGCCATCAACTTAATATTTTGTCTAGACTGACTGTGGTTGAGCTGCATCTTTCATTGGAAGAGAATGAATAGTCACTGAAAGACAAATTACTGTTCTTTTTAGGAGTGTAAATCTGATATTGTCCATTAAATCTCAAGAGTATCGGAGAGAGCACAGGAATTTAAAGATGATCTTAGTTTAGCCATAGACTTTTTTATTTACAAACTTGATGAAAAGGAAGAATGTCCATAACATCTTTCAGAAATCTGCTCTAAAAAATAAATTTAATTGGCAAATCTTCTCTATTTTTTTCATATATGACTATCAAAAAGCCATTAAAATGCTAAATTTTGTTCAGGTTCTCCAGCTAGTGAAAAGTGACGAACACAGGAAAGATTGGAGCTCATATGGGGTGGATACCTGCTTTAGGAGTTGCAGTATAGCCTATTCTCAGATAAGTGCCGACATTGCATGGAAATATGTTGACCCTTGAGGATGGCATCTTCAAAGACAGTAGAAGCAGCGGGTCATAAATTTCAAGACGGAGAGGACTAATTTTCATTTCAGTAGTTGCTGAACAGCTTCTCTGGGAGCATGATGAGCCTTATGTAGTTTCTCAGTCACATAATTTTTAAGTGTTTTATTATCTTCTACACTCATTATAAAAACATTATTTGTGTATTTGCATAGAAGAGAACCATTAATTTTAGATATAATACTAACCACTTTATGGAAAATTGTTTTCATAAAGGCTGCATCATGGAAAAAGCTTTGTGTTTTTACACAAGTTACCGAAAGCAAAAAAAGGGAGACAGCTGATAATGTCACATTTCCAAAAAAACCCCCTGCAATAGAATTATTGCCTTGTAAAGCTTATATTTCAGCCCACACATTTGACAATTGACAGTCTGTGAAATGAAAGGTTTGGGATTTACTAGACCATTTACACTTTGTCTGCAACTTTTGCAGGTTCTCACAGACCATGTAACACTTCTGGAACAACTGTGGAAAATATTACAGAAACAGTATAGATTATATTTTGTCTATTTTCCTCATAGTCTTTTACTTTAGTGACTAGACTATTTTTCCAGAGTTACATATTTACAGCGGTACATATTAATGAAACCATGACTTGTTCATTTCTTCATTGTACCTTTTACTGAATATGTTTCCCAAACAAATAATGACAAAAATGAAAATAAAAATAAAACTGATGAGGTTATAATTGAAAACATAATACTATAAAAAATTTGTCACTTAAGAAAAAAATCTTTTATTTCTATGCTCTGATTTATTTCTATGTTTTACAAGCAGTAAAGCATCTGCATTGTCACTATCATTTGAAAAATTTTCATCTCTAATTTGTAAAAATGTCATTATCCGCTCTGTAATATTTTATTATCTATAATTAAAGTTATGAATTATTCATTTTCTTCAAAACCAAGAAATGACCAGAAAAACAATCCAGGTTAATTATCAATAAGTATTTTAATATTGTTGATATAAAAAACAGAACTGATAGAAGACACCTTGCCTATACCTGTAATTTCTATTTGCAGTCCCAGTTCAAGTTAGGAAGATATAGACTAAAAGGAAGAGCAGGGCAGGCAAGAAAGGAAGTCTGCGTGGCTCTGGTGTCACAGCTTGCAGATAGGTGCTCTCCCCCATTGTAAAGGCTGACTGCAAAAGTGTACATTTCCATTTAGGCTTAATGCAAGGGCCAGAATGCTCTCATTATATATTCCTGTGAGCATTTCCATACTATCTTGAATTAAGAAAGGAGACTGGAGTTGCCCATGGTTTTAAGGAGTGGTCACTGAGGCAATATTCATAAAATTTTAAGAGTTATTGAAACTCAGCAGATATGATTGTCATAGCCAGTGATTTTATTTACCACACTTGCTTGTATTTTGTGTAAGTTAGTTGCTATTTTGACGGTATTGTAACATACTAATTAGTGGCAATAAATATACTGGAGAGTTTGAAGTAAAGGAATCTGATAAAGACCATCAAAGTACTTTTTTTGTCATCTATTTCTTTATGCAACCTAAGCGAAATGAGTTATATAATTTTTAGAAATGTTAACTCAATATTTAGAAATGTTGTGTCTTGGGTAATAAACCTAAAATTATTCTTTTTCACATGGTTTTCATAACAGTTCACTTTGTACAATTTCTCAATTCAGCTTGTTTGAAGTAAATTCGCTGTATATAAAGGACTGGTCTACATTTTGCTAGTGTTGCAAAAGCACCTTCAAGTGACAGAAAAAGGTGGCCAACTGTCCAACTGTCTTCTGGTTTTGCTTTTATGTGTATCTTTATTGATCATGGTTTTGATCTGGTTTTGTTGGTTGGTTGTTTTGTTGTTGTTGTTGTTTGGGTTTTATTTCCTGTTTGGAGAACAAGCATTAAAGTCAGTCAGCAACAGCAAATAAATACTAATCAGTTATGAACTGTGAATACATTGGGCAGATTTGCTAAATGTTATATTTTGGAGATGTACCTTGTTTCAAGATAGTTATTCAATTAGTGACATTCATAGTTTCTCTTTCTGGTACTGCATTTTGGCACTTAACCTCAGTACCTGGAGAGCAATAAGTACCTTAAGTGGATGACTTATCCAATCCTAAGACACCTCTGTAAAGCAGTTGGCTGAATTCCCTGAAGAAATACATTATACCCTTCAGTGACTGGAGAGGGGTCCTTGATAGGCTAGCTTCAAGATGGCAATTAAAGTCAGGTGATGTTAGCACTGCACTTCCCATTGAAAGAGGCTAGTGTAGTTCTCTCCAAGAAAGCCCAACATCCAGCCTCTGTATCAAGTCAGATATTTATGTAGCAGGATGTGAGTGAGATCTGGTCAACTAATGCTGTAGTTATCTTGCCACATGGGGAAGTACTTCCTTCAAACGGCCTCTTCCTTTGCAGGTGATGGGGCCTGGAGGACTTGTCCAAGAACTTCCTGGGACTTGTCCAGGGTCTAGGAAGATCTTTCATTAGCCTTCTTTTCTTACAAACCCTGTTGCATTGATGGATATATGTAATAGCCCCTTTTTGCTAATTGCTAATCTTTTTGTTCATTTTGCAATATAAGTGATTAAGTATCTTCTGTAGCAAGTTTTACTTACTCTGGCTGGGATGGAGTTAACTTTCTTCATAGCAACCCATATGGTGCTATGTTTTGGATTTGTGACTAAAACAGTGTTGGTAAAAAATGTTTTGGCTCTCACTGAACTGTACTTGCACAGCATCAAAGTTTTCTCTTTTTCCCACCTGTCCCCCTGAGCAAGTAGGCAAGCGGAGAGTGGGCGAGAAGTTGGGAAGGGACACAGCCTGAACCACTGATCCAGACTGGTCAAAGGGATATTCAATGCCATATAACACCATGCTCAGCAACAAAAATTGAGGTAGAGGAAAAGGAAGGGATTTTTTGTTTAGGCTTCCAAGGTCACCTTTGCTCAGAATTGGTCGGGCAGCAGTCTGCTCATGGGAGGTGGTGAGTGATTTCCTTTGCATTGCTTATGTTCTCTTTCATTCGTTAAACTGTCTTGTCTTGACCCTTAACTTTTTTTAGCGTTTTTTCTTCCTGTTCTTTCCCCTGTCCTGCTGGAGTGGGGAGCAAGTGAGCAGTTGTGTGGGTGCTTGCCTGCTGGTTAGGGTCAACTCTCCAGTTTTTTTGGTCCCCTAAGTGGGGCACAAGGGGTTCAAGATAGTGACAGACCTGATCAAAGTGTTTTAGACATAGTTTACAGCTATTATATCTGTTTAGCTGTGACTTGGCATGCTGTTACTTTCTGTTGCTGGTCCTGATTTGATTTATCTGCTCCTTCACCTGATCTGTTACTCACTCCCTTTCATACTCTACATTCAGTTCCAGGGATTGTTAGTGACTGCTTTCAGCTTTTACAATTTGCATTGCTTATGGGTTTTTCTCTTTCCTTGGCTCATTAAACTGTCTTTATCTTGACTCCCAACTTTTCTTGCTTTTTGTGTTCCTATTCTCGCCCCCATCCTATCATGGGGGACAAGTGAGTGAGCAGTGGTATGAGTGATTAGCTGCTGGCTGGGATCAATGCAGCACGAGCCAATCCTTTAAACCCGAATGACAAAAACAAATTGTCATGGTATTCTTATTTCACACTATATTGATAACAATCATACCAAGTCACTTCCCAGATTTATATCAGCAAGATTTTTAATTGAGTTTTGACAATACCAGTTTCAATGTGTGAGACACAAACATGCCAGCGAGACCATGAATTGGACTTAAATCACATCAAGCTGGTAGTGTGGCACTGCAAAAGGGCAGCCTGCAAACTCCTTTAAAGAATAAATTTTCAGCAGATTTCAAAAGAAAAACACATTTTTTTCTCGTAATCTTACTGGTTTCACTCACTGTAGAGTGAAAGCACACTACAGTATCATAAGCAGTTTAAGCCCATAATAAAGAAGGAAGTTGTTCGTAAAATGTCTCCTGTTTCCTTACTAGGTATGTTTCTGGCAAGCTAAGATTACATATTTACTGCTGCTTTTATAGATGTTCTGAAATATACGCAAATATATTTATCTGAGTATCTATATTTAGCCCAGAGACCTGTTATTTTTTTCTGTAATTTTGAGTCAAGTATTCTTTTTAAGGAAGCAAATTTTACTTCTTAATTTTCCATAAATATTGTAAATAATTGCATTATTTTAAGTTCCTATCCCTTATTACTGAGACAGAAACTGATCATTTCAACCAAAAATTGTTGACAGAGTATTGCTTGGGTTTTTTTTCCCTGGTTAATTAAAATCAGGCTGTAATTTAAATTGTTTTGGAACCATGCTATAGCCATTGATTACACATTACATTACAAAAAGTAAAAGTAACATGCAAGATCAGCATGTTCTGTCAGAAACATTTGATGTTTGTGCCAAATTTCAGCAGAGTATGACATCATCTGGTTTTTCTATAAAAATCTTTGAAGAAAGAGCAAGTAACATAGTTTAACTATAGAAAAGATACATGAATGCAAAATGTACATAGATTGAACTTACTCTTCTTCTGTGTATTAGATAATAAAGCACACTGAACTGCATCAGGCTTGTCAGTCCTGACCTAGAGACACTCCAGATTTGACACACATTTTCCAAAGGAATTCAGAAATTTGTAAAGGGGAGTTTGAAAAAAACCTGATTCCTTTTTTAAGTTAGCATGTGGTTGTGTTTAGTTTCTTCTTAAGCAGAAGTATCTTTTTCTCAAAGTGTATTTTTAAATAATATATATTTTTTAATAATACAATTGCAAATGCTAAAATTTTTATTTTTATTTTACAAAATAAACCTTAGGTTATACCAATAGTAAAAGAAGTTACCAGCATCAAGTATTCTATCGCATCTGGCTGCTTATATAGATACAGCTCTGATTTTAATTGCTAATGGGAATAATATAAGCACAGATTGGATCTAAGTGGATCTGGCAGGGCAGTAGTTAATAGATTTCTGGCTTGAACAGGCTAAGAATGCTATTGACATCTTTATCCTTGGGATTAGCAGCTAGAGGAAAGTACCAGAGTAATGGGACTCCCTGTTCCCTCTGCTTCATTCCCTTCGCATTCCTTCCAGTGCATTTCTACCATCCCACATCTGCTTCACTTCAGCACACCCACATCTCCGAATTATTGAAGTCAAATCTATCCAGGCTTGTCCACTACAGGCAGACTGATGAAATGATTTTCCACAGCTGTGATATTACATTTCCTATATTTCAGGGACAAGAAAATAAGTGAATGAATGCACAGCCACGTTCTCATGACATGTTAGGAAAAGAGCAATATCAGGAAGCAGGGAACCAATGTAATGCCTAACTGAACAAGGAAACACATACAAATGTGGATGAATTCTCTTCCCTGGAAGGGAACACCTTCCCTGTTCTAAATAGCTGTTAAACATTGTTTTCAGAAGGCATCTGGACATTATAAACAGGTTAAAAAAAAAAAGTCATCAGAGTAATCTGTAAAACTCCCATGGAATTTGCTTAGACAAGGATTTTCTGCATATTCTTGTCCTAAACATCTTTTAAGAAATTAGTCTACCTGACAGTCTAGGAAAGATGCTGAGTTCCTTGAGGAAAGAGCTAGGGAGGAGGGCAGCACCTTGTCATGTGTAGAAGAGTGAAAGGTGAACCCCTGGAATGACAAATATCGTGCTTGACATTGTATGACCCTCAATAGATCAGTTTATCTTCCTTTGCCTCATTTTTCCTATCAACGAAATGGCAATAATAACAGCGACCTCTTTTTTAAAGTACTTTCATGTTTAAAGGTTAAAAATTAAATAAAAAATGAAATAAAATATGAGTGGTATTCTGAACAGCATGATGCGCACAATGACAAACAGAGGAGAAATCAAAAGTTCTGAAACAATGCAAGCTTTATTTTTACGTTCTTGTCTTCATAATTCCAGGGATTTGTGTATATGCACACATGTGCGTACGCTTAAGAGGCAATTTACTGGGTGGTTTTATTTAATTCAAAGTAATATTTCATAACAATAAGAAAAATAAAAGCAGCAAAACCAACACGAAAAATAACAAGAAAACACTATAGATATGTAATTTGTGCAAGTATGTATATACATCATGAAAATTTAACAAATTTTCCATGGTGATTTTTATTGTATAAATAATAGTTTTGTCAATTGAGCATGCATCAGAACATATATATTTGTATAATACAAATATAATATGGATGTAGTGTGAATTAGTACTTTGCTAAAGTCATATATTTGTAAAGGACATGGTTTCCTGACAGCTCTACCTTGTCACCACATTTTCGTAAGTAATGCAATGAAGAAGTTGGTTCTAGTAAGATCAGCAAGTGTTCTTACGTGATAAGAAGTGGCAGTCACTCACACTGATCCTTTGAAAAAAGTAACGTACTGAAAAGACACTGTCAAAATTGTTAGCCTTGAAGTATGACCTACCCTGATAGTAGCTCCCTATGGCAAATCTTACTGTAAAGGCTGTAAACACTTTTAGCAATGTGATGTAAGAGAAGTAATACAGGGTTGCAATTCAGGAAATCTTGATTTCTGGTAATTATGCTCCTGACAGTATATATGCTGATATGAGGAAAGTCACTCAGGGTAAGTCGTACATCTATGTCATTTTTTTATTTTGGTGGACATCCACATTACTCAGGATAAGCGTATGACAGATTTCCATAGCACAGACTCCTGAGGCAGCAAGGCAGGTACCACTTCCAGGACACAGTGACATTTTCAGATCCATAAGCCACCAAAGACATCCAGGCAGTTCTTATCCAGACTTCATGAGAAGTTATAGGGGGTTTTTTGCCTTTTCTTATGGGCCTGATATGTATTAATACTGACTAGATTTTGTGCTTTGATCTTTCTTTCCAAGTCTTAAACTCTGCAAAATGTGTGCCATAAAAAGGGCGTGTATTAATATTAAAACTGATGTAGATGTTGTTTACATAGTGCAAAATATATTTGTACTTTTAGATTTTTGGTTTCTCTGAAAAACTTGGTTTCTTATAGGTGTAACATAGCTTTTAACTAGAGAATTTTTTTTTCTTTTACTAGTCCTTAAACCTGATATTTTTGAGATTAAATAATTCAAGGTCGAGAAGATCCTACTGTCCTTAAATCTGTATAAATTACAGGTATGTGTTGAATAGATAAAGGATATTACCCCTACTTAGATCAAAGTTACTAACTAAACTTTTGAGAGTCTTTGAATAAAATACAGTAACTCTGGGAGCAACGGTAGTTGTAACTTTAGCTGCTTAGATAGACGTATCCTTTTACCCAACTCAAAACATCTTTCCTAGAATATTATGTGCCTACAACATTACAACAAAGACAAATAAGAAATATGAGCCATGAGACAAAAATTTCTCACCAGTTATGATCTTCAAAAATTAATAGATAAAAAAGAAAGTGGGATATTTTTGAATGTTGTCTTAAATTATATGTCTTTTCACAGATACCTGTTTTTACAGTGAAATTAATTGCACTAATTCTGTTTTCCAGCACACTTCCAAATTACTTGTACATATAATTACCAGGGTAGGACGTCGGCAAGTTTTGTAACAAAAGTTGTCAATTAAACTGTATTTTGAAAAATATCTTTACATAAAAATGTCAGAGCAGTTATTAGGGAGTTGCAGATTTCAGCTTCCCTTGCTGAAGTCTTGCTGCTTTGACATTTCTGAACCATTTCAATGATTTAATATTACTATAAGATTACAGACTTCTTATGGGAGGAGTGTATCCAAGAGAACTGGTAATCTTACCCCAGAAACAGTTAATCATGGATAATTTGCGCACATACTGTTATTATTTACGTTTATTGCAGTGATGATGCATGGAAACAAACAAGAATGGCGCCTGATTGTACCAGATAAAAAAAAAAGCAAATATCAAGAAGGATATGGGCTTTGCATCCAGCAGATTTCAGTCTAGATGAAACACACACACGGGAAATGAATGTTGTGTAAGCAGAGCTGGAAGCAAATGTGATGTTAATTCTGTGGTTTTAAGCATGAGGGAAGGAGGAAGAGATGAGGGAGAAGGTAAGAGCAGGGTGGGAAGGAGAGGAGTCAGAGAGGTGGGAGTGAAACCAGGGCTGTGGGGAGCACCCTGATGCCTGACGGGCACTACCAGGCAGCTCCTCTCACCCCGGGTCCCCACTGGAATGTGAGAGCAATCAAGGTGCTTCATGGATGCCAGGCAAAGCTTCCCCCGCAAAGCTGCTCTTAAAGCTTGTGGGGCTGCCAGCACTACACTCATCTTCCTTTTTTGCAGGGAACAAACACAGTGTAGGAAAGGATGCGAAAATAAAATATTGTGTGTAGCTTGCTCAGTAATCACCTGAACAAATGTGGATTTCTCAAACTGATCCTCAGCTTAGTCATTGCATGGTGTTCTGCTCCCTTGCCCTGCTCATGGGAATCACGTCAAATGAATCCATTTCTTCAGTTGTATTTAGTGTTTCCTGGCAACCGCCCACCTTGGAAAAACAAAATCCTGTGCAATGAGAAAGAGTAGAGGGCCCTCTCCCTCCTTCCTTCCCTCCTTCCAGCCCTCCAGCAAGGCTTCCTATGCTTAATTCCGTGTAGTCAGGCAGTCTGTATTTCAGTTACTTTCCTGAGATAACAGTTATGCAAATTGATTAGGGGCATGTCAAATCATCTTGTTATTTAAACTCAACAAAGCTTAATCATATGAATAATTCTGATTTATAAAATTAAATATGTGAAGTTTTCCTTTCATTTTCTCAGCATGTTGTGCAGATGGTCTGTTTCAGCTAGGAAAATTAAATGAATTTTAAAAAGATGACTTCATACAAATATTTTTCTCATATAACCGTATGGCAGAAAATTAATTGAAGGATAATATTACTGATGACAGAGTATTAAACAATAAGCAGCTTTTGTGAGTTACATAAATCCAAATAATGATTATTTTTATTATATTTTAACAAAGTGGCTAGGGAAAATATATACAGACATTCATCCAGGAAATTGTCCTGGAGATTTCATAGGGGGTTTATTTGTAAGGGGAAACCAGGGTTTTCAGTGCAGGTTGTGTGTGTTTGTGCTCATGTGTGTGAAGGGAGGGATTGCTTAATAGGTTATTTTTATTTGTTTTACTGGTACTTGAATGTTGCGTGTTTGTTGTCAGTTATTATATAGTTAACTTATTCTTAGGAGGTAGCTAATATGCACATTTGACGAAAACTTCAAGAAGGAATTGAACTACATAAACAAAAGGATGTCAGCAGTGGACCCCACCGAATCAAAGGTTTTTTTCAAGACAAACTGTAACAAATGATTAGAGAAGAGTAAACATATGGTATTAATTCCCCAGTATCTTCCATTATACCTCACTATTTTGCAAATCAGAGACTCCCATCCTGAAGCTTAACATTTTTTGGGGAAAGAAATGACACATATGCAGCTACATAAAATTAATATAAATTACAGTAAGTTGTTAAGAGTAAGAATCAGACAATTTCCTGGAGTTATGGGGGATCTACCAAAAGCTTAATGGCCCACATAAAAGTAGAAATAGATGCAATGATCCTTAAGATAACACAAGCCTCACTGATGCATCGTTTGTGCAGAGATAGAATCATAGAATCATTTAGGTTGGAAAAGATCCTTGAGATCATCAAGTCCAACTGTAAACACCATGAAGTTTGAAACAGCACATACATGTTTGGATGTGGATGGGTCTCTTGCAGGTTCCCAGTGGTAAGTAGTCCTGTAGAGCATGGCATGGAGGCCTGAGTATGCTGGTGAGAGTTCAAAGAAGCCCTCTCTTCAAGGACAGAAAAGATAACTTATGGAAAAGGAATGGACAGATCCTTCTTCACTGTTAGGGGTGGAGAAATAAGGTTTAGGTGAAGGGACCAACTATACCCCATCTTGGAAAGAATAAACCGAAAGGGCAAGCAGGGACTTTTAAAGCTGTTTAGAGAAATTGGCAAATAAAAGAAATGGAGTTTGAAATACATTTTCCTTCTTCAAGTCACATCTGTCATTTGGAACTCAATCTCCTGATCTGAAGTCCACTACGCTATCTCCTGTTTTTCTAAAAATCCTAAATTTTCTTTCCTATCAGAAGAGATGGGTTACTAGTAAGAAGGCAGTTGAAATTAACATGCTAGTAGTGAAATTAAGTTCATTAGTTCATGACAATAGATGCTAGGCTATATTCACCTTGCAAAGAGAGGAATATCTGAGGCAGCAGTTTTATTAATACTTAGTCTTGGTGATTTGCAAGGGGATTTAGACTTACAAATCTGTCTCTTAAATAACCATCACAAAAAATGACTTTTTATTATGAAGTTCTAGTTTAAAATTATTACTAGCACAATTTTCCAAAATAACCCACCTTGAACTAGCAACAGTCAGAAACATCATGCAACTAGTAGGATGGCCTCTTCTAAAATACAGCAAGTCTTGATTACAAAACATATTTTATTTTAGCTAAGCTCACAAATAAATAGAATTGAAAAGTTTCAAAAAGTGCTACAAAAATATGTCTGAAAGCAGGAACAGTAGAAGCATTTATTTTATGAGATTATGTAGACTAATCATATTTACTGTGGGAAGAAAAACAAAACTCTACATGATGTGACATATAAAATTATGAATGATATAGACTAAATTCTATTAACCCTTTTCAGTACCAGAGAAAAAGACACCATTCAAAATTAAAATGCAACACAATTACAATGAGATGTTCTACTTCATACAACATGTAAATAGACTGTGGAACTCAACACTATATGAATAGCATTCAAGCAAATAAAATTCTAGGATTTAAAGTACTATTTATGCAAGGACTATTAACACTCTACAAGATTAAAATTAAATAGACTGTGAAACATACTATTTCAGTGTATTGAGTGAGCAAGACATTTTTTGTCCAGTTTATGTTTTTTTCTTTCCAGTGCTAAGGTAAAGGTTTGAAGTTTCCATTTAAAGTTTACTTGGAATCTTTTGATATCCTAATTGCCTTTAGATTTATTTTTATGTGTCAAAAAAATTTTTGTGTGTCAAAAAAAATAATCGCAGAAGTGACACTGAATTCTCTATTCATTAATACAACAGGAGAAAGATGTGTGTTTATGCTAAAAAGGAGAACCATATGGAGGAAGGAATCTTACAGATGAAGATGATATTTCCCAGCAATTAAAGAAATACATGATTAAGTAGCAAGAGAGGACTTGACATACTCAGGCAGCTAACAGATGAAGAATGCAGGAAACCACAAAGTGCCTGACAGTGCTTGAAGTTGGGTTTTTATTGCAGAAGGGATACCTTTATTGCAGGAAGACCTTTTCAGTTTGACTCTGATCACTGAAATGAATTAGTTGACTGTAACTGTGGACTCATGAGGCTTCATGAGAAACAAAAGCAGAAAGGACATCACAACAGAGACAACAAGCTTAAAGAAAACAAATTTAAAACTCCAAGGATTGGTTTGTTAGATTATAAGAGGCAAATCTAAATCTTGAAAAACAGGAGGCTCAGGAGAGTTCAGAATTCCTTAATGACATTATATTGAGGACACATTAATATTTTTCAATGCAAAAAGTTGGATCAGAAGTTTAACACATAACCACTATGGCTGAATCACAAGCTCTTCAACTGCATGAAGCTCAAGCATAAAGTAGAAACGAGTTTAGTTTATTAGAGATAAGTATAGAGGGGTGCTCACATATGTAGGCACAAAATCAGAAAACCACAAAACTTTCCACAGATACCAAGGGACATAAATCACATTAAGGAAACACTATTTAGTTCTAAGAGGACAAAAACTCTGTTTCTGGCACAAATGTGCTTTACTGTTGCAATAGACAACTTTCTGTTGCCTGCAAAGTGATACTGTGAATAACAGCTTTTTTCCCTTAAGCTTTGGATCTTGGATTTCCTTCTTTGGGCCAGGCTAGGACTAAAACTGATGCATTTTTCTGTCAAAAGAAAATTCAAATTATGCTTCTAGTAGTTTGATTTATTGTAACTTGAATGGCAAAGTATTCCCTTTGCTTTTCATTTTTACTCCAGGTAACACATGGTGGGAATAATCTGAAAAGCTTGAAATCTCTATCTTATGTTGCATAGAAAAATGTATTCCTGTAGAACAAAGATATCAAGGCCTGGATTAAAGAGCTCAGATTTTAATGTAGTCAAAATGAATTCTTTTTCCCACACACAGCAGTAGTGTAATTGACAGATGATTATATATCAGCCTTTGCCAAGAATATTGCTAAGCACTTTAAGCCTGGCAAACTGTATGTTATATTGTGATTGGTAGAAAAATCTATAATTTTCTCTTGGGGAAAGGCCAATCTTGTATCAACTCAAATGTTACACCAGACTTTTTCCACCACAAAATTCCAGCTGCACACACTGGACGTGCTCCTAAAAAGATGGATTTTATTTATTTTTAATAGAACTGAAAAATTATTCAAGGAAATAACAATAGCATACCAAACTTGGCTTCCCAACTGTTAACATCTTTGAAATTAGAAGATGCCCTTAGCTTCACCTCTGGATTTCAACTCACATGTGAGTTATAAAATCAATGGTAGCAATTCATTTTCAAGCATTGTAGCAAGTCATATCCTGTGCCCCTGGAGCCCTTTCCCCTCACTGAGTTTGATGTAAACTTCCAGTTATGCAGCCCAAATATGCATACTCAGAAAAGCTTTTGATTCAACACTGTTGTGATTATTTTGTTTGGTCTAAGCTTTTTAAGAAGTGTGAACCATTGTAGATAGTTATTACTTAAACAGTATAGCACATTGCCAAATTATGTTTGCAATGTAAGATTATATATACACTTATATACAAAAAAAAATTTGTTGAAATTTATTTTATGAGAAGCTAGTATTTTTAAATAATCAGTTTTACAATGTTATTCACAAAATAGGTCCGCAGCTCTTCCTTCCAGAAGAAGTTATTATTTAATGCAAATGTTAATAAATACTTTTTGATTGCCCCTCATAGGTTTTTGTCAGTGACCTTTTCACATTTCTCTTTTGTTAGCTTAGTAATGGTTTGAGGGTTTTCTAAGAGGTAAACATTGTTCACTGTCATATATACAGGCAGGCTGATGAAGTTTTTACTATTTTGAATTCAAATTATAGAAAGACATCATTTAAATGAAGTTCTAGTTGTGGACCTTGACCAATTTGACACTGCAAGCCTAGTGGGAGTTACATCCAATCTGCTATTGAACAGCTGGGTGCCATCTCGTTCTCTGACATCTGAGCTGAAAATGCACTGCTGTTAGATAGACCAATTTCTTCTACTTGAATGACAATCTATGTAACTGATGCTAAATACAAGGATATTTTTGGGCTGTAGAAGCAAGAAGGGAGAACCATAGGAGGATACAGTTAATTACAAAAACAAATTAACTGACCATTTCTGGCCTACATTTCTTGTAGACCCGATTAGTTATTTTTCACTGATCAAAATAATTAGATAGCAGTTATGCATATATTCAAACACATTTGCTGTCTCACTAAAAAGGGAGAGCATCCAAGATCCCACGATACTTTGAATGCTAATCCTTTTCTTTAAAGTAAATGAAACAGTCTCTTTACTGTCAGTTGCAGTCCTTTAGGACAAATATTCTATGTACTTTGTGTAGAAAAGTAATCAAAAATGCCTGCATGATGAAATGTGCTTCTTTGAAAGATTACTTCTGGAATACTAGTGCAAAAACTATTCTGAGACAAAATTGGCAAAGCAATTCCTTTTTAACCAAAGGATATCTTTTCCCAAAGTGCATCCACATTCTGATTATGATCAGGTGTATTTGACTGGATAGAGTCCAGGCTCATAAGTTATTAAAAGAACAAGCATAAATAGTAAGCTTTTTTTTTTTAGAAATATTGCAAGTGCTTAATTAGGATTGAAGTTATCTCTGGGGTGACAGTACCTTTCTATATATCCTAAATGACATTTATTACCAGAACCTCGTGCATTCAAATGCGAGAAAAACTAGGGAGCAACCTAAGCTGTGAGTGCTGCAAAGGAAACTCAATAATGAAGCCTGACAATGAGGCTCTAATCATTACTTTCATGACAATTATGCAGTGTATTGAGCAGGACTTCAACTCCTAGAGAAAGATGGACAATGAATATCAAATTTTGACCTGCCTTTTAAGACATTCTAAACTAGAATAATTTAATTGGGATCACATAATTACTCAAAAAGGCAATCTCAAGTGCATTATCATCCACCTGTGTTAGCCCTGCATACCTTGTTATCCTGTTAGAGTTTGTCAAAAAATTGTCACAGGAGACTGAATCTTACAGAGGATAATAACCCTACTGCTCCTTCTTCAAGACTCAAACCTGAGTTCTGAAATAATGAGAGGACTCTGCTGCTGGGAAGAACCTTTTTCATTTGTTTGGGATATTTTTTTAAGCTAGACCACCCAGTCACATCTGTCATATCAGGGGAGGTTTTTTTTTTAAAAAAAATACTTCCAACAGTGGAGTCTTCATGGGTTTTGTTCACTGATTTATTATGCACTATTTGCAGAGATGTATAGCAGTCTCTTGCTTGCTGGGTTATATATATTTCTAATGATCCCTTTCCATCTCTTCAGAAAAGAAAGAACATGGAAATAATACTTTTCAGGATGACATCTCATCTGCTTTTTACAGAAATTTTACAAGTAGAATTTATTCTGATTTTCTTTTCCATTTCATTTGAATCCAAAATTAAGTTTGATAGTATACTGCCGCAATATATGTCTTGGTGTTACTGTTTGTAGAATTTGTTAGCAAAGAGAAGGCGGCAAATGAGTATAACTGACCAAATTATTATTTACTTTGTTATTCATGCCCACTCCCAAAGTTTTTTAATTCTACCAAAATGTAAGAATCTGGAGGAACAGCTAAGGTAAATAATTTTCAGAAGAAGTCTTCCAAAAAACTTGGCTCTTATATGTCAAAAGGTAAGATA
The DNA here is from genome assembly GCA_002844005.1 of Limosa lapponica baueri. Classification (NCBI taxonomy): domain Eukaryota; kingdom Metazoa; phylum Chordata; class Aves; order Charadriiformes; family Scolopacidae; genus Limosa; species Limosa lapponica. The sequence continues at coordinate 675,805 of KZ505687.1, read as the reverse complement.
AGGTTAATAAAAGTCTTCTGCCAGTGCCATTGATATTTGGATTGGGAGTTTAATAATCCACCGGGACACTGTGATTGCCCTCAAAATCAGTTATTAGACAAAATCAGATCTTTCCTGCATTTCTTTTTACTTTGTCATCATTCTCTTCTCCAGGACTAATGTAGCCCTACCTGAACTACTCCCTCCCCTATTTCCAGGGGACATAGGTAACCTTGTTTTGTCTCTACAGATACTGTAAATTCTAACAGCTAGAAGTCACTGTGCACTCTTGAATTTTACCTGCAAATTCATTGCTTTGCATTCATTTGCCAGACTACACAAAGTTCTGTATCATGCATGGTGTGGGATTTAGAAAGGAGAAGTATCACCTTTTATTTTACCTAATTTTCTGTTTGATGCTTTTGAAATCAGCGAAAAAAGAGACAAGCTATTTCTGACAGTAGGCTTGGCTTGCACAAAGATCAATCTACAACCAGATCAGTGACTGTTGCAAGTGCTCCCAGCACCTCTCATATCTTTCTATTTGAAATGCTTCCATTTCAAATTGCTATGCACAAATTTTCTTCCTCTATACTTCTATCAGTAATGTCAATTTGATACCAGATTTTATGGACAACTAAATAAACATAGGTTAATACCTAATAATAGGGTAAAGAGAATTACTGTATTTCTAAAAATATTTTGGATAGAATACCTTAGGTATTCAGGAATAGTTATAGATCAGGTTTAATGTGGTGACTGGGCATAGCTTTATGACCCATAATTGAATGTGGACCCAAACTAACAAGACTAGTTCAGCATACTATATGCTAAGAGATGAGTGAAATGCAGTAGCGGTAGAGTGCTCCATCCTTCATGATGTCGTGCATCCCACATGATATCCTTGCCTCTAAATTGGAGAGACATGGATTTGTCAGATGGACCACTTGATGGATAAGGAATTGGCTGGATGGTTGCACTCAAAGAGTTGCAGTAAACAGCTCAATGTCCAAGTGACGAGCAGTGATGCGTGGTATTCCTCAGGGGTTGGTACTGGGACTAGTACTATTCAACATCTTTGTTGGTAACATGGACAGTGGATTTGAGTGCACCCTCAGCAAGCTTGCTGATGATGCCAAGCTGTGTGGTGCAGTTGACATCCTGGAGGGAAAGGATGCCATCCAGAAGGACCTTGACAGGCTTGAGAGGTGGGCCTGTGTGAACCTCGGGAAATTCAACAAGGCCAAGTACAGTGTCCTGCACACGGGTTGGGGCAATCCCAGGCACAAATACAGGCTGGGTGGAGAATGGATTGAGGACAGCCCTGAGAAGACAGACTTGGGGATTTTGGTGATGAAAAGCTCAACATGAGCTAGAAATATGTGCTGGCAGCCCAGAAAGCCAACTGCATCCTGGTCTGCATCAAAAGAAACACGGCCAGCAGGTTGAGAGGGGTTATTGTGCCCCTCAACTCCCCTCTGGTGAGACCCAGCTTGGAGTACTGGAGTGCTCAGCCCAGGAAGGACATGAATCTGTTGGAGTGGGCCCAGAGGAGGGCCACGAAGATGATCAGAGGGCTGCAACATCTCTCCTATGTAAACAGGCTCAGAGTGTTGTGGTTGTTCAGCCTGGAGAAAAGAAGGCCCTTACAGCAGTCTTTCAGTACTTAAACAGGGCCTACAGGAGAGATGGGGAGGGACTCTTTATGAGGGAGTATAGCAATAGGATGAGGGGTAGCGGTTTTAAACTGAAAGAGGGTAGATTTAGATTAGATACTAAGAAGACATTCTTTACTGTAAGGGTTGTGAGACACTGGAACAGGTTGCCCAAAGAAGTTGTGGATGCTCCATCCGTGGAAATGTTCAAGGTCAGGCTGGATGGGTCTTTTAGCAACCTGGCCTAGTGGGAGGTGTCCCTGCCCATGGCAGGGGGGTTGGAACTTGATGATCTTGAAGGTCCCTTCCAACTATAACCATTCTATGATTCTATGTACAACATCATAACTGAATCTATCCTTGCTACACATGAAGAAAAAAATCTCAGTGTGTTTTTGTGACTTGATGTGACAGAGAAAATTGGGCAGAACTGCTGTGAGTCATGATAGCATTGTTGGTATGGTGAGAAGCAATTAGGATGTCCTAGATGCAGATGGGCCTAGCGTGCCTTGGAAAGAACTGTGGCTTCATCTTATTTTGATTTTTTGGAGGAGGGAGGGGAAAATTAGTAGATAGCATGTATCTTTCATTAATGAATTAGCAAAATATTTCATGGTTACAGAAGTTTGGTTCATACCTTTTCACAAGCTTCTACAATTACCAAATCAAATATGCCAACAGAAAAACAAAACTTAAATAAATGGCAGTTGCCTCATCCTCGTCTTGTATCAAACAGACTAATTGAAATCTGTATTACAGTAAGTTAGACTTCATTCCATGCAACCATCAGGAAAATGAAAATATTTTTCTTTGTTCCTTATCGCTTTGTCTTTCAAGCTAGTTTGTATTGTGCATTCATTAAACATATAATAATCAACTGGATTAAAAAAGGCATATGAAAAAAATCTTTTGTTTTTTGTCTTCAAAGGACCTTTCTATTTTAGCAGGTGTAACTCAGTTCTCAATTGTTTTTAAGTGTAATGTTAATAGCAGTAATTATATACTCCTTTATCAACATTTTCTTAATTGTCACCCACAGTTATTTACATGTGAATACAGAAATGGCATTTTACTTAATGCTAAGCAGCTGAGCAGTGTCATTCACATAATTTATAATATGAGTAATTAAAATGAAAGAGTTTGCTATAATGTTCTTTACAGTGTTTACTGCATGAAAGTTATTAAAATAGTCAATGCAACAACAATCAATTCCTTATTAAAAGTAACAGTAAGCATGTATGTTTAATTTGATGTTACCCTGCTCTCTGCAAAACTGAAAGTAGATTGAAAACAATTTAATGGCAGCATGATGTTTTTGTATCTCATTTAAACATTTTCGAATAGTTCTCTGAATGTAGCCTACATCTGGAGGAGTGTCTTGAATATACCAACCCAACTTCACTCTCCTGGTAATGGTGTCCTTCCTTAGAACCAAAGTTTTAGAAGGACATTTTGTATAATCCAATTTACTGTGTTTCTTCTCTATTTCTTAATTGCTAGGGAAAAACAATGGTATTATTGATATGAATTTCAACAGCCTGTAGCTGTCATTGTTTTCTATATTTGTTTGCTTAATGTCATTTTTACAAAGTGTTATGGGTTATTTTCTCCTAACTGCGTAAATGGCTCTTGTCACCACTTTGCATCAGTCACTACAGAGAATGCATTGCCCTCTTTTATCACAGTCGGGAAAGGGTAATGACAGCATTCAGTGTTCAACAAAGTTACCAAGTCTTCCATCATAACTAAACATAGAAGATTATATTCTAATAAATTCCTTGTTACAAATACTCTAAATATACACTCTTAGTGTGTGATCACTCTGCTAGCACAAAGCATCAAACTAATTAGCAAGAGCACACATGCAAATGATGTTCATGTTAAAGAATTTTGAATAATGCCCCTATGATTGGTACAGCAATTATAATAGTAGTTGTGTGTCTTTATTAATCATTTTAATAACTTCAGTACACTAAATTTAGTTCATTTTTAAAGTCCTAAATCAAAATATTCCTTTGCATTATATTAATCAAGACTTCATATTGTTTCTTGTTTTCTCTTTTTAACGTATGTATTTTTGATTAATAAATCCAGCCACCTAATTAATAAAAGTACTCCATTATTTCCCACACTTTAAAACAAACATTTATAAGAATATTAACTTAGTATGAAAAAGTCACTAAACAACAGGTATATCTGTCTGATTAATTTATGCTAGCTGTGGAGAACATTTACATTATGAATTTCTATCCAGTATCTTTTTATGAGGAACGGAAATAGAGACAGTTCTGTGCTTAACAAGAAGAAATGAAAATGCTTTGTACATGCCCATTCTCTCATGTAGTCACAGTTTCATGTCCAGATCACAGTGCAATAAATTCAAACCATTGTTTACTGCTCACTAATCCCAAGGATAAAAGTTTGGGTCTGTGGTTATGGAGGCAAGTATGCCCTAGTGCTGTACCTGTAAGGCTATGTTTTGAAGGAAAAAATGCATTTTCCCAGAGCTAAGTAGAAAGATATCAGGTGAAAGGTACCAGCAGGCAGCCTTTCATCTAATGTTGCAGAACCCACTCTGTGCTCTGTGTATTAATGAGTCTGTATGCACAACAAACCGATAACTTTAACTTAGCAGTTTATAAAACAAAATAAATGCTGTCTTCAGAATGGGGCTGGCTTAACGCTGCCTCCTGCTTTTTCTCATATCCTCCTTTCATATGACCTACAGACCCTTCTTAAGGTGAGAAGGAAAAGCTGAAGGCGCTGCACTGAAAGATGCTCTGTGTGGGCAAAGTGTGAACCCTTTTATGATTTGCTTTGGAAAGGCAGAATTAGTTTTTAGTTTAACAGCTAATAAAGAGACAACGTTTAGCTGCAGTGTTTACCACAGTACAAGCACATAGCCATCAAATTCAGGCTGGGGAAATGAGCGGGAGAAAACCTTAGGAAATTCAACAAAGCAAAATGTAAAGCCTTGCAGGTGAAGTGAAATAATGGCGTGAAGCAGCACAAGGTGGGGGCTGACTGGTCAGAAACTGCTCTACAGGAAAAGTCCAGGGAGCCCAGGCATTCATCAAGTTTAACTTGATGAATGCAGTGAGTCCTGCAGCAAAAGCAGCCTCAGGACTCTGGGCTGTCTTGGCAGTGATAGAGCCAGCATGCTCATGGAAGTGATCCTTCCCCTCCATTGAGCATCTGGAGTCTACATCTGGAGTAGTATCTGTCTGCTAAAGAAAATAAGGAAAATGGGATTGCTTTGGAGTTTCAGGTAGGACCTTCCAAAGCAGCATATGTTCTGTATGCCATGGAAAGAGAGTGGGTGTGTCCCACTTTGTTTCATTTCTTCATCACAGTGATGGTCAATTTACATTGGCACAGCTCATCTGGTATGAAGACAGACTTTTTTTGTGATCTCCGTGTATCTGTTTTAGTTGCCACTGCACCAAGCCTCTTTCAGTATACCTCTAGAGGGCTTCTACAACCATTGCTATTTCATTCTCTTAATTTCTGTTAAGAAGGGAGGGATGCCAGCTTTACACAAAATAGCTCAAACCCAAACCAAATGCTGAGAGTATGTATCTCTGTTTTAACTAAACATTAGAAGCTACCTTGATTTCTCACTGGAAAAACAGTATATATGCATGAACTATGCATATGTGTAGGGCAGCTCAGATTCTACCCTAGTGTCTAAGAGCTGTGTACAAGTTTTTTATCCTTTTCTCCTACTGGGAAGTTCCTTTCTTTACCTTCCAAATCAGTATGGTTGACTGCTTTTCTCAAAAGCTTCTGCAAAATGTTGTATATCTCAGAGATTAGTGCACCATATTGCTCTCCTTTATCCAATGTCCTTAAAGCAAATTGATTTCCATTAAAAAATGTCACTATACATCTCAGAGCAGTGGAGAAATGAGCAATGGAAATGTTCAACATGTTTCTTCCTTTGGTGACTGAGTTGTAAATTCAGATCATTTACCATAGTTCCTAGCATATCTTTACATGGAATCAATATGGATATTTTGGATACTGAAGCACTTTGCAGTGCTTCGATCTTCTTGTTTTCCTTCCCTCAAAGATGACAACTTATACAGAGTATGATATATACATAGCTCTTTTCCAGCTTGTTCTTTAGCTCATATAACATGATATACTTTTGACAAGGAACACTCCTCAAAAAACAGGGAAAGAACCAGAAAAGAAAGCAGCTACATGTCACTATGTTCAAGTGCAATATTGTTGCATCGTGCCCCCTTACTTGATTTTTCAAATTATCACAATCTTCAATTAATTTTCACGTACAGAATCCTCTAGGTTGGAAGGGACCTTCAAGATCATCTTGTCCAGCCATCAACCTAACTCTGACAAAAAAACCAAAAAAACAAACAAAAAACAAACAAACAAAAAAAAACCAACACACAAACCCACACATAACACACAACACTATCACTAAACCATGTCTCCCAGCACCATGTCAACCTGTCTTTTGAACACTTCCAGGGATGGT
>KZ505687.1:644231-668645 GCA_002844005.1 Limosa lapponica baueri | reverse complement strand
CTGTGGGAGACTGTATCAAAGGCTTTACTAAAGTCCAGGTAAACAACATCCACAGCCTTTCCCTCATCCACCAAGCGGGTCACTTTATCATAGAAGGAGATCAGGTTTGTCAAGCAGGACCTGCCCCTCGTGAACCCGTGCTGGCTGGGCCTGATCATCTGGGTGTCCTTCATGCGCTGCACAATGGCACATACAGGGAGATAATTCTTGGATATATTTCCCTGTATTGTTTATTGTAAGAAAATAATATAATTAAGATTTCTCTCTTAATAATGAGAGAAATTTTTAGAGTTTTAAAGGCTGCAGTAATTGAGCTAAAAAAGTTCTATTTTAAAACTGTTACAGGTAAACTATTACAGGATTATTTGAAAGCAGCCAAAAAAAATCTTATTTTTTCTTTTCAGTTGTCTCACCTTATGCTAGAGTTGTCCAAAATTGAGCAGTCACAATTCTATTTTGTGGCAAATTTTAAGGTGTTGGTGTTTTTTTTTTTCTTTCTTTCATTTGAAATTGCTTATTGGAAGGTAAATAAAACCCCTGAACATTTTCAAAGAACAGAATTATGCTGGCTGAGCATTTTGGGTGAGAAAGTGGGTACGTTCATGCCTGTACCCTGAATTGTGTCTCTCTCTTTGTCTCTCTTCACACACTTCTTACTAAAAAATTTCATCTTTGTCTCAACTGACACATCTCTGGGCAGCTTTACAGCTTTGTAAAAAACAACATTTTGATGAAATTTCACTTGCCAAAAATATTTTACTAACTCTGCTTTGAAGCAAATTATTTTGCTTTTGCCAATGATTTGCTCTGCTTAATCCTCCTCAGGGTCCATTTGAATAACCCATGACAGATTAAAGCTACAGAAATGTGAAAGCTGTTTTGGGTGTGGTGGAGAGTAAGGAGAAGGTAAGGGGTGGAAGGACACGGAGACAGTGGGGTGCCTTCTCCTGCCTGTGCAGGCAGCCTGGCCCAGCGTGGCTCTGCTGCCTGTGTTTCGCAGTGACACGTGAGCTCTTGCTGAGGAGCTACACTTGAGAACAACACTGCCTGACTCAAAGCATGAGATGAAAGTAGGCATGTGTAGCATGACTTCTTTCTTTTTGCAGGAAGGTCGGTCAGACCAACATTTGTTTACAATGAAAAAGTTTTAGATTTTTACTTCTACTGACTGAGCTGAATGCTTTCACTGGGGAATACACACCTAAGGAGTTTCTGAGTTCAGACCAAACATTTTTGTTTCATCTAGAAACCTTTCGGTTTTTCCATCCCTATTCCACTTTCCATCACATCTTCCACTTTCTAAATTGCTTAGAGAGGAAAAAAGGAGCTTTTACAATGTCAATTATTTCCAAAGTCAAAGGTCTTGGAGTAGCAATAAGAACTGGATGTTTTACAACAATTTCTCACATTTTTCAATAAGGAGAGAGGAGGTACACTGCCATTTCTAGAAATTTCTTCCCAACTTAGTTTTTCTTCGTTCCAGTCTCTCACCAACTGAGCTTCATAAAGAAGGGTAACCCTTCAGATTACCTATTCTTTTTCACTGTCTCAGACTTTACATGCAGCAAACTGCTGCAAAACATTTATTCTTCACAGAAATGCCATTACTTTTCCCCAGATTGGTTCCTCTTGCAAAATCATCAAAAATGCAAGAAGTGCTACAATTCAAGGTTTTCAGATAGTGGTAAAATACCATGGAAAAATGAAAGTGTAAAACATGTCACCCATCTGTTGTTTAAACCAACCAAAATGTATTTATTGTAATTCTTTCATAATGACTGTGCCTTTAGAAGCAAACACATGTACATTCGTTGGCAGTAGAAAGTCTTCTTTAATTGTAATAGGATGAGGAAACATTTCTCTTTTCTTTCCCTGATGATACAGTATTTGGAAAAATAATAATTTTTATCAACAAAACCAGAAACATTCTAAATGAAGAATCCAGCTAACAAACACATTATATATACTTCCTTGCATAGCTGACAATGTTCTAATATTATAAATCAGTCAGATGTTGGGTTATAAACAGAAGTCTGCAACACATTTTTTCTTACTGACTCACTCAATTTCATCAAACATGATGCTGTCAGAAATTAGAAGAGAAAGATGGCAGAAAAATGAGAATCAAATGTGAAAAAGACCTGAAAGAGAGATGAAGAAATGCAGTTATTTTTATTGAATTTCAGGCCTTTGAAGACCTTTATGTGCATGTCAGTTCCAGTTTGAAAAAAAAAAAAAAAGAATTAAAATAATCTGATATTAAGTGATTTATTTATTAAGGTATTATCAACACTTCCAAAGCAAGTTCATCACCAAGATGATAGAAATATTTTTTAAGCATGGATATGACTGATGACGACAATTAGTAGCGTAATAACATAGACAAGTATGTTTTCAGTCCAAAAAAGAATTCAAGTAGAGATTCAAGGAGCTGTTGCTCTTTGGAAACTTATCTAAGTACATCACAGGGATTTTATGATACTTCTAAAGTGAAAAAAGTCTGGAGTTCTATTCATAGTGAAAATGAAGCTACTTAAGATGCTAGAATGAGTCTCAGGAAACAGGCTGATGGATAGTATACGTGTGAGGCAGAAAACTGTTGCTGGCTGTCCTTCTTCATGATACAGAACCCCAGGGGTTACTGCCATGGTAATGCCCATGAGCAGTAACAACAGTGAGAGCAGTAAATACATGTAATATACCTGAATCTGTGCTGAATGTCAGGGACATTCCTGTACCTACCTGGAAACATGAATTGCAGTAAATCGGTGGTAATGTCTTTTTTATATTTGAATACTCTTAAATTGAGATAATTTCCAAAATAATTCATATATTTAAAATTATTTGCATCTAAGGACTATGTAAAATACTGCAATTAATTCCATACATTTAAATTGTATTCTCAACATTTTTTAAAATAGTTCATACATGTCACAAAGCATCTCTTCCCTTGAATCTACTGCTTGGTTCATCTTTAGTGGTTTGATATAACTGGCTGCATCATTCCTATATGTAAAATCATACTTTTATTGCATGAGCATCGCACCTGCAATAAAACTTGCCAATGGTCACATTAGCATTCATTATCAAACAAAAACATATTCTGGAACAAAAGTATTGTCTGGAATCTTCATGCCATATAATTGTCTTTATGATGTTTCTATTTTTAGCAAAAAGAAGCTAAGATGGACAAAGCTTTTTGATTAAGTCCTTCCATTCATAAAAATATTCTTCAAATTCAGCATAGCTTGGAAGCTTCCAACTTCTTATCTGTGGCAGTTAATCCATGCAGTCCAATACGGTCTACATAAATACTTTTTTTTTCATGATTGTGAGATCATCCTCATGAATTGAAAACCAAGATCTTTTTCTTTGTAGCAAAGAAAATCTAGCAAAGAGCAGCAACATTTTCTGCTCTACAACCTAGTTTGGGATTTGTTCTTTCAGACACGTAAAAATTCCTACATCGCACATTGCTCATCGTTATAGGTTAGCAGAGTTTAAGCCTTCCTATCTCTCCACTTAATATCATCGAATTGGGTACTCCTGAATGTGAAATTCATCATACTAAATGATGTTAATATTTGAAAGAAAATGCTCTTAAAAGCATGCCTATGGTTCAATACACTGTCAAATGAACAAAAGTATAATCACACAAGCTCTGGTGCTTATTTGATTCTGCTTTGTTTCCATAGTAACTATAAATAGCTAATTGTGGTACTCTCACAAATGATTTTTTTCCTTTTTCTTTCGTGACAACAGATGCTGGTTGTTTTATGGAGGGCAATATTCTGTGCAGGAAATGTCAACAAATTGCTTTATGTTATTCAGAAGACAGCTAAGCTAATCGTTAGGATAAATAGCATTTTGTTGGCTGGAGGTGTCTAGTGGCTTTCCAAGGGAATACATTTTATTGTCCATCTTGATTAATAACTTGATTTTTGCTGTGGAAGTTGGAATGACTCTCACATGAACGGTCTTTACTGATGATATATAAAACAGGACAGAGAATTAATATCAGCAGTAACATTACTAAGAAGAAGTAATAAAATTTATATTGAGATTTAGTATTTATATGGAGATTAGAAATTTAGCCTAAAGATATCAACTTGAAAAAAATGTGAACAAATACACTTCCAACAAAATAACACATTATCAGTTAAAGACATGAAGCAAAGTCTAACAATATTTCAAAATTTATTCCAGAGACCTTAATGATGGACAACCAGTGAAGTCAATCTACCATGCAATACAGGTGCTCAGAAGGCAAAAAAAACTTTATTCTGAGCCTGACAGGCATTATATATATCTCAGCATGAAGCAGTGCAGAACTTTCATTCAGTCTGGGATACTCTGGGACAACAAAAGAGATGAGCATCCTGTGATGTTTTGATAAGTAATCCTTAGAAATAGCAGCAAATATTTGTACTTGGAATTCATCAAGTGGTTTTGAATGTTTCTTAACAGAAATGCTTTGTTTTCTATTACTAAAAATAGGACCAAGATCAAGATATCTTTCTAACTACAGCATTGTTTATAATTATGATTTATTTCATTGATTGCAATTGATATTTGCAAAATAGGGCCCACAGGGAGTACCTTAAATCTCAACAGGGTTGTGAATCTCATATTTGTCTATGAAAAGGGTTACCTGTTAGCATCATGCAGAACTTTAAATGACAAGTGTAATTTCACAAAGTTGCAGAGGAGCTGGAGGGCTGCTCAGACCCTGGGAATTCATCCAGATTTGGCTCTGCTCTGCAAAGCCTGTGAGCCGTGTACTAAGATGCTGTTTGCAATTCTGTGAGGACTTCAGGGCTTTACATAGTTATATATGCAAAGACAACTGAAATTTGTCAATCCTGTTTGAGGTTTAGGATCTTTTATAATCTGGCTTTCACAGAAGATCTCAATGTGCGCAAGCAGAACACCAATGAAAAAATCAAAAAAACAAAAACTGAATCACTGCCTCCAGCAAGGAAGAAATTCAGTTTCACACAGCTCTACAGTGTTGAGAAATCAGCTAATAATTTTTCTAAATATTTGCCAAAAGTCATGGGGAGGGAGAGTGCCCCTAGTTTTGTGGCACTGAAGCAATTTCTAGTAATGTCTTTAGAAACAGAACAGAAAAAACAGTTCGTCCACCGATTGTCACTAGTCCCTAGATGGGCAGCGGTTTCTCTCATCTGTGTGAAAATAAGAGGTAATCTCAGAATATCAAAATGCCAGCAATTATACTGAAGAAATATGAACTGCTGAAAAACCACAGTCTTGTTTTCTAACGACCAGTCTGGACATGTGGAGGATGGAGCGGTGCAAGTCTAGCTTTTCTAACCTGTAGGTTCTCCTTGGATGTCTACAATAAGAGGGAAAGTAGGAATAGGGAGGTGATAATGTTCATTCCCGGTGGCTCTTGTACTGAACTTTGTATGGGTGTGCGTCCATAAGGAATCTGAGGAAACATAAGGGAGATGGTTCTCTTCCCAAGTTCTGGACAAACTTAGGCCCACAGAGGGAGAACTTGTAGACTACAAATCAGTAGCAGGAACTAACTACTGCCCTTTGTCCATCCCTCAAAGATACACTGCAGCTGAGCAAGAAGTAATTAAGGAGAAGTATGACACAGAGGAAAATATGTTCACTAGATTCTCATTCAGAAGTAAAACCCAGAATGATGCTGAGGATCAGTCTAGTCATCGGGAAAATGGACAATCATTGCAGTAGAAGCCAAGACCAATGTTTTGTTATCCCTAGAACAACTGTAAAATCATGTTTAAAATTGTTTACATTGGAATAAAACCAATTCAGCCGCTGATTCAAACTTGAATTAATATTTAAGAAGTTGTCTTGTAGCATAAATCATAAAAATTCTGTGAAGACAGAAACTCTACTCTAAACAACACTGCCGTGAGTTACCACTATAACTAGTATCTCTCTGCTGTTTAGGGACAAAAACATGGGTGGTAAAAATGTTATAAGAGAAAATCTGAAAATATCTTCTTTCCTTTTGGCTTGCTTACTTGGAGAAGGAGTAATGCTTTCTTTTCAGTTTGAGTGTAAGTGGAAAATTTCTAGATACAGAGAAGACATTTAAAAACACACATCAATTTCTTGGACTGGCATTTGTGGTTTAAAACCTCTGTTCATCAGAACTATTCAGGATATACTTCAATGTTTAGATTAGTAGGCATAGAGTACTTTATCCATTTAATGGACAATAACTTCAGCTAAACCCCCTGAGTTTAGCTTTAACATTACCTAAGTGGAAACTATTTCTATTAAGTAATGATTTATAACCACTTGATATTTTTTAATTAATTAAATATATTTTTATAATTAATAAAATATTAATTACATCTAGCACTATATTATTGTTTATTCAGCTAATGAATGGTTTTATTCCTGGGAAAATACATGTATAAGAGCAGATGGCTTTTTCCATGTGTGACAATTTCTATATATAAAAGCATTTATTAACATGGTTGTGTTTGAAAGTTATTTAGAAGTACAGCTTAGTAAGATCTCTATCTAAAATGAAAGACTTTCAAAAGGACTGTTACCCATTCCAGTAGAGCAGTTGGAGGCCACAGGGCACAAGCATCTGAACCTGAGGTCACAGAGTGATTTCATGGCTCTGAAACCAAATGCAGACTTTGTTTTTATGAAGGTGAGAGTAACAAGTAGGTGTAAGGTGGTTAGTGCTATCCACAATATTAATGAGAGCTTATTGAAATTCTGTGCACAGTTCTCATTTCAAGAGCGTAAAAGGGATGTCAGCAGTTGGGAAATGATTTTGAAAAGAACTCAAAGAACAATGTAAGTTTGAAAAACCTGTCTCAACTGTAAAAGCTAAAAAAAGTTAATGTGTTTAACAAAACAAAAAGAAGGTTAAGAGGTGAATTGTTTGTAGTCTGCAGCTGCACACATGAGGAAAGTTTTCTGGTAATAGAAAGCTCTTTAATGTTACAGATGGAGGGAGAATGAGACCCAGTGGCTGGAATTAGTAGCTTAATAAATTCAGACTCAGAATGAGGTAGACTTCTTCAGCAGTAAAATGTAATTAAACTGTGTAACAATTTGCTGAGGGTTGTGTTGCACTTTCCATCATTTAAAGTCTTTAAATTAAGATTAGCTGTCTTTTTAAAAGATATGCTCAAACTCCACCAGAATTGAGGGCTCAGTGAAGGAATTAGAGGTAGAAGCTTTTGGGGCCGTTTTGCTGGAAATCAGATTTGGATGATCATAATGGTTCCCTCTAGATAAAAACCTGGGAAACTTCTGAGTTTTGTGTTCTGTTGTCCTTTCTCGTACTGAACATTATCTTCCTTCACAATTAATCTCTTTTGAAGCCATTGGCACTGCACGTCCAATATGTGTAAAAGATTCTGACTCTCAGGAATACTGCTTTGCAACCTCATTCTGTTTTAGCACTAGTAAGGAAAATGACATTAAAATTTGTAAGACATATAGTCCTCAGATGTATTACGATTGTGTCTGAAATCATTGCACTGTCCCTAGTGTCAGTTCGTTATTTGCCCTCATACATTCCACTCTGGCACACCTTTGTGCCAGGTAATGTTTGACCACTGCTCACTGAGAAGAAAGCCCTTGGAGATTTTTTAACCCTGATTACCCAGGGTTACTGAAGCCACCAAACCATCCTGAGTAGCACTCAATGAAGCCACTGGAACATCCCTTTTACAAGGAAATCTTTCCTTTCCTCTGGGCTTTAGTGCTACAAGAGCTGCAAAGTGGCACCTTTCGTAGTCCACTTAGAGTGGACACAAACATGAGTCCCCAAAGTAGTGATTCATGTTCTCCAGACAGGGTTGCCATATTTCTGCCTTGAGCTCATATACATCAGTATAATAGTGCATATATAATGAGCTTGTTATCCTGGGACAAAAAGACCTAGTTCTTATGTGCAAAACATGTATAAAATAAAGAGGGCTCCATAGTGAAGAGGGCTTTGACATACCTGGGGAGATTTGTAACTATTGTTCATTTTCAAAGAAAGTCACCTTAGCATGCTCATTAAATTTGCCTTGGCAAATATATTGGATTAACTGCATATGAATAATTATTAATAATAATTGATCAGTGTCATATAAGTACAGTCGGTCCAACATATCTTAGACATATCTTAGACGAGTAAGTACTCAAATGTGCAGCAACTGGAGAAATGGCCAGAACTCTGCTTCTCCCCCTCTGGGGAAACTAGATGTGTTGGGTCTGAGGATATTATTTTTCCTTTATGGGAGCCTATTTTATTATAGTCTGGAATGTTCTCCTTGTAACTGGTTAAAATAGGTCCAGTAGGCAGAGTTGATACTGCAGTACACAAAAATTCTCATGCACCGCCTATCTTCACTTTTGCAATAATGATGATTCTGTGCATGCGTCACTTTCATCAATTGAACAGGAGCATATTCTGTAGTATAATATTTAAAACAGACTCCTAACAAAGGTTAAATTGAATCCACAAACTTCACTTAACTGATTAAAATTTTCCATTGAGTAAATGTGGTGCTCCCTGTTTGTGATAAACAAGATGGTACTCCAAATGCTTACCTTTCACTAAAATAAGAAAATTACATTATAATTTAGAGGGCAGCTTGCACTCATTTTATGGGACTATTTCCAGAAGCAATAACTAGCAAACTGCCAACATGTTTTTGAAATAGCTCATATACTTTTTTTCTAAAAGAATATACTCCACAAATGTTATTAACTTGCCTCTCTATTTTATGCTTGCATTATAATGCTGCTCTATCTAAAGCACGTAATGTTAAAACCAGCACACAACCCCATTCATAGGTATACAATATATGCATATTTGCAGATAATATCTCTTTTATTCTTAATTTTAATAATTATTTTAATTTTTATGTTTCCTCATTTTATTTTCTAAATGTAAAGAGTCAGATTGTTACATAAAGATCTGATCTTTTTTAATAAAAATTTTTTGTGCAATTTAATAATACACCCAGATTTTTATATTAGTACATAATTATATAAAATTATACAAACTCATGTTTGAATGTTATGCAAAAAAGTGGCTACAAGAATCTATCCATCAAAAGCTTGGCTGGATTCAGTTTCCTAACTTTGCCTATCTGAGAGTTAAGCATTTAGAATTGCTGTATATTTAAGGGCAAGAGAGGGACATGTCCCAAAGGGGGATTACCCCATCTTAGACATGAACTTGGAAAAGCTAAGTCCCCCCGCCAAGAAGCAGGTGTTTACTTACAATAACAGAAGGAATCTAGATTTTTTTGATCTGGACACCCTATCTTTAAATGGCTAATGTTAGGCACTATAAATAGCACACTTGGAAAATCCTATACTCTGTGCTTGTCCATGGTGTCCCATGGTGCCATAAACAGAAGAGGAAGGCCACTACCTCTGCAATACTGGAGTATTCCTCTCAAGTAAGTATAATTCTCATTGGCGTTGGCAGTATTTCTCACTTAAACCAGCTATTTTAAATTAGGTCCTGCTAATGTTTATGTCCACGTGATCGTTTCATTTTCTGTTGCTGGCACATTGTATTATCTGTTGTCGCACCTCAGTGTGTACTCCATGTCTCACATCCAGCTTTTTTTCACTGGGCTTTTGTACATTTGACAATAGGAAATGGTCTCAAGTTGTGCCAGGGGAGGTTTAGATTGGATATTAGGAAAAATTTCTTCACCGAAAAAGTTGTCATGCGTTGTACAGGCTGCCCAGGGAAGTGGTTGAGTCACCATCCCTGGAGGTATTTAAAAGGTGTGTAGATGTGCTTAGGGACATGGTTTAGTGGTGGACTTGGCAGTGCTAAGTTAACGGCTGGAGTCAATCTTGGAGGCTTTTTCCAAACTAAGCAATTCTGTGATTCACGTTCACTTTTGTCTCCCAAGTGTAGCAAGTGACTGTTTGCTGTTACTCAGATGCTGGTGCTGGTAGCAGTGTATTGTAAGAATCTTCAACAAAATAATATATTAAAAGTTGAAAAGAAAATATTTCAATATGAATTTGGGATAAGGAAGGCTCTTCTGTTTTATAAAACTGTATATTAAACTAGGATTGAAATGAGTAGAGGTAGTGCTTTTTCAACTTACAGGCTTTCTCATTATCTTAGATTTTAAGTATGATAGCGTGATTTCCAGCAGAGAGAAGCAGTTGAGAAAAACATTTTGCTACAGTTAGTTAATTCTTCCCTACATGTGCTATATTCAATGTATCCATTTTAAAATCAAATGAGACAGCTCTGTCTTCTTTAAAATCTACAGCAAACCCTAGCTACGCCAATTTGAGAGTGTGCTTGCCTGTGGGAATATGGTTTTCTAATCTTTATTACATATTAAAATTAAAATAATAAAAAATGGAATTTTGGCCAATAACAGGAAATACGCAGGTTGCTGAAGGATTTTATAGTTCTTCTTCATCTTGGCTCTTAAAGCTAAGCAATATGGTTTTTAGAAGTAGTTGAAGTAACAAAAGACATGCAAAAAAGTCTCCTAAACCCTATTTCTGCCTCCCACAAAAGACAGTCAGGTACAAAAATTTACTTACTAAAAGGTGTAGGGGATCTTCAGGACTTCTATGCAGACAATTGTAATACTTGAAATGGCAATTCGTTGCTACTTCCAGTGCAAATGTCTCAGCTTTATTTGGGAGCAGTTATTTATTTTGGTTACCAGCCACATCTGTTACTTGACGTGCCCAGAACTGTTTCTGCCATACACTGAAGTCCTTCAGGGTCCACAGAAAGGATGGAAATCACCTGAACAAATGAAGGAATTTGCAATGTAGATATTTTCTTCTGATCTATTAATCTGGATGTCCTTTGCAGCAAACACAAGTGGTGTCCAAAATACATCAGATGAATTGCATCTTACAAGTGCTTATTTAATTCCATTGACAAAGGTTTAGCTAGCTTCAAGGTAGACTGTGTAAATGTAGACTAAATGCAGACAAATGTTATAAAAGTAAGATCTTGTCTAAATTTTTCCTTTGCTATGAAAGCAATTGAAATTCCCTGTTTTTTGACAATGTTTTTCATGAGGGGGTCACAAGTATGATTTACTTAAATTTAGGAGTCCCTCTCTGTTCTCCCCCACATGCAAAATTTTCAAGTAAACATCTGAGGAATTTTATTTATTTCCTGTACCTGGAGTTTTTTCAAGACAGCAAACTGGTAATGGTTTAGCCTACATGCCAAAGAGACAAAAATAGAGACAAAAGAAGTGATTTTAAATTAAGTGGATTGTGCCATGGTCTCATCTAACTTCTACATATTTTATTGTGTCCTTGTTTTTAAAGACAGGAGAAATCGGGGGCAGGGGGAGGGAGGGAGGGGGGCAGCTGCTTTTTTTAATAAAAAAGCAAATATAACTGATTGTTGGTACTGGGAGTGAAAAAATCACAGCACATAGTTAATATCTGAATGCTGCTGGATATTGTAATGTATTTCTGTCCCCAGTATTTCCTATTGACCAGTTTTCAACAGTTGTAAGATTAGTGCATTGCGATGTGACTGAGAGCAAAAATTCAAATGATTTCAAGAAAGGAGAAGGAAATTCATCAAAAGGCCAATGCAAGAGCTATTTCAGGAAGTTTCTAAACTGGTGAGACTTAGTAACTGGAACTATGGAAGGATAGTAATGCTTTACACATTACTTATTCTTACTCAAGGTTATGTTGGATCCAGAGAAGTAGCTCTCATATAAAACATGGGTTTAGATGGTTTTTTAAAGATCCTTTGAGTTTTTTGGATCAAGAAGCAGTGGTGACTGGGCTTCACTGCAAGGCTTGGCTCAAATCTCAGTTGTGGAGGTATGAAGGGGAGATTTGCCCACATCTCTTTTACACGGCGCTACAAAAGAGCAAGAAATGATGGAGGTTCGAGAAATTGTGAGCTCAGTACTGGTACATGAGATTAGGTAAGATTTATGTATATACAGAAGATTTATGTTACAATTTAAAAGCTGAAGATCTCTGAAAGAAATTCTTGATAGATAACAGTTATTTTGATATGGTATCATCCAACATTTGGACACCAGCCTGGAAGACCTCCTGTCACTAGCATTTTTGCAGGCCATTTACTACTGTCACTTTTCCAAATTCATCTGCTTTAGAGCCTGATGCTGCTGGGAAACCTGCTGCTAATAATAATGATTATTTCTGTTGTCTGAGCTGTTGATTCTTACATAGAGTGGTTTTTGCTCTAGGACTTCTACCAGTCTTTCTTTCTGTCCTTGTATTTTCTCGTTCTTTTGTGCTGTCTCCTTCTAGTGGCAGTTTTAGTAAGACTGAAAGCAATCTGAAGCAATGAGATGCCACTGTTAATTTAATAATTTCTTTTTTTAAAAAAACTTCTTTTTTATCTTTTTATGATCTGAAATTTTGTATATGTTCTTCCCTGTTTACTGGGATTAAAAGTGACCTATTATTTTTCCATTTTCTTCACCCTTAGGAGACTGGGAGTTCTTGGGGGAAAATGAAAGAAAAGAACTTGAATTCATAGAATTAATTCAGTGAGTTTAGAACCATCATTCCTCCTCACTTCTATGCTTCAGAGTCCATATAGATTATGGCCTGGAGCACTTACATGCTCTTAGTCTACACTGAGGTGATTCAAATGTAATTTAAGAGAAGGGTAGAGCTGCTTACACAAAGTCTTGACAAGGTGCCCTTTAGAAAAACTGATAATAAGTCAGATATGCAAACGTGTAGGCAATCAAACTATAGTGCTTTTAAACATCAATTTTTATGATAACAGATCTGCCTCATCCCATATACATTCAGTACTTCCCTTTGTATCAAACAGCAGAAGCCTAAAAATATCTAGGGAGACAATGCACAGGGTTTCCTAACTATGTGTCTTAATCCTTAGTCATTTTCTGAGAGTGATTGTTATAAACCCACTCTCATCCCATGCATTAGACAGTCATAGACAAATCAGCAATACAGACTAATTTAAATCTTCTGAATGCCAAACTGTTCTTTGCCCATATTTAGCTCATACTAAGTATAAAAGAAAGTGAGATAACTGTAGTTATAACAAGGATGTACAAAGCAGTTAACTCTCTGTTATCTGTGGGTGGATGATCTGCGTTGCAGTTTAGCTGTGTTGCATGTACAAGGCAGCCCAGCTGGCTCCACCTTGACCAGTTCATCTGAAGAGCAAATCTCACCGTGTCTCCAAAGCAGTCTGTCATACAACCTTCCATAACTTCACAGTCAGTACAGACAGTAATATCACTGTTTTTTCTTTTCCTTTCTCTAGTAAATTTATTGTGTCTTTCAATAATCTACTGTAAATATTTGCTTGCTTAGCGGCACTTATCACACTGCTTTGTTTCCTTATGAGGTGAAAAATAATAATAATAGTAATAATAAATTCAACAATAAAGAATTCATTCATCTATGGACACTTAATTTTAATACATCTAATGTTACCTACAGATATTCCCCTCCCAAATTGATTATTATTTTGTTTCTATTAAAAATAACAATAATAAAAATATCAGAGTTTCCTCTTTATTATTAGTTCTGTCTGAAATATCTTGCACTCAGGTACCTGGAATGTCTTGGTAGAAATGCAACTTTTGTCTCTAATATTTTTTCCCTAGAACTATAGGTTTTACTATGTTACCTTTAAGAACACTGCAATCAAAAAGAAAGCAATACAAAACCTTTGCAGAAGAAAACATTAGTATTAGTATGGTAGATTTATTATTTTATATTGCTGAAAAGTAGCTGTTATTCCTCTCTAGCAATATGTAATTTCAGAAGTACAAAATGACACCTCTGTCTTCTGACTTAGCTGGAGCAATCCAACCCATTTGAACCATCTAATCTTTATGACAGTCCTTCATTTTAGTTTTCATTTTGCATACTTGCATTTTAAATTCCATTAGGCCTATCAAGAATTAAGTGTACACCCTAAGTGTAACTTCCTTCAGAACAGAGAAATTTCTTAGCTGAGAATAGTTACCAGCTCATGTTTGATCCATGTAGACATTGAACTACTGACTCTCAAACTCATCTGTGCGGAAGTATGCTGTGGATTCTCTACAGAAATTTGATGTGCCATAGGAATGTGTTAGAAGTATAAAATATCCTACAGGTATATGTTACACATATATCTTCAAATCATTCTAAATAAAAGCCATGCCATTAGGAAAAAAAATTAATTTACAAAACCAAAAAAATAAGCAGCAAAGGTTATAAAGACAGAAGTGTCAGAAAAGAATGCAATTGAATTATTTGATAATCAAATCTCTATAAAGCTAGATGAAGTTCTCCCTAGGACTAGAACTAAATTATAGACACGTACTTACCCTGCATGGTCAAGAACTTGTTTCTACTGCCAGCTGTATATGTCTTCAGAGTACATTGATGAGAAAGAGCTTTTGGACAGAAGAGAATGCTAACTTACATACTTATGTATTGCTTATGTTTTTATTTAACTTCAAAATCTCTCTTTGTCCTTGAAAATATTGACAGACAATTTACGAGGAAGAAGTTTCCTTTCTGGACTGCCAATTCCTTTTATTTCTCTTTAGATGCTAATGCTCTGCAGACAGGATTGGTGCAGACATCTTTTCTCTCTTAAACAAGTAGCAAGTCACTCATCTATGGGTAAAATGTTCTTTCTTACCTAGTACAATATGGGTATTTTAATTGGAAGTTATTTCCATTTGTCGAACTTCATATTTTACAGAAAGATATAAAGCAACAGCTATGATTTTTTGCAAACTTAATTTATACAAATAAATGAGGTTAATACTTCATGTCATTGCAGGCTCATAACTGAGAGCAGATGTGATTGCAGGTTAGTGTCCTTGAAGTGATGGCCACATTTATGGTAACAGACTCCAGCTTTTGTCTTTAAGGGACCATATAAAACTCTCTTTTTTCCAAGTACAGAATAAGAACTGGTCTAAAACATAAAGTAAAAGGAAAGGGAGGGAAATAAATAGTGAGTTCTTCTGAGAAAAAAAAAAAAATTGAAAAATGTTTCCAAGCTTTAAGATGTTCAGGTTATAGATAAACGCATTTATCACTGGCTGCATCACACAGTAAATCTTAAATTGCAAATCCTTAACATGAGGATGAATCGCTTCTGAACATTTTCTCCAAACAAAATAAACAAGCAAACAGCTTTACATTGATACCATTTA
Organism: Limosa lapponica baueri; assembly: GCA_002844005.1. Taxonomy (NCBI): domain Eukaryota; kingdom Metazoa; phylum Chordata; class Aves; order Charadriiformes; family Scolopacidae; genus Limosa; species Limosa lapponica. The sequence goes on along the minus strand of KZ505687.1, from coordinate 653,475 downwards.
ATTCAACTTGAATGGTGCCAAGAAAATAATTGTTTATTTTTTCAGTTTTACTAACCTTCCCTGTTTCTCCATTACTGATGGAATCTGAGATTGAGAACCACAATAGCCTGTGTTTTTTTCTCCTTCATGCTGCTATTTAAGATTCAAAAGCCATAGTATAACTGCCACTACTTGGTGACCTTTTGCTCTGTCACTTTTATATCGATTTTTTTTTCCTCCCGGCACATGAAGATCCTCTTGCAATGTCTCTTGCTCTATTGCCCTGTGAAGTAGCACCAGACAAAACAATGGGAATGTGAGCCTCTTCATGTTATCACAGAGAGTCCACAGGATATTGATATTCTATTTTAAAGTGGATATAATTGTTCACAACTGCAGTTCCTCCAGCATCTATATGGATTCCTTTCATAAGACACCATATGTCTTTTCCTGAAATAAATTAGGTTTAAGAAAGCTTAATTAATTTTATAAAGGAGAATGCACTATAGCTATTACTGGAATACACCATGTCATTCAGCAAGCTGGTAACTGATGTTTCCGTAATTTCCTGATCATAATATAACTATAGGAATTAGAGAATTAAAAAATAATTAGCTCCTGTGGTCCACCAGACTTGCCAATGCTTTTTTCCTACAGAGGAAAATCACTCCAATGATCTGACAACCGATATACTTTTAAATGACTACATTTTCCATCCTTTCCCCATGGAAGAATATTACACATTCCAGAAGAAGTGTTAATTTCTTTTTTTCTCAAAACTTTATAGACCAGTTCACATGTAGGCTTTTAAACTGCTGACTTTCTCAAGTGGCCTTGTGTCTCCTATGTATCAATTTTATCTTGATCCAGTTTCCCTTAAAGATATTGTATCTGTAGCTAATATTCTGTTCCAGCACAACTTTGATAGCCTTCATACCATTACACTATGTTTTGTGCTCAAATCGAAGCTGAAAAATGGAGAATGCATTCAGTAATCTGAAAGGTATTTGGGAAGAACTTCAACTCATAAAACGTCTTTTGGTTTTTATTAGCACACAACTTGCCATCAAGAGTCCCATTTATCTGCTTTGTTTTCTCATCTCAAATATAAAGCTATATTTGTGCCCCTGAACAGTCCAATAATACCGACAACTGAAGGACAGGCACAACACACGCAATCCCCTTACAGTGTGAAGAATTCTGAGATTTAAAAGCTAAAAATCACTTTCTTACTGGAATTTATAAACTGAAATCAAAAGCTTGGAGGCAGCGAGTATCTCTACCTTGACGAACAACTTGGTGCAATATCAGCAGTCCAATAGACTGACCTGCTTTGTGTTGGGGCCTGAATTTTGACAGCGTTTACATTTTGGAGTTTTACTTCAAAATTCATTTTGGAGTTTTACTTCCCTGTGACTGCATGCATGTTCCAATATGTGGCTCAAAGCTGCCAAAAAGGATCTGTTATGTGGCACACATGGGGTTCTCTTTAAAAGGGGTCCAGTCCACCTCAAGACTCCTCTGAAAACTTTGTCTATACATGTTAAATAGAGCAGAGGATGACCCGCAGAACTGCACTGCAGCTCTGAACTGCTTGGTGAAATCTGCAGGAAGAATCTTTTTAATGGGCTATAGATTCATGGTTTATTAATACAGCCCTCCTTGTACTAATTCACCCTATAGAAAACAGCAGAGGAAGAGCTAAAACAGTATATCTCTGATTTAAGTGCTAAGGAAAGAGGACACTTTCACAAGCTTAAATGGAGAGCAGGATCAAGCAAGCACCTACGTGTCCTGACATGCACTGCGAGATCTTCTTAGTCCCAGAACAAGCATAGTTTCTGCTGTAATTTTGACCTCTGTACCTCCTATTTACCCCCAGTGGAGCCTTGGTACTGTGGTAGAGGGAACTTTGACCTGACCTAGTATGAGCAGTCTTAGCCCGAGTCAATCATCGTAACCTTTAAAACAGACATTGTAAAAATGATTGTATGTGGAGAGTGCCAGGTATCACTGAAAGACTCACTATTATTGTGTTTTTGTAAATTTGGAACTTCATCAGAATGCCAAAGCTTGCCAGAGTATGGGCTGTATATAATTCGTGTCCTGAGCTCTGTACTATGTAGTCCTTTACAGTGAAGACAGTGGTACTGTTTTCATAGTCTTTACATTGTGACTAAAGTTCCAGAAATGACTGGTGTCTTTTCCAGCATACTCTAGTTCATGTATCTTGGAAACAAAACAAACAAAACATATAAAAAAAAACCCCAAACCACTACTCTAGTTTATTGTGGGGAACGTTTTCCTTGAAGACAGAGGTGGTGGTGAGTTTTAAAATCTCCATTAAAAGAAGTTTTAAATAACAATGTGGTTTTTAAACTAGCAAAGTATTACTGCAATATAAACAGAAGAACCAGCTTAGAATTCTAACTCTTGACTAAGGGGAAATTGTGGATGGTGAATAAGGTAGCTAGGGAAGGATTCAATTAACTTTTTGAGACAGCCTATGGTATCCTATCCATTCTGCAACTGCAAAGGACACAGATCTCCCAAACTTCTTGCGTCAAACCCACCCATTCCACAAAGTGTCTTCTGTAAGTGCAACTGAAATGGCATTCAATGCATATGCATTAGCATCTGAGCTGAATCGTAGGCAGCGACTCTTGCCATGATGAAATGATCAAACACTGGAAAGAGCAAAGCATTAATTGTTGTATACATATACTTTTCATCAACATGTGATAGCCAGATCCTTCTCTATTCAATTTAACATTACTCTGCAGTCAGACAGCAAATGAGCTAAGGTCAAGCGCTAATCATAAAGTAGAAATATGAGTAAAACATGAATGTGAAAAAGAGCAAACTGTCACTTAAGTCACAGAAGTGGTTTAGCTAGTGACTCAAGAAGGATCACTTCATTTAAGCACGCATGAGGTTACGCTTAGGACTCTCAATGCTTTCTAAGCCTGAACCGTATGAACACAACAATAGAAAGACTGTTTCAATAATCACTTATGTTAGGATTTATTTTAGCCTAAATATTTTTATCTTAAATATTTTACATGGAATAGTTATAGTCAATGAGACACACCAAAAAAGCACTAAATACTTCTGTTTGGGAAACTTTATTTTTATTCCCTTACTTAAAATCATCTTCGCTTGGCTAGAGTTGTTCTGTGGTAGAATGGTGCCTTCAATAAAACATATCCTGCCTAAAGTTATTTAGCTACAATGTGCAACTGTATCAAAAAAAAGTGCTTTCTTTTGTCAGACAAGCTTCATAAGGATGGTATCATTATAAAAGCTCTGGAGTAATCCACGTGCAAAAAAAAGGGAAAGGCAGAATGAGAACATTACTCTGTTGTGTTAATCATTGTCACCTGCAGAAAGAATTAAACAACTCCAATGTCCACATGGCTGTAAGGAAGACATAGGAAATGTAGGATTTAAAGGAAATTTTGTGCTCAAAACCTTTTTCTGCAGAACAGATTTTTATCTCAGGGCAACATCACTCTGGTCCTGTTGACATAGCCATAGAGAACTGATATGGAGAACTCAGTTCTTAAAATATCAAGGGGAAAACAAAAGACACTTTGGCCTATATCCATAGTACTTCAGTCTAATTCCTCTTAATTCATCCCAATTAGAAATAGGATTTGCATTTTAGGGTTTTTTTACATAAAAACATTTGTAACTGGTTTTTGGTTGAAACAACAGACCCAAGGGTCTGAAATCTGAAATGCCAGCAATAAAATGGATCATCTGAAGACTTAGTAAGGTTGGGGAAAAGGAATCTGAAGCAAATAGAAAGACTGAATTAAATCATAAGAAACATTCTCACTTGTGTTGCTGGGATACACTGGTAAAGTTGCCCTTGGAGCAGTAGGAGGTAAAAGCAGAAGAAAAAGCTCGAACAAATGTTAAAAAATGCTTCCTCTATCTAGACTGCCACAATGAAATCTGAGTAAGAGAAGTCAAAAAGGCAATGCCCTTGGGATAACAGTGATTACAATGATTTCAGGTGCAATTGAAAGAGTTCAAATAGCAAGTGCTTTGGGAAAAATTGTTAATTGCAGTTAACATAATACTCAACTTTCTTGTATTTTGTCCGAGTATTGAAAAAGGGTGTGGGGGGAGGTGGAAGCAGGGGGCTAGATGGTGAAAAAGTGGAGGAAAAAAAAAGGAAGGAAAGGAAGGAAGGAAGGAAGGAAGGAAGGAAGGAAGGAAGGAAGGAAGGAAGGAAGGAAGGAAGGAAGGAAATACTTTGAAATACTTTGGGTTTTTTGATGCCATCTTGCTTTTGAAAACATGTCTTGAAAATACCTCTTTTAATAGTCTGGGAGTTTCCAGGTATCTTCATAAGCAAAATGTCCAAATGCTTCCTCTGAAAAGCAGGTTTGGGAATAGTTGTACAAGGGCATAGGATATATGCATTTATTAGATTGAACGTGAATTAGCTATTACTATTATTTTTTCTGTCAGTAATTAAGTTGTGATGAGTGTACAGTGCTTCTAAATAAGTTATATGAAATACTACAGATTGTGATTTCTTCCGTACATTTCTTGGGACTATCCTGGGCATTAACTCAGTTTGTCTTCCTGGGAAAAAGAAACAATTTATTCCACATTCAGTTTGCTTAGTTAAAAGCCAAGAGACCATGAGGATGCATGTGTATTGTATTTCCCTGCTTTTTGTGACAAAATACCTGGGATATAACAAGTTCAGAAATTAATATTCTGCTCAGGTTCTGATGCTGTGCCCACTACCTCATTTTCTGAGTACTTACACAGCTTAATAATTTTTGCTCAACATCTCCTCATAAATTGTAAAATCCCTCATAATAATTCTTCAGATATTGCAATTTCATTATTGATATTGAATTTACAGCGTAAGATACCTACCTGTGCATGTCTAGATGTGACCCAGGCTCCTACAATCCTGTTGTAGTCATACAGGTATAGTAAACACAGTGGACTCCAGAGAATTATTCATCTCATTATGAATTGGACAACAGTACAAACTAGTTATATCTTTTGCCTGTTTTCTGACTCAGAAAACAGTTTTAGATGATCAGTTCCTTTGTCTATGAAAGGTAAACGTGTTATGGGCTCACTAGAAGCTTACCCATACTGACACATTTCAAACTAAGCGTTTGTAGCCATTTTTCTTTCAATGCAACATTCTGAGTCATCCAGTGAGAACTTTTGTACTTATGGCCAGATGGAAAGAAGACTAAATAATCATGTTTCATACATGATTATTAGAAATAATAATCAAGAACATCTTAAAAATTTACTTAGATATGGAGTCATTTCCAGTAGGTATGCTAACAAGTCTAAAATTCATATGAGGATATATATGTACATATACTTCAATGTAGCCTTTCAAAGAGATCCATGATACCCACAATAAACATAAATGTTTATGACACTGACTGTCAGTACAGTTTCTTTACATTCCAAAAACATGAAGTCTATCCACCTAAAAGCATCTTTGGAAAAACCACAGAAACTTAAAGATTGAAGTACATCAAGTCATTCCCTGTTAGCAGCAATGTTCTGCCCAGGAAGGAGAGGTTGTGTACTATCTCCTCTTTCTTGAAGACCGATTAAGTTACAGCTTTACTGATCTTCTATGTATTGATCTTCATGAAAGAAGGCATAGCTGTAAGAGATACATTCCTATTATTTTAGCATGTTCATGTCTTGATTTGGCTATTCCTCATCTCAGGCTTACTTGAGAGAAAGATTACCGAGGAAAATATCTAAGTGAACATCATTGTGACAGTCTATTAGTGAAAGAAGCTATATTTCATTAGTGCTTATCATGACATTAATAATGATCTGAATTAATGAAATGCAAAAATCAACCAGTTAACAGGAACTTAATCCACAGAAAAGTAATTTAACACCACTGAATGACAAAGTATGCCTAACATGAAACATAAAAGATGACATTTCCTTTGCTTCTTGATTGGTGGAATTGTCTCTGTAATTCATGCAGAGACTTCAGTAATTGTGTTTCTTGGAGAAAACTAGTTTGAATGGTTGAAGAACATTATTCTAATCAGGTTATTTACATCTTAATTAAAAAATAAAATAATAATAAAAAACAGGTTTAACATTCTATGTCTCTGGAACATATTCAAGAGAATTACTGTAAACTACTAGATTCTCTTGTCTCTTTCATTATACCATTTCTCATGGATTTAAATTTAAGGGTGTATGTCCCTTTTTTGTCACTAGCACTTCATGCATAATTGATTTTCAACAATTTTGTTTTCTGTCTGTTTCAATTTTGCTTTCTATCTGATAATTATAAACACCTTAGTTATTATTTTGAAATGTGTTTTTTTTGTGTTTACATAGATATGTCTGAGTGCATGTATTAACTTACAATTCAGCTTCATAAAGCAGTGGGCTATTGATTCAGTATCTGCAGCTAGCTCGCCTTCGCAGGTAGTGTCATCAAAAAGTGCTAGGTGTAGCATCTCATTTATCTCTAATATAGTTCTTTGCTATGGAAATAAATAAAAGACATTCCCAAATTATACCTGTGATAATATCTTTTGTTCATCAGACCCTCTATTTATGGCAAAATTTTATCGTCTATGAAAAAAGGTAATGAATTAAATTCTTTCATTGAACTATTTAGTCTTTGAAGTAAGCAAGTTCATATTTTTTATATACTCATGTAAGAGTAATTGACAGAGTTTTGTGTGCTATTCTATATACTTCCTTCTGTATGAACTTTAACTTGGTTAAAAATGTATTTTTAGTTAGACACCCCAGTGACAAACATTAGCTTTAAATCCACCATGCATGGAAGACATACACTTATATTTTTGTGTCCCTGTATACACAACTCCATCCACACCAAAAATTATGCAATGCATAAGTGTAGCCATTTTTGCAGACCAATTTGTTTTCACAGAATCATAGATTCTGTGATTCTGCCCTAGAATGTTTCCAGGGATGGGGCACCTACCATCTCTCTGGGAAACCTGTTTCAGTGTTCCAACATGCGCATCATTAAAGATTTCTTTCTTATACCTTGGAAACTTGTTCTCTGCTATCCTAATAACCGGTTTGATCAAACTATTGATTTTCTTTCTGTGGAGGAATGCTAAGATGTTACAGCATCCTCACAGAAGTTCCTTTACACTACATTCAACTACTGCCACAGAAGCATAAGCAGAAAAATGTATTTTATTTTCCCACCCTTTTCTGAACAGATATTTTTGGTCTGTTCTATTTAGCAAACTGGGGGAGAAGACGGCAGAGGCATAACAGCTCTGAACTTTGACCAGGTGCATTATAATAGCTCCTCAGCTGTGATTTGGTTTTAATGAAAGATACAGAAATTTGCACATAATGGGGAAAAATTAATAGAAATGACAGTTTTTTACATTCACATACACTTATTTGAATTAAAATGGATTTAACAGAAGTAAATAACATATACCCATATGAAGCCAGTGTAAATGAGAGCAGAAACAGCCCCAATTTTCTGTTAAGTGTCAGCAGTTCACCTTAATACGTTGCAATACTTATGGAGTATATGAGATATACAAGTTCAAATTTAAATAACCCCTGATACATGTCTTTTTTTCTTTTATAAAACCTATTCAAAAAGAAGATGTTTCAACTACATTTTCAGGAGGAGAACTTCTTTCCTGGTGAATCAGTACTCCAGTAAAATAGAAATAATAGCAATTTTTATTTATTTATTTATTTTTAACAAATGAGATATTGCCCATACTCATTGATTAAAACCGCTCATTTGTCATGAAATGAAAATACCTTTTTCTTATGAGAAGTCACAAAATTCTTTGGAGTCCTAACAGTAGATAGAGGTGATCAAAATATTTTTTATGTTTGAATACTAAGAAAATGAAGAACTAAAATGAAGGTTCATTATGAAAAACGTCTAAGGGAACAGTAAAATTATATTTAACACTCATTTTAAAATGAAGTTACATGTTCCAGGATCTGATGCAGCTTAGTTATCATCTAGTCTTTTGGATGTTCTACCTCATTATTGCTTGCTCTAGAGGTGTGCTCATTGGTTTCATTACTGGGGCAATTAATAGTGCCGACTATAAATTATTCAACAAACACTGATAAAATGGAAAATTTTTGAGTCAGTGTGCACTGTAAGTAATAGTCGGAGCTAAAAAAAAAAGTAACAGGACTTGAAATGCCCTTCTTCATATTCCGTTCTGTCATCTTCTTTATGTTGTAGTGATAAAAAACCACATTTTGAGAGTAATTAAAATTATTTTATATGCAGGCTGAGGTGAAATTTTCAGTGCTTTTCGAGCACTTTCATTGCACAATACATTAATATGAGAAAAAAAAAAGCTAATTGATTGAATTAAAATTTTCCCAAACAGTTTTCTCTTACACTTAAAAAAAAAAAGCTCACAGATTCATCTCGTATTGCATTATGAGCACATCAGAAATACTGTTTTTAACTGCTCAGCCTTACGCAGAATGTGATGAGGTTAAAGTCTAACTTCTGACATGCTCATCATTAACATTTTGACATTCTTTTAGCCTGTCTGTATGAATAAAGATGAATTCATTAAAGATAGGTAAATAAAAAAAAAGTTATTTTCTCTCTAAATTAATATAATGACACACTTTCATGATGAATTTTCTAAATTATTTTCAGCTTATACTTTCCTCTCTATGGGTTCAATTATCTTTATCATAAAAAAGAGCTTTTTCACAGACAACCTTTGGCCATTTTTCATGGCCTAATTTAACTATAAAGCTGTTAACATCACATTCTAAGGATGATGACAGATTGCCTTTTAACCTATTAGAAAATTTCAGATTAGATATTATAATATTCATAGATATAACCTTACCAATTATGAAGAAAAACTCTGAAAACACAAATATGGCTTTAACCTTGAAACCTGACTGGGGTTCAGATACAGCAGAAGCTGTCATGTCATACCAGTGCTTCGTCACAGAAAGTTCCGTGATTTCTTGAATTGACTGATGCCACACCTGAAGGCCAGATTCTTTTCAGACTTTGGTTTTATGCGGTTTTTTTGTAGCTGATTTTACTGCCTGTTACCTCAGATTCACGGATTCATGGATTTGACAGAGTTGGAAGGGACCTTCTAGAGATCATCTAGTCCAACTCCCCTGCTAAAGCAGGATTGCCTAGAGCACATTACTCAGGACTGCATCCAGGCGGGTCTTGAAAATCTCCAGAGAAGGGGACTCCACGACTTCTCTCGGCAGCCTG
>KZ505687.1:535046-641601 GCA_002844005.1 Limosa lapponica baueri | reverse complement strand
GCATTCAAATCTGTCTCTAAGATGGAGGGCCACCCCACCCCCTCTCCTTCCTTGTCTATCCCTTCTGAAGAGTTGGTAGCCATTGATTGCAGTACTCCAGTTGTGTAAGTCATCCCACCACGTTTCTGTGATGGCAACTATATCGTAGTTTTCCTGCTGTACAATGGCCTCCAGCTCCTCCTATTTGTTGCCCAATGTTTCAGATACCTTTTCTCCCTCTATTTACTCTTAACTAAAATGACTCCTATCGTGTGTTTTTAAAAGGGGATGGAATTTGATTGCTGTATTACCTTGCTGTTATGCTTTGCTAGCTTTGCTCTCAAAAATTAGAGAGTCTGTTTCAACAAAATAGATAATAACACACTTACCTAGGTCACTGACTTTTTTTTGAGTAGTGGAATAATCAATAATATTCACTGTAGAGGTAACCGAGACATTTCTGAGGTGGAAAAGATTCTCTGAATTTAAAACATATTGCTAAGTTACTTGTAATACTTTCACAGAGAAGTCTTCTATAGACAGCAGCAGAGCTAAAAGAAACAACTCGCCTGAGCAAAATGGTTTCAATTAGCTAAGATTTCCCAAACAAAAACTGGCAGCTGAAACATAACTATCCACACCACCAGAGGAAGGACTGTACACCAGTATTGACAGCCAAGCCTTTTACCAGGTGGTGTTAATAAATGGCAATCTTCCTTTCACCTGTGGCTCATAGACTCAGAGCACAAGAGAGAACATTTTAAAAATTAATAAAAAAGGAAAGGAGCAAATTTTTATCTATATTTGGGAAGATCTACATTGAGCTCAAGATTTTGTTAGTTAAAATTATATTTTATTATTTATGAAGGAAAGCAGGGTAATTTTACCCACCTGACATGATCACTGTGTCAAAGTCCATCCTACTTGCCTCATTACATTGATTTTCATTTGGCTCTTGCTTCATTGTTCAGGGACAGAAGTCTTCTCTGCCTAATTAACCTCTTTCCCCTGATGCCTTTTCCCTTTCTTGAAAATCTCACTGTAGTAGCAATACAAGCCTGCAGGTATCTGGGGTGCGAAGACACTGACACTGGGGTGTCAGTTTCCTGGGAATCACTCACTTAGAAAACAGGAACACGCAGCAGCAGCAGCAGTAGGAGCAGATAAGAGCAACAACTCTCCCAGAGCTTCCCTAATACAGTCATAAAGAATTTGCGAATAGAAAAATGAAGTGCCAGGGCACCAAATAGAGTGCAGCTTCCTTGTTATGTCATCTTCACTCAATAGCAGGACTTTTGAGGGGGGTGGCTGTGTCCCCCTGACCCCACGCCATGGCACCATCCAAAACAGAGTGCTGTGGCCAATGGTACTGTTAGCAGGATGCCAACTGTATATCTTCTTTCTATGACTGAGGAATATCATTACAACAATGGACAGTTTTATATATGATTAAGTGTCTAAGTTAAATCCATTAAGGTAATGAGGGCTAGAGTTCAAGACGACAGACTGCAGTATGTATGTCCTTGATTCAGAGTTCCTGGAAGACATTTAATATTACAATGTAAATGTGTTTTCCAGTGAAGAACAGACCCGCTGGTGGTATGTTTTTAAGGTGTTTTTAAAACACCAACATACTTTTAACATACTCAAACACTTAGAATATGTGATTTCTTCCCCTCTAACATTCATGGGAACCACTGATTATACTATACTGCATTGCTGAAATCCACGTATCATTATGAACTGAGCATGGCTGGATTTGATTCCCCAAAACTATCCACCCCCACTGCCTGCCACTCTCTCCCATTTTAATGTGTTTTAAGTGCCATTGCCAGACGAATGTTCCTTTCCTATCTCTTGCTCTGATCATGTCACTCTCCTTTCTGAATCCTTTTATTGAGTGTTTTTCTCCTTTGCATCATGGTAAAGCTATTGATGACAAAACCCTTTACAATCTCACTAATACCTCTTTTTCTACTTTCCTTTCATCTGCACATTCCCTACTCCTTCATAAGCCTTGGTTTCTTCTTCTTCTCTTGACTTCACTTCCTATTATCCTCTCACCCCCTGGCTAACTCAGTCTTCTGTTTCCAGCTGTTCTTTCTCAGTTTTCAGAGACAACTCCCAAGCTTCCTTCAGCCAGTGATTCCTTGTTATCATGAATAACCATCCCATCTAGTATTGCCTAGTGTTTGGAGTTGACTGTCACTGCAAGCTTTTTAAGAAAATGCCTTGCAATATGCTTTTAAAATGTTGTGTAAACCCAAACACATTATATAGCTATTACAGCTTACTCAGAAAAAGTGCAAGTAAACAGCTAGGTCCGAAGTGAATATCAGCAGGCTCAAGGCCCATCAGGTAAACAAGAGAAGCAAATTACAGTTATTCTCCATTATGCTTCTATTGCACGCTTTCATTTTGGTTACACTCCGAGAAGTCACATCTGAAAATTTTAACAGAGCTTTTTAGCTTACTGCACCATCTGACACCTTGAAAAGCAGGGAAAGCCAGATTGTAGCCTACAAATCCCTGTAGAACAACTTCAGTAAAAATGGAGGAATGTCTTTATTTAAGCAACTATGCATGTAGTCTAAATACCAAAACCACCCATGTATATGGACATCTAAAGGTGGACACACAGAAATCACTAGGCATTTATCTTGCCCTGACCAAGCTATGACTTTAGAGGGAACTGCAGAGTGCTCAGCACTTTAGAAAATCAATGCTCTAAGCAGTTCATAGGTAGGATTTAGGAACCATCTTTAAGGTACCATTTCTAGGTTCTTAACTACTTGGCTTAAAGCAGACCTTTAATGGAAAGTTGCACCTATTTTTCTCAGTTCAACAGTCTGAAAGCTGACAAGGTGAGACATGCTTGTATCCCTGACTAAACTGCAACGTATTTATTTTGAGGGAGCTTTAGTTGCAACTTGTCAATTTAATGCTCTCCTGAAGAGTGGTGTCATTTGTGAGGAGTGCCATATGATGTTGAAAAGTAAGGATTTTTGTGGATTTAAGAAACAGAAAAAAAAATTAAAAACCCTAAATCTTTAAAATCTTTATGCTCTTTAAATCTTCTATGCTCATTTCAGCAATTACTGAAATAGAATCGAAGTGTGGTTACGGATTCCTACATTGAACTCTCACACCACTACTGGCACAAATCACATACATTTTCAACAATGGGTCATTTCTAGCACTCAAGAATGGGAGATTGTTTGAAATGAAATATTGCTACGAATTCACAATGATGTATTTGTTGCCTTTAACATACTTTTAGGTGACATTTTCCTTTTTGGCACTGTACAGTGTCCTGCTTATTTTGCTTTGTAGTATTACAGGAAAATGGAGCTTTTTCCAAAGATTTATTTTAAAATTATAGATAGTTTGCACTAAAAATTCAGCTGACATGCAGGTTTTTTGGAGTACCTATGCATTATACATTTGGAATCCGCAGAATATTTTTTTTTTAAATTTTATGCAAAATGTGTGGTAATATCGTTACTGTTTCAAGTGGAGATTATAAAGATGGAGGAAAAGGAAAGGTAAATGGCTTATAGCTCTGCTCTTGACATAGCAGAACAGTCTTTCTCCCAGATTCTGCCAGCTCAGAGTAATGTGTGTCTGATTTGACTGACATGCACTTAAATAAAAATATATTGCTAAAAGAAATGAGAATTTATCCTAAAAATGTGGATGTTCTTCTCTTTTGTTCATAGTAGCTATGAGTCCATGGTCCTGCTTTTCAAATAAAATGAAATAATTTCATTTGGGCAAGAATTCTCTTTTACCCTCTCTTAAAATATCAGTCCACCCAAAGGCTTTTCATATCACTGAAACAAAGATCCGTGTCCCACCTACACTTTACAAACTTTTAATGCTTTCTACTTCTTCCTGTTGCCAAATTTTAATCCCAGCTGCTTTTAAATTGTAATGTCAGTTTATGGGATATGAAAAAAAGGCCTTGAGCATGATGAAGGAAATAGGAGAAACCTTCACTGTGTCTTTCTAATATTTCCTGGATACATGGATGAGTTCAGAAAAAGAAAGTTTCAATTAGAGAAGTCATATAAAAAGATCTGTGTTTGTTGCCCATGCTGTGAACTGAAGGGAACCTAAGAAGAAAAAGTGTTATGGATGAAATATGAAAAGTTCTTGCCCGATCAAGGAATGATGGCTACAATGAACCAGCATTTCTCAATGTTATTGGCTTACTAAAAATGAAATAATAAAGACTGAAAAGGAAGAACTGGTAGTAGTTCTTCAGTTCCTTCACCACAGCAAAGGACAGCTGTGGTGTCCTTGTCACCACTTGGAGAATGTGAGTCATACTTTCCAAAGGCCCAACCTCAAATCCTAATTTTCTCAGAATTTAGACTTTTTCAGCCCCAGGATCTCTGTTCACAGTTGTTTCTATTTTGAAGCTTTGATACAAAATACGTATCATTGAACTGTAGGGGTAGAAGATTTGGCATGGGACATTTGCTCATAGGAAAATATTATGAATCCTGTACATTGTAGGGCCAGATGTCTTGTGGGGTTATTCACAGTGCTTGTAATCACAAATAAAATAATGCAAGCTTTTAATTAGAGATTTGTGCTCACAGGAATCATGCTTGTGTACTTAAACATCACTGTGCTGAAAAATGTTGAAAGTAAATGAAAAATTAATCTATTGTCTTCAGCTTTGTACAGAGAGAAACATAAATGAACTATAATTCAGCTAAAAATGTGTTAAGTTTCTTATCTACTTGTTTGCCCTCCATCTTTATTCTTTTTTTTAGAGTAAATGGTCCTAATTACTAAGTCAATTAGAGCTCTATAGTTATTTCTTTTGGCTAATTATTTGTATCAATCAATCTGATTACGGTGGTATATATTTTGATTTGAAAAATAAGGTGCAGCTTGACTGAATGAAGAGATTTTTCAGTCTACTGTGGCACAAATCAGTTAAAACATTAAGACTGCAATATGAAGATTAAAGAGTGTAAAGAATATTCAAAAACAATGCAAAAAGTGTATTAAGCACTGCAGAGATAAACATTTAGTTTATTTATATTTTAGTTTCTAGAATCCAAAGTGGAAAGCACAGTACCGTAAACTGCCTATCTGAGGAAAACGAGACACTTGCAATAAACTTCATAGCAGCAGAGAGCCTCTTCAAGTACCTCATATGAATACTGAAGAGCAGGATTTAACTTAAATGTCACTCTTCTCAGAGGCTTTGGTACTTAACTCAGGTCTGCAGAGAAACATTCCTGTCGGACTGGAATTCATGTGTCTAAACTCTTTCACAGAGTTTGAAAGTGAAGTTGTTCTCTTAAAAAAAATGGAGTGGAGGATCAGTCTTCTATTTTGAAACATGCTGGTGGGACCGTTTCTGCTGTTACCTCTGCCGTTGCATGTTGGAAGGAGTAGGGCTAGACTCCAGGCATCCAAATTTGCCTTTGTCTCCAAAAGATTGCTGGATGCCAGCTGCAAGCTCCTAGGAACTATATGCCCCTGTCAGGAAATAATGCAATATTTCTTATGCCAGGAAGAGAGCAAATGAAAGAGCAGGATCCTCTGGCCTGTGATGAGGACAGTGACCTCAAAGGGAGAAAACCTGATTAGTGGCTGTGGCTCTCAAGACACATGATTGTATTTCATGTACTGTCTATTTATTGCAACTTGTGGGAGGGTGGTGAGAGACAGGGGAGATGCTAGATTCCCAAGGACAATAGAAAGTGGGAAAAAATATCCATGGAACAGAGGATCTGTGGGACAGCTAATAACAGATGGATGTTACAGGACACAGACTAGAGCTGAGGCAGTGAGTCATAGCAGTAGTGAGAAATATCCATTAGAAAGAATTTAAAAACATCCAAAGTCAAAGGAGGACAAGAAAAAAAAAGGAAAAAAAAGAGAATCAGTCAAAAATTTCAGACACGTTACTTATGCTATTACCACTTAGTGCTCAGGAAAATAGCCCTGGCTGGAAGGAAAGACATTTCTCTGAACAAATCTGCACCTTGTGTTGCAACTGCTGCATGAACAGCTGCTGGACTAGCTCAAGAACTGGTGGTAAGATTAGCAACTGCATCCAGGGTAGGAGACTTCCTATACAAACTGCAAGCGTGCCTATAATAATTTTGGGACAAGAGCAGCCATCCCTGTGCAGTTGTGTGGTACAGAGAAATCCTCTTGTTTGGAAGTAACGATATATTCCTGCGTTGCATGGTGCAGGCATGCCTCTTGCTTTGGGGGAAGGGGAAAACCTCCCTTAGACAGTCTGTTCTATTCAGTTCATGTAACAGAAAGGTCTAAAATACATTAATCTTGGCTTCTAGCAAGGATCTCTTATTAGGTAAATGTTTTGAGAAATGGAAATATATTCAGTTTCCATGACAGATCAAAAACAGTAATGAAGTAATAGATAAACATTTTGCAGAAAAAAATATCTATGAAGCAAGGGAAGTCTCAGATAAACAGAGAAAGAAGAAAGAGTATTTCATATAAGGGAGTCCTCAACACAGCCATATGTTTATCAGGGAACAAGCTGAAAGAGACCAACTATCTCAAAGGGGTAAAGTAGCTTTCTTTGAAGCATAAACGGGATTTCTGACCCTCTATAAATAAATTACTTTTTTTTTTTTTTTAATTCTTAAATTATAGGCATATCTGCTCACACAAATGGTGTGATGAAACTGGAACAATTTTGTCAGGCCTTTCAATCTCTGATGCAGGGCAAGCATTCTCCCTCCAAAAGGAGATTGTGCCCTAGCCTGTGTGCTATTCGCAGCACTGGTTCTGTGGTGGGGAGAGGCTGATGGTCATTTCATGAAAGCAAATTTCTATTTCTCTAATAAGTAAATTTTTAACAGAATCTGGGAGCAAGTATTTCATAAATAAGAATCTATGAAGTAATTCACTTGTTCACTTATCTGTCTTCTTCCCTTCTAAAATATTTATCACCTGAATGAGGTGTCAGAAAGAGCTGCATATCAAAGTTTGGGGCATTACAGGTCTCATAACGTCTTGCTGCCTTTGATGGCTCACTAGCTGCCTCTGCAGGGCAAGATCTGAGCTGAAAGAATTACACAGAAAAGTCACTGACTCACTCCACCTCAATTAATAATTAATGACAATGGTGTATTATCATGCCAACAGCACATTCAAATGAGATAGGCTGGGATGAGGAAAATACAGCTTTCTGTGAGCCATGCAGGAACCGAGTTAGGTCAGAAATACATTGCAGCAAGTGGGAGTTTGCCTTCCTGAAAACAGGAGGCAAAGGAAACCTTTGTTAGGTCTAAGTTTGCCAAAGAATCCCTTACCTAAGACATGAAATTCCCATGATTTTAAAACGGGAAGCTGCTCGATCTGATTACCACTTACTGACACGTGACTTTAGACATTGTAGGGTAGGGAATATGTCTGTCCCTGTGCTTATGTACTGCCAACAGAAATGGGGCAGTCGTCCTGCCTACCTACTACAGTAAAAATAATAATGATAAAATAGATGTTCCCTGTTTTCCATTGTTATGGCAGGATAACAAGAAAAAACATACTTTTTTTTTTTTTTTAATATAGACAGCTGAATTCCTGTCTGGCACATTTTATGACTAAGAAAAACAACCAAACAGATTTAGGATTTTGAGCAAACACTGGAAGGTGTCTAAGGCAGATCAAAATCCTCACAGTTAAGTATTCCTCATTTGGTTAGTGTGAAGTATTCAATTCTAGCTCAGCCTAACAAATTCACATTTGCAATTAATAAGAATAAATTTTATCCATGCCTGAAAAAGAAAATCTTTACCATCTTAAAGACATGCAGTTATTAGCTTTATGGTAACTCCATTCCATTAGCAGCTTGCTTAGCTCCAGTAATTCTAATTTATAACTACAAATGTAATATAAAATGAAATTTCTGGCTAAGACTCATGAAGTATGTTTCAATACATACCAGAATTAAAGATAAGGTATAGTTTATAGCAATAAACATTTTCCTACTTGGAGTAGACCAGATGTTGCATTTTAGGCTGGGCTTCTGGTGTGCTCCATTCCTCAATTTGATTTTCACAGTTTCATCTTCACTGAATTCCTCTGTCCCTTCCCCTAGGAGAAGGAATAATGCTGCAGAGAATATTTGGGTGTCAACATAAGAAGACAAAGGTCAAAAGACTACAGAACTATTATTTCAGCTAATTAATCAGCTGCAACTCCATTTAGTCATCCAGCATAAGTAATATAAAGAATAACATGTCTGTAAATACCTGAGCAAGATAGCAAGAAAGAAAAAAGCTATTCTCTTTTAGGCACAAAATTAGATTGTATAAAACCAGTGGTTAATAAAATATTAATTCTTGAGATTTTTAGTCTTTTTGCGGCTAACGGTGTTGATATGTATTTTGTTATAAATGACCCTACCTTGAAGATGTTCACACTGCAGAGCAAAGGTCAGGTCCTGAGGGTATGGTCTCTCCACTGAGAATATGGTTTCAAGTGCTACATTCAGTGGTCACTGAAGTGTATTACTGAAATTAATAATGCAGTTTATATCTGTTGTCTCATTTACATCAGATTTTATATACTAAAATTTGAAAAGACCTTAAAGTTTTAATGTCAATATGTCATTTCAGGTAATTTACTTGTTCATTTCCTTTCTTCGTTTCTGCACCAATCTTGGGAAAATATGTAAGCATCTGTGAGAGATTAAACTGTGCTATGCTTAGTGCACTCTAAAGCCACACTTAAGTCATCTTACAATCATCTTATATTCATTTCGCCTTGAAAGTGGTAGTAGGACATTGTTAACAGTGTGAAAGGCAGCAGATATAACTGCGTACTATATCATAAAAAGAGACAATTATAAAAAGGGTATGAGATGAAGTACCTGCTTAGAAAGCTGTAATTTTAACTGGTAATTAAACTCAAGTGTTTCATTTTCCCAGTCAGCTCATCTGTGACTCCAGAAAATAAATGATCTGAAAGTGAAATCCTTTGGGGGAAACAATAGTAATTAATTACATTTCTCAAGGGACAATATATTCCCAAAGCTTGTTTTTAGGTAACCTTTTGAGCAACAGACATTGCAATGTACAGGTGGCAAAGTACAGAGGATAAGAAAAAAAAAATAATTTAATTAAAATATTCATGAGGTCTCCAGCCCGGTTTACAGTCTACCATCAGTTTCTTAAAAATCACAGAATCATTACATGTTTCCCTTAGTATGTGACAATTAATATTTATCACTTTTGCCCATATGAAAATAAGGAGACAGTATTCTACAGGATTTCCTGCAGTATTCTCTCCAGCATTCTTCCAAAAGTTAATTACATATACAGACAAATTAGTGATAAAAAGGACCTAGTAGGTCAGAAAGTAATATTTCTTTGCAGTGCAGGAATTCTCCCAAGAGAACATCCTATTATGTTTTTTCTCTATATTAGATTTAAGACTTGAAGTGTTGGGAATTCCCCTTTTGTTCTGGGAAATTAATCGATTCTACTTTTCTTAATTTTTTTCTGACTAATTTTTCTTCTGATTAATTTCCTTCGGTTGCCTCAAGTTATTGTGTTTACTCCCTGCATGACTATCAATCCCTTCTTAGTTTTTGTTTAGCTACTCTACACATATTAAAATTTTAATCTATTCTTGTATGTCAATCCCTTCAGACTTCTTACACGTTTCAGTATTTTTCTCCATAATCCTTCTGTTCTGCTTACTCATTCTAGTTATCAATCATCCATAGTGAGAGCTGAATTTAAAATCTTTATTACCAAAGCCAGAGATTTTATGGAGCGAGGTAAAGACATTTTCCAAATGAGAATTCACAATTCTGAAACTGTTGGGGTAAAATACCAATCTGTTCTTTCTTCACCCCTGCAGAAAGGGTATAAAAATGTATCTTTAATGACTGTCTCAGATTGTTTGTTTATTATTATAATGATCTTAAAAGAGGAACTCAAGATGAGGATTTTCATGACATGACAGTTGAAAAGCAGGCAAGAAATGTTTCACAACTGATATGAAAGATAAACAAGCATGCTGTCACAGCACCTCCTAGGACAGGCAGCAGAAGTAGCCATGCTGAGAATTAGAGATTCTTAGCTTGGACAAAGCTCCACAACAGTTTGGATTAGCTTTTTCTGGGGCATGGGTGTGTTTCTTACTTGTGGCAGTATGTAGCTTTATGTATGTACCTACAGCAAGTGGGGTACCACAACTTCCCAGCAGTCCAGAACAGCGAGACAGAAGTTTGCTGCTTAGGCAAGGGTATCATCCTTCTTCACAAGCCCACCACTCCAACTCCAAAATAGCATTTTTGCTGTTTTCAGTCAAGCACTACCAGCATGCAGAATCCTTCAGAATATAGGACTCCATGTGACAGTGTTCACAGTGCCCTGATCAAGCACTAAAAGAGGTTGGGGGTAAGAAGCGATATCTCTTATTAGATTATCTGAACTAGTGGCGACACAAAAAGCATGATAAAATTTAGAGACTCTTAGGAATTATTCACTGAACATCAGCATTTTCTACCTTTTTAACATAATTTTTTCTACTCTTGCAATTGGGGGAATTATAAAAGAGAATATGCTGACATATTTCCAGTTGCTCAGTCTTGGCGTAGCTTCACCATGTGATTCCTCTTGTAAAGATCAGACAGCTTGCATCACTTGAGGATACATCAATAGCTTTATGTATGAGATTAATAAATATTTATTAAAAAAATAATAATCTTCGTTGCCAATCTGTATGTCCCTAAAATCATGTTGGCCCATTACAGACAAAAGTTTACTCAGCACTCTGACATCCAGAATAGCATGGTTTCAAATATTCAGATCTTTGAAACTTAAAATTTTAACAGCATAATGAAAGGAACCAAGGTGATTTCAAGGCTCTTCCTAAGCATCTGAGGCATATCCTTTTGCCTTAAATTACCTCCTAAAAGTTCAATCAATCAGAGAAAAGAAAAGTTTCATATGTCTTTTAATTAGGTCACTTTTATAGTTGAAAAATAGTGTTAGAATATCATTCATACTTAAAGAAGCCAAAGTAGTTATGAAATAGCTTGTAAGGAAGAGTCCCTAGTGTTTCATGCAGATAAGTGTCATATAATGACAAAGATGAAAAAGTGTAGAGTTTATTTGAAACCTGTTTGAAATCGGTGGCCTGTGGATAGAATCCAGCTGTTCTGAGACAGATTATCAACACAGGGGTCCTAAAGATTTGGTGAGTCCAGTGCACCAAGATGACAGAGTTTATGTGGCACTCAGTGACTGGAAATAATCATACTGACACATGGAGCTAGAGAAGAAGTGTTCTCATCCTGGTGAGCTATTTGAAAAGCAAAGACAGGATCACATTAGCACAAGAGTCAAAACCAAGAAAAACAAATGATATATATGAATAATTCAATGTACAAGAATATGTCTCTGAATTTCTAACCCAAAAATTTAGTAACAGATTATTAATCCAAATTGTCTACAAGATTTCAAAAAAATGAGGCATATCAAAAAAGTCTGAACAGACTTGCAATATTGTCTTTGTTGTTTATTTATTTATGTATTTCTTTGCATTGTGTTTGTGCCCTGGGGTGATTGTACTAGGCAAGTACAATAGACAAGTACATTACAGAGATATTATCATTCCCCAGGAAAGTATTGAGTGTAAAATAAGCCAACAAGCAGATACAGGGATCTTGGTCACTGAGCTGTCTCTTTTCAACTGCAGATATCAGAATACCTCACAGATCTCCAAGTTAAGCCAGACATAAAAAGGCACAAAGAAGCACAGAAAGTACAAGGATGTGTGACTGTAGCAATAAGTGAAGTGTTTTGATGAAGCAAAGCACTTAAGTTTATACCTAGCCTTAAACGTATGAGTGACTTCACTGGCATGGCAGTAACATTGTTTTGTGGAACTGGATACAAAAACTTAAAGAGCATAAAAATTAAAGTAAAAAATTAAGAAAATCCCCTAAAGCAGTTATTAATCTAGTATACCCATCAAGCTTGTAGTTTAGCCAGCTGTTGCCTAACCTGTTTTTACTTTATATTATTACTTAAAATGTTTTTGTAACGATCTCAAAAGTCACTTTGCAAATTCAGTGTTCCACTCTTCCTTCATTTTTGAAAGTTGGAAATTGTTTAAAAGACAAAATATTTGCCAATATTCTTTAGTTATCCCTTTGTATATGTTAATACCATGTTACTATAGCCAGAGGAATTTCAGATGCCATCTAGCACAGCATCTCAATATGTCTCTAACAGCATGTTTTAAGAATGCACATGACCTACAGTGTTCTCTTCACATCTCACACGATACAAAATAATGTATACCTCAGGAGCAAAGGTCTTGTTCACAGAAACTTCCCTTGACAAAAAGGGTTTCTGTGTGAAGAAACTAATTACATTAGGTGTATAATTATTTTGAAACATTATGGGATAATACCATTCAAACAACAGCAAATGAACCAAGGCTGATAATAAGGCATCCTTGACTTATTAAAACAGCTTAGAAGCAAGCAGTTTTGAATGCATAAAATATTCTACAAACACATAGGTCCAAATCTTGCTGTTAGAGCCAGGGAACTGGCTAGACACCAATTCTCTGTAGATTTCGTAGGTTGACTTTTCATGGGCCTGGGGGTTCATCATGATGTCCTGGTTTCAGTGGTGCCAGGGAGGAGCTCTGATATCCAGGGAATGATTTCCTCCTGTTTCTGAGCCTTGCAGAAGAATCAAAGCACTCGGGTGATCTTCAGAATGTGATTTTGGAATCTGTATTCTATTTCAAGTACTGGTCTCTTGGGAAAACCTGACGAAAGGATGTAAAACATTACCTCCAGGTCAAAAGATTCAGATACCAAGATGATAATGAGCAGGTAGAAATGATTAAGTGACAACTGTTTCTCAAAAGCTTTCAATTTTTGCTTTTCATTTATTTCTTTCTAATGTCCGGGAGATAGTAGTAATTGTATAGCAGTCCATACTTGAATTCTTTTTAAAAATCTCATGTAACAATGATGGATTCTGACTTTGTCAATGCTTTTGTTCTATAGGCCTTTAAGTTAAAAACAATTTTTAAAAACCTTCATAACCTGATTCATTAGAAAAGACAAATCTCGAATGGCTTTTCTAAGAAAAGAAAAATATGTTTTTATTTCAACATTTCTGTGTGAGATTCCTTCAAATATCATCATTTTAATTTTTATAGTCAGTTGTGGGACCCCAGGATATAGCCAACATTAGCCTATTAAAATATGATCATAACTATGCATTGATATTTCCTCTTAATCAAACATTAATAATTTGGACTTGAAAATTGACAGCTTCACTCACTATCTGGATTTCATCTCATCTTTAAATTTGTAATGGGAAGTAAATTTGTAAATTAAGAGAAATTCCTGTTTTAAAATTGTCATATGATCAGAATCCAGACCCATACAAAACTGTCATAAGTACATAAAGTTGATGAACCCCAATTATTTGCTATGCTCATTTGAATCTTTTTTCAACCGTATGATATTTATAGCCTTTGTTAGCCTCCAGTGAAATATAAAAGACAGATCTTCACCTCACTAATATTTTTGGTGAATATTTTATTTTCCGATCTTAGTCTTTTCACACTATTTAGTTAATTTAGTTAATTAGTAATATCAGATTAAAAAATCAAATGGATTGGAGGACATTCTTTGGCAAACATTGCAGTTTAGGGAGTTCAAGTTAAGATGAGAGGAAAAGATATAATTTTAGAATTTTTAGAATTATTTAGGAAATTATAATTTTATATTTTAATATGTTTTATATTTATTTTATATATTATAATTTTATATTTTAATTATTTTTATCGAATAATTTAGATAATTTTTCTTTTTCTGCCTGATGAAGGAAGAAGACTTAGGTTCTCCTGTGATTTCTTTTCAGGCATCTAGGCAGTGCCAGTAGAACAAATTCACTTAGAATCTGGCACAGGATTAAAGCTTTAAGTATGGGAAACTGAAGTAAAGGCTTTTTTTGTTTGGATTTTCTGAACCTAACTGGTATCACTGAAAATAAAAAGAAATGGAAACTGAAATTTAGCCCCTATTCTCATAGTTGTTTTTTTTTAAAAGGGTTGTCTTTGTGTTTGTTGAAGAGGAAAAATCCTGAGACTAGCACCCTAGCTGCACAAATGAGGTGAAAGGAAAGAATGTGGTCGTATCTCTGTGGCTTAAAGACTGCTTACAGAGCAGTATGGGAACTAAATACTGCCAAGATAAAACAGTTTCATTATGTTAATTTTGTACAGACTTAAATAGCCACAGACAATGAAGAATTGTCAGATCATATGTACATAACCAATTTTATTTGCTAACGTAGCTCTTTGCTCATGCCTGTAACAGCCAGTGTCAGAGAAGAGAACAAAAATACCATTTCCAGTATGTATGGCTAAAGAGGCAGATTGAAATTTATCTGACCAGGTAAAACCATCCAAAAGTTGCTGCAATTCATTTTGAGCTGCCTGGCCATTTCCAAAGTCAATAGCACCAAACAAAAACAGTGGTTCACTTTGAATACTGGTTTAGCATAAATTAACGCGCAAAATTTGCAAGTTTTTTGTGTTTGAAGAATTATAAGACTAGATGTGAAAAATAAAAATCAGGCACAAGGAAAAGCTACAAACCACAAAAATGAATGGCAGCTTTACTCCTTCAAACCAGAGCATGTTTTTTCAAGGGAAGTTTATATGCATCAATTAAAATGTTTCTGAAAAGGTTTTGTTGCCCAGATAAAATAGAACAGAAAATCTTGTGGAGTTCATCTTAAAAATCACTATGACTTCTTGCACTATTAATTTTGTCATTATTTTTACTGTTAGAATATTGTTGATTCTATCATGGTTTAATATTTGGTTTTGTTGCCAATAGTTTTTTATACCTTTTAGTTTTGGTTATAAAATTAGCTTTCTGAAGCTTTCTATGTTGGACAAGTGTTTTCCAATATACTATATATTTTTATTTAAAGGATCTATTTTCCTAAATGTTACACTCTGTGATCTATTGTCTCTTCAATAGTTCAGTGTCCTGTGTTGTAGTGGTATAATCACATCCTCCAGCTCTTGCAGTTTCTTTTGGAATGTTCTGAAGTTTTGTGAGTTCCCAGTCCAAGGACTGCTTAGAAGTCTGAGCACTGTTTGTCATTTATTGTGATTATCTATCTTCAGGAAGCACTCACAACCCCCTCCACATTCCGTAGAACATAAAAGAAGGCATAGATCTTGTCCTAAAAGTTTAAAGACAAAGTAGACGGGCAATGACTGGACATACACGCTAGACGTGAAAATGTTGATAAATCTACTTTTCTAATGCTCTTAGAAAGGTTCACAACCGGAGAATTATGCTAGTCTAGTATTTTTATCATTCATGTCAGTTCCTTAGTAATACCACTAAACCATCTGACCGGAATTTCTGGATGATCTCTAAGAAGGGTTGTTGAGGAGAACTTTGAAAGGAGAGGGGAAAGACTGGGCACATATTACATTAGCAACTATGTGAAAAAGTGGACGGAAAGAGTAAGTTGGACAGGAAAAGTGAAAAGATGAAATTTAAGCTGTAACTGGAACGGTAAAATGCACAATGTACCTTAAATGGAATATTAGGGTGGCACAAGGAACGGTGGCTTTCTCTGCTTCCTACAGTATGGTTTTGCAAAACTTTCTGGATGATACATAGAAAAGGCTAGAGAAAATCATCCAGATGCAGATATCATTCTTTGGTGGACAGGAAAAGGAGTCTTGATTTAGCATCTAAATAATGCAGCTAATGGCAGAGTGGAAGGAGGATAACAATCTGACCTTTGCAGTTGCTGTGACTTTTCAGCCCAGGAAGGACAGGGAAGTGTCTGTAATTTGATCACAATTACTGCTCCTCCTAGGCTGTTGACTCAGTCAAAAGGCTCAAACTAACTATTAAGATTAAATAGGCAGGAAAATACATGAAAGCAGTAATGATTGCCGGGTTTTATCTCTGTTATGAACACTACATATATTGAAAATTCTGATAAACCTTTAAAGGCAGTGGTGTTTGCAAATGATATCCTAACAAAAACTGTTTTTAATGACTTTCTCACTTGCTGTACAACAAATAAGATTAAAAAGCTATTCCTGTAGTTTTCTCTAAATCTTTTACAATATTTTGACACAGTAAATAAGATGCTTGATTCTGACTGGTTTATGTTATTTATTGATTCATAGCATAAGCTTCACACACACAAATACACTTTTTTAATACAACATCAGGAAAACAGCACATAAAATCTAACACGACATAAAACATAATTGATAAATTGCCAAAAATAAAATGACTGCAATAAGGCAGCATTGTGGGTTGATCCTGTGAAGGGCTGAGCCATCTGACAAACGTTAGATTCTGCACTCCAAAGAATCCTTCCAGACTGCTTTCTAGGTTCATATTGTTTAACATATTTACTCAAATAGTCCAGCCTACATACTGAAGGCATCTTGCAAAATCAATAGAATTTAAACTCAGTAGCAGCTGTAAGATTTGGCCTCTGGATAGCGTAGAAGAACAAGAAAAAATTATTCAGGAAGGGCATATATTTTATGAGTAGAAACAGCAATGCTAATTGAATTCTACAAAGAGACTATCATTGAAATGTGAAGAGCCTTTGAGCAAATTTATGGCCACATTATGCCTTCTTTTTGCATCCCATTGTGCTCATCTGGCTCATAATTTGGCTCCAAGAGCCAAATCCTCAGCTGCTATAAATTGGTGTCATTCCACTGAAGACAGAGAAGCTGCACTGATTTATAACAGCTGTGGACCAGGCTTGTTTATTCCTTCTAATTTTTTCCAATATTTGAATGAAGGTATAGCCAGAAAAGCTACTATGGTCTAAAGAACAGATGAATAAACAGTTTGAAACAGATCCAGCATGGCTATAGCATTTCTATTACTCGAAGAAAAAGATAAGACCCAAACTACAACTGAAAGTCAGTTAATTGGAGATTCAGAGATCTCCCTCATGCTATCTGTCATTAACCATCTACCACATAGGCAAGTACATGCAGCTCAGGATCACTTAAATTTTAATTTTATTTGTAGAAAACCAATTACAAATGAAAATTTGTTCTGAGCAAATTTAGTTCTTGAGTGTTTGGTACTGTGGGTTTGTGTTTTGTTTTTTTTTTTCCTAAATTAATGGGCTGTCATATACCAACCTGCATTTCTGTGTTGGTTTTTGAAATGAAAAATTTTTTCAGTACCAATAAATTTTGTTATTACATTTATGAACCCAGTCTAACCTTGGGTAATACATGTTGGCTTCTGGAATAAGAGTTCTTAGTTTTATTACATTCATTTTACTTTTGTTTGTACCCTGTTTTATATGAATTTAGTGAGTAGAAGCAGCTTGAACTCAAAAATGGAAATGAATGTCTATTATTTTAAACAAAACTCAATATTATTTTTCCTTAGTAAAGTGTTCTTGAAGACTCCTGTATTTCTGTAGGCATTGTACAGCCTGAATGCTCAGCATGAATCCCATAAATTTAAGATTTTTCTATCATACCCAGAGAAAATGAGATAATATTTCCTGATAGACTCTCTGCACATGCAAAGCTATAGAAATATTTAGAAGAAACAGATACTCTAGTCTTCACTTCTCCACAAACTAATCTGCAAGGTCTGTTAAGCATCAGATTGCCTCTGTCTGGGTAGCACATTGAAAGGGCCTTCTAATTCCTGGGTGGCATATCCCATTAGCACCACTGTAGATATTTATTTCATACTTGGAATTCAGAAAGCTAAAGGTGTATGTCAGAACATTGAAAAAGAAAGACTTCTGAAGGGCTTTGATTGAAGATGTCTTGGAATTTCTTGAAGAGACACTCAGTTATTTGGAGTATGCCAAAAAACTATATTCAGATACCGAAGTACAGAGTCAGTGACTGGCTTTCATTTTTTACTTTTTCAAAAAAGCTCTTTTCAATGCATCACTGTTTATTGGAGTGAGTTAATTCACCAGGACAAATTAAGGATATCGGGCTTTTGGTGACAGGCTGGCACTGTCCCAAACACAGACTGTGCACCCAAAGGATCAGAGGATATATAATTGGGAGAGGGATTCCATCTTTAAAAGTTTGAGGAAGAAAATAAGTATGAAAGAAGTTTTGAAAAATGTGAAAAATGTCCCTTTGTGAAGGAAGAGTTTATTGCTTTTAAGTAGTTAATAATAATTTATTATAAACTATTGATTTGTTAATACTGATCAATTAATGAATAATTAATACTTAGGTGAATGTGATTAATTGCTAAATAATGATTAGATGATACTGATTAGTACCTAAGTAATGGTTAGTAGCGATTATTAATTATAATTGATAATAATTATAAATTCCAATTATAACGTATCTTCAGTAGAACTATTTATCCCTTCCCCATATGTATCTGTTCCTGTAGCATCTAAAGAACAGATCAGTGAAATTACAGGGAAATAAGCCCCTTGTTTTCTTTAAGAACGTGTCTAAATGACTACAATTTTTGGGTAAATGGAAGGAATCTTTGACTTGACTGCCATATCCATTTGGATATCTAGTCTCTGTAATTCCTGTCGGAATTTTTTACCAACTTCAAGGATGTGATTCTGCTGTTTGGGCAATGTACTTGCAATAATCTAAAATATTACTTTAAAATAGAAGTGTGGAAATGGCCATTAAGTTATGCATTTAGTTTCTCATTCATGGAAATAAAGACAGTTCAACACAGTATGAAAAGACAACTGTCAAAGAGTGTGACAGATGAGACTTTAAAATGACGTTTGTAGCAAAATTTTCTCAAAAACCTCAACTGCTGTTACGCAAGGATAATGTGGAATTTGAGGATGAAAAAAATAATTTAAGAGTTTAGATCAGACCCTTTTGCAGTAAGCCCATAATCTAGACGTAATTGAGTTAATATGCCTGGATCCCATGAAAAAATATATATGGCAAGAGAGCCTTCAACGGCAAGTGATGAATCTAAATTAGACTTACAAGCACTACATAGTGGTGTCTAATTTCGACCTGGTAAAACACAGATTCCACTGCAACTTTTGAATTTTTGCTATTTACCACTCTATCAGGCTCCAGAAACCCACAGCTTCTGAACCTCTCAATTCCCATGTAATTATGATTTGAACAGTACTCAAGGGTGAATGAAGAGATGTCAGCCTCCTGCACAGAACTGAATTTTATCCCTCTCTATACTCAGTCACTACTCTCAAAGGTATTACTTCCTTGGGGACTTAAAAGCTAACGACAGACATTTTCCCGCCTACGGCTACAAGAAACTTTACAACCAGTGAGAGACTTTGGCTCATATTTGAGTCCTGCCAAGGGAATCTGAATTTTAAGTAAGGTAAAATCTTGGTCTATCATGCAAGTGAGATCCAAGCGTGTTTGCTTGGTATTCCATGGTCATTGCTGTCTCTGGCAAAACTGGGTGAAGTTTCGTCTTATTTCTTGTGTGAGACCACTGAGGGAGAGAAATGTTCATGTAAGGGTAAGCAATGTGATATGCCAGCAAGCATGAGAGGTATGAACTTCAACCTGTGGGAAGGGTCTGTCCCTGCAGGTGACCCCAAATGCCCGTAACTGCTGATGGCTGAAACTCCAGGGTATTTTCCCCCACACTATTAAAAACACTGCATCGAAGTGCACATGCAGTATTATTCAGTGTACATAGAGTGTGTTCATCCATTCTGAAGATGTGCCAGTTTCTTGGTGTATGAAATGGAAAGCTACAGTAGGTTATAAAAATATGATGGATGATTTAGGTGGCTGTATTCAGCTGTAAGCAATAAACGCTGAGCTCGGCAGAAACTACTAGAGGCAAAACTGCAAGTGATTTACTAGCAATTTAAAGCACATGAGATTTGTAATGCATGAGGCCCTCAGGCCCACCACTTCTCTTCAGTAATGGGAAACAATATTTTGGTGAAAAATGGCACGTTTAATTTCAACCTTGTGCTGTAAAATATAAAGGCAACCTAGTTTTCTTCATTTCTCAGGGTATAGTTATTTGCATCTTATTCAAACTGCAAGTGGATGTTAAAAAAAATTGGCAATATTAAAATCCCTTGAGTGAGTTTTGTTATGAAGGAAAGAAAATTATTTCAGGATAACTAACATAGTACAGTTTTAAAACTACTGGTCTAAGTGATTCCAATTTTATCTCGAGTATGATAAACTTGTGTAAGATTAACTCCATAGTGTGCCGATAGAGGTATCCTTTGAAGGAAAAAATGAAAATGTCATTTATTTCTACCCAAGTACCAATATAGCTAAGTAGTTCAAATATAAATTTTAATTTAAGGGGGCCACAGTGGGTGAAGGGATGCTGGCAGGAAGCTAAATACTGAGACATCAAATATTTGGTGTGACAGAAATAAACACTATCCAGCTGGGGACTTTTACTGAAGTTTTTCTGATACATCAAATCTCAGTTCACAAAACAACCTTTAAAACATTGTTCCACTTTGAACAGTAAGCATGTGAAAATGGCGTAGCGGATCCTGCTGAGTTTGGAGCACTGGGATTTTAGGTAAAAAACATCTTTTTATTTTCAAGTGCCCTGCTTGGCCTAGACACTGGAAGGCATGTTGAACCTGCAACCTTGCAACACCACAGTCTGACCCAAATGACATTGCCACTCAGCAAAGTTAATCAAGTTTTGCCAGTTTTCCATGGGTTATTTCCAAAATGGTCATGTTAGCTTAATTTCTGAGTTACCACCTCCTCTCTGAAAAATGCATTAATGGTAGGTGAGTTCTGCAAGTAACCAGATGGTGGTCTAATGACTCCAAATCCTCCTGTAGATAACAAAGATCAGGTATCTGGTTTCTTCTGTGGTGTCAGTAGCTGAGCAACAGGTTACTCATAATCCAGGGTGTAGCTGAGTGATTTCTTTTGGTTGACTTTCCGTGCACTGTCCTAAATATCCCACCTCTTTTGCGTCTCTGCTCTGTGCCATACATTGCCCGTTCCTCTGCTCCCATGACTCCATAGCGCCAGCTCTGCTCTCCATACATCTCATGCGTGCACCTTTGCAGAAAGGATTATTTTAGTTATGAAATATTCTTTGTAAACATCCAAATTCCAAAGGTAATAAAAGTGTCTTGAAATACTTCTTCTGGATACATAAATGTGAATAGATGAAAATTGTATCCATTCATCCATTTGCTAATGAAGATTAAAGCCCAGTAGTAGGGAATGAAGAAATAATGCTTCTAGGGTTTTTTTTAAGTCTCTGGTGGAGTCTTTCCCTTACTGAAAACTTGAACCTCTTTACATTTTTTAAATCACAGCTGAACTCTGTCTGAGAAAGTTTCTAACCAGAAATACAAGTTACTTGATACTACAAGCCCTTAGACCAGCAACATGAGGCAAGCTGGAGGGAGTTAAAGCTATGAACTAGATATTTATATATTCATACTGAATCTATTGGAACCATGATAATACATCAATCATTTCTGATCTGCCAGTGTAATCCATCCTAACTTGGTTAACAGAAAGGATTAAGATGAAAATAAATTAGTAAAAGCATTTTCTGTCAAGTGGCAGTGTACATATCAACTTAAAATCAAGTATCTATACAAGGAGCCACAGCTGGTGAAGAGGCAGTTTTCTTGTCCTACAATGATTTTTCCCCAAAAAATTATTCCATTGGATCAAAAAAATCAAAACACAAAAGCATTTAAGAACTAACAGCTCAATATAAATCAGACAGTCAAAACTTTTCAAGATAGTTTTTGATTTGATCTTTATAAAATTTGGTTTCTATTTTTAAACAAAATATCCATTTTTTTTGCAAAAGGTTTACCTTATTAAAAGATTCTGCTGGACTTTATTATTTGGAGCAATTTAGGAGTGGTAAACTGTTTAGATAATAAAATAAATATGAAGATTGAATAAGGAGAGAATGAAAGTCCTTTTGAATGGCCTTGCAGGTGGGGACATGAAGGATTTTGATAGTCAAAGCTGCTTTCAAAGAAGCTGTTCTTAGTAGTCAGGGTTTTATGGCAATGGGCAACATTTTACAGGACTGCTAGAAAGAAGGCTCTTGTAGAAATTTGATGAGATGTTGTGGATCTTTAGAGGTTAGGGATGTTAGGAAAGGGTAGATATGACAAATGCCGGTGAAGAAAATAACAAGATTTAGATACATTCTACATTCATGGCATGAGAAAGAGCAAGAGCTGGATCTGTTCACAATTGCTTTCCTTCTGTCACACATGAGCTCTTGCCATCAGTCAAAGGCCATATTATGCTTTCTTTTCCCTTAGGTGGGCGCAGAAAGCAAGTGGTATTTTCACCCAATTCTTTCACTTCTGATTTCCCCATTTTTTAGAAATGTCTAAACATCCAAATCTTTAAAGGTGTTAAGTTATTTCCTTTTGACTTCTTTAATGTAATTTCCCCTTTTTAGTTTCGGCCTCATCTACCCTCTGTGGAGTCTTCTTTTTTCATTTTTATAAACAGTGTGTTTACAGCATTTTAATTCAAAGAGATCAGATTCCAGGGTACTAGAGATCACTGTTCTTCCTAAATCATACTTCAAAGGAAGTCTAGGACTAGCAAAGGATTTGCAATTTATGTTCAATAATTGGAGGACAGCACCTGCTAAGGCAGAATATTAGGTCTCTTCATTTAGTGACAAATGATGAGACAGTGATGTCCAATGGCTCTTGTAATGTAAATTCATTTCAAATTATTATGAAGTCTCTCTTCAGCTGACCATGATTGCATAGACATCTATGGAAAAGAGTTACTGTGCTCTAAGCCCATTGTTTTTAAGTCCACGTGGTGGGTTCTTTTAAGTAACATGGTTTTTAATGAAGACTGTTGAAGCTGTGACCATGTAGAATTTACTTTGAATAAAAATCTTTTCCATACTGGTAGGTTTCTTTTTTATTTCTTTCCATGAGTTATACAGTATCTGACCACAGTAGTTAGTTAGTTACTGTCATTTCGTACTCTCAGTCCTGCTGAAAGAGGACAGTCATATTTTTCTTGCCTGTTTCTCTGGGCTGCTGCCTGCAGACATTCTTCCCTGGGAAACTTTTATGAAGCTACTCAGAAACAACAGGCAAAGAGTTAAAACTCCATGGGAGTGCCCGCATATCAGAGACCAGTGTTTGTGTGCCTGCTTAAACTGTATCTGGCGTACAGATGAAATTATGGCATGCATTATCAACAGAACCATTTCTGCAAGCATTTGTTCCCAGAAAGATTATGGTAGTATCTACCACAATATGTCAATTGATTTCAAACTTTCTGTCATAACAATATAAAACCAATGTCATACCCAGATGCTCATGAAAAAATATTTTTTTTTTTTTTTTTTTAAACAGAGCAACAACAAATGTAATAACTTCCAAGCAATGGAAAATTTTCAGATGTATTTGTCTGAAATCCCCCTTTATAGGGTACATATAACCTTCTGCTCTGAATTTTATTAATGACAGTAGCCCTCAAGCCTAATGCTGTCTGTTTTCAGGAATGGTGTCATATGTGAATAGTATCTGAATAGACCCATGCCTTTCAGGATGTGATGAAAAGATAGAGGAGGATTAAATGGCTTTCTATAACACTTTTTTCAGACATTTGAAATGATTCACACTTTAATAAAGGAGTCATTAAATACAGACATACTAATAACCTGAATATTTATCCTTCAGTCACTGAAAGCCAGAACTGTACAAATTAAAAATTCCGGAGTAACTTGCATGTGAGCAGACTGTGTCTTTCTCTCTTCACTTACATCTTTCATTTGAAACTAAGGTGTAACATGTAAGCACAGCTGGGCCTACTATTTTTAAGTTCCTGTCTTTGGGATCTTTAAAATAGAGGTCTTGCAGTGCAGTATGATGTATGTTTTTGTTGTTAATTATTCTCCATTCAAGAAAAAAAAAAACAAAAACAAAAACATTATTACACTACAGATTTGGAGGGAATTTGTGATTAGCAAGGACATCTGTTATTGTGAAAATCTTTATTAAATAATCCAATGCTTAGAACATAAAACTCTCTATTTCTCTGTATTTCCTTGACATGCACTACTTAAATGTCCTTAATGAAAGAACAGTGCAGTCTACCCTATATTACATACTTAATTCTATATATTTTTATTATCTGAAACACTTTTAGTTAATCTGAGCATCATTAAAATGGTAACTAATTTGTTTTCCATGGCTATGTTCTCACTATATGAATTCAAACCACAATGAACAATGTTGAAACACTCATGAATAAGAATTTTCAGTTTGATTTAAAAATAATGTTTTCTTCTCGTGGTGCTGGAAATTGCCTATAATTATTTTTGCCAAGTATAACTGGATTAACTTTTCTTGTATTAATGTATAAAGTTCATTTATTCGTAATTAGGCAAAGGTAATGGTCGTAAGTGAGACTGAGGCCACTCTTGGAAGGTTTTAGAAATGGATGAAAGGATTTTTGCAGTAGTTAAGAACAACTGAAATTGAAAAGCCAGTGTAGTTTTAATTATAGAGAATCTCTACTGGGAAAATTCAAAACTGTGAGATACTCGACCAAGAAAACAAAACATTGTTTAATCTAAAGAATCTGAATAATTTAGTAGGGGTAGCCGGGTACCTAAATTTAAGCAAAGACATACATCTGTGTACATCTTTAATATATTTCTCTAATTTACCTCTAACCTTTTGATGAATGGGTTTAACGTCTTTAATAAGGACTGTTACAAGCAAGGACAAAAATGTGAAATGTGAAATTCTGTAGTGTTGTTACAATGTTTATTACACTGAGACATGTGGATGGAAATGATCTTTTCCTCTTAGCTAAAGATAAATTGGTAACAGTTCAATTTAGCTCTTAACTGTGTACTTTCCTTTATAAACTGTGAGTTTTGCCTAATTGATTTGATTTGTGTGAGTGCAGAAGAGATGGGATAGAGATGTTTAAAGTAAAGCATGTTATTTACTATGCTGCTGAATCAAAACCTTGATCAGCTGTAAAATAAGAATCCATCTCCAGAGTATTTAGGCTTGATCAGTATGAAAGGTAGTGTCCTACATCTGTGGTTAATTATGGCTGTTTTCCAGTTTCACCACATCACTGATTTATCCTCATAGCCCCTTGGAATCAGGAAAAATCAGCTGCATGTTTGGTTTAGTAAATTATCTTTTATCTTACCAGTTTATGTCATTATGACAGTTTTGATAAGTCCTTGGTTAGTTCTACAGTTACACCAATAACTTTATGTAACCTCATTTTCTGGTGAAGACTTTTCTGATGAATCACGGAGCAGAAATCCCAGCATTGTCCTCCAAGTGGCTGGGGCAATTCTTCAACCCAGCTTCTGTAATATGAATCCAAAGTAGTCTGAATATTAAATAAAAAAATAAAAAATCCCTGAACAAAATTTTCATTAAAATATCATTCTATCTAGCTCATATAGTGTGAGTACATAGGGAGTAAACAGATATAATGACCAACATGGCAAGTATTAGTCATTCATGCTAGTTAATACCCTGATTGACATGGTTAAATCTGAATGACAGAGGTGCATGGAACAGGGCAGAAAACATTTTTTTTATTTTAAATGCACGTCAAACTCCAAATACAAACCATTGTCTCAATGGTTCAGGAAATTTTAGCACCTTTTGTCTATTCTTAGGATATTTACAAGTAATTCTCCTGGCTTTTTATTAGAATTGAAGTGCTAAAACAAAGGTCAAAATGACCCCGAGTGTTGAAAGCATAGTAACCTGTACAGAAAACATTCTGTGATGGCATACTTTGCTCCAGGCCTAAAGATTCATAGTCCATTTCACTTTTGATACACCACCAAAAAGCTTTTTTCTCATGTGTTTTGGGGTTTTTTTTGTGTGTGTGTGTTATAGATAACAACAGACAAAATTCTCTTGGGTAAAACACTGTAAAATTTTTGTTGTTCTGGTGGTACATTGCCCAGGAAAAATCAGGACCTACAAAATATCTTTCCATATTCTCTTTCCAAGTTCTTTGTTCCAGTCTGTTGTTTTTAGAATACTGGGCAGTCAAGCAAAATCCATGCAGGCTCCTCCAT
The DNA here is from genome assembly GCA_002844005.1 of Limosa lapponica baueri. Classification (NCBI taxonomy): domain Eukaryota; kingdom Metazoa; phylum Chordata; class Aves; order Charadriiformes; family Scolopacidae; genus Limosa; species Limosa lapponica. The sequence continues at coordinate 615,533 of KZ505687.1, read as the reverse complement.
GATTTCTTAGGTTCTTGTGTAATTTAACGTCCACATGCCACTCTTCATCCCAGCAGGATGACAATGGCCATACAAACATGTAATCTGTTATGAATTACTTGCATGGCATATTTTAAAGGCAACGTGAACTCAGAGAAGATGGTTTTGCCAGACAATCCTTGCTCTGCAAATTCCTCAATGACTGTCAGACTGGAGACTTTCCAGTAAATGTATTCTGAGCAAGATTAAGGTATATATAGCACTTCCATTCTGTCACATCTGGAGATATAAAGGCTGGCAGAAAATAAACCCTACAGTTTTTTAGTGAAGTTCTGCATGTTTTCTGCATGTTTCTGTACAAATCTAAGGCACTTGAAGGCACATAGAGTGTTATGTTGTGTTTAAATATCTCACTCCTTGACAGAAGTCAAATATCTAGACACAAAATACCTCTCCCTTCTCCCTTGCTCTCCCAAATACCATTTGTCTGAAAGGCTAGGATATGGTAAAAGGACAATGTAGATACAAGAGCTTAATACCTTAAAGAAGCCTTTTCTCACATTAGTGAGCACAGTTCAGCCCTCATGATTTGAATCTGCCAAGGTTCAATATGTGGATAAGAAACAAGAGTGTAATTTTTAGGGTTGAAATTAAATAATCTTTTCAGGAATATTTCGTTCAACAATGATGCCATGCAGTACTTCATTTTGGAATATCCATTCAACACAAAACAATAAGTTGCATTTCCTTTCCAGCTTTTAATCCCCTATGAAAAATCTTTTCATTGTCAGGCTAGATAATTTCTCAAAATAAAATAAATTACAGTAAGAAATATTGATTTGGTTTATTTGAAAATGTCAAAAGAACGCTATTGATATTTTCTACCTTTCTCTAGTTTATCAGTTAAAACCCATCTGAATTTACAAATAATTCTGCATCTTTCTTCCTTTGTTTTCTAAAAATAGATAGTCACTGAAAACACATTGCCTTGGTCAAGTCAAAGTGAATTGGGTAACAGCTTTGTGTATACCCAAGGAAGGAGGCCTAGTCATGGTGTATATGGTCTTTTACTGTGAATTTTGTTCTTTGCTGTCTCCTGAGTAACCAGAACTCTCAAAATTCTGAATGAGAGCTAATGCACCCTGCTTAGAATCTGGACAGACCTTGCCTGTCTCTCTTTCTGAATGAGCTTGTAGTCTTGCCTTACATGAGTAGTAGGTATTTCTTCCTTCTACCGACTCCAGTCTCCCCCACGTGTAAAAAAGTTCCCTTCTCTACCAACAGAATTACAAATTTCGTCTTACTTTTATCATCATCCTTGGTAATTCCAGGCAATTTATATACATGAACCTTCTAATTCACTTAAGATGTTTTTCTTAGGAGGATAAGAAATATTTAGGAAGCACTACTAAATAGGTCAATTCCCATGATGTTGTAGTCTCTGGATAGTCCCCCTTTTTGTGCATTTAAAAACAAAGGATTTTATTACTGCATCTTTAACATGTAGAAACCCTATGTTCTCTGTGAATTCAGAAGAAGAGACAGAAAGAATTGATATTTAAACTGAATTATTACCCATATCCCTCCAAGAAGATATAGTTTGAATCCAGGAAAACCACAGAGATTATTGGCAAAGCTGGCAAAGGAACCATTACCACAAACATGTTATCAGGCAGCTGAGAATAGAATGAGAATAAGTATTTACTTCATGAGGGCAAATTTTCCCTCCAATATTCTCCCAAAGGGGATATATTTCAATCTACCAATAAAGGGGATACATTCCAGAGAATTTTAAAGCATTATGGTGAAGAAAAACTAATTATATAGTATTTAATCCAAAAGCACTTGGCTTGGCTTCTGTCCAAATCTCTCACATAATTATGCAACTTTCTTGATAGTCTTTTGGCTAAGCTCCAGTAAAACATCAGTTTAATATCTACTAAGTAGGTTAGAAGTATGAAAACTGTATCCTGCACTGAGAATGTGGACTCAGTAGTCTGAAAGGTCTCTGTTGCAGCCACTGTGTTTCCATGACTACTTTTGGGTTAACAGTAAGTGTTCACCCCCTAATGCCAGAAATAAAATAATTTCTTGTAAGGTATGGGTTGATTTTGTTCTTCTTTTCTCATAATTAATCACTTTCTCCAGCTGACTAAGATTTAATCTTTCATCTCAGCTCTCAATAGAGCTACTCTGATATTCCTCTTCCCAGTTCACCACACTCTTTTTTTGTGTGGTCATCAAAAACGCATTTAGGTGTTGAAGACAGGTAGCATTCGACAGGGCTCTCCTTGATAGTGTGAGCCCGAAATACAAGAAGCACATCAGTAACTCTTGTGAGCAGTGAAAATTGTTCAGTGACCCACGCATGAAAAATTGACTAAACCCCTTCTTTTCAGTCCACATAAACACTCAAATTTCATTTGCCTTCTGTTCACCCATAATAAAAGACTACAAGATGATGCACTTTTGCATGGAAGGAGTAATATGGACTGTCTTCATGCATTTATCTCACAGCAATAGGAGCCTTAAATGGTTTTATATTTCATTACACTATTACAGCTGTTGAGCTGGGCAGTGGTAATGATGAGGGTTATTTTGCCAGCCATCAACAGATGGCATATTACTGTGCAAAATGTTGCGGTGCTGTGAAGACAGTAGGTGAAATCCCAGACTAGGATGGGAGTTTTGCTGTCAGCCTGGGCAGTACTTCAGCAATTGGTTTCTCATCATGCTAGCAATCATAAAAGTGAATTAATTATGTTCTACTGGGCAGAAAACATAAAGCTAGCCATTTGTATCAGAAAAGTTGTTGTGCTATTTAAGAGCATTGTAGAATACCTTAGGTGCTCAATACAAAGGCAGTGTAGAAATACAAAATGCTATCCATAAAAGTAGAAGTAAAATGAATTATTTTGTGGAAAGAAACAGGTCAAAGTTCATGTAACTTGTGAGGGCCAAGATTTCCCACTGGATTGCAGAAGTAGGAAAAAAAGGAAAAACCAGAAAAAATAGGACACACAGACCCCCCCCCAGCTCATTGAAGGGGGGGTGGACTGGATGATCTTGGGAGGCCCTTTCCAACACAAACTATTCTATGATTCTATGGTTCTATGAATTAATATATGGAGCACACACTGGTTATGTAGCATGGAAGTGAGAATTATTTTAATTAGAAGTGGACAGGACAAAATTTTGTTCTAACTTTGTGACGAATGATTCAATTTCTTCACATCTGTGCCTTCTAGCAAATATTGTCTCTAACCAGTAAAAACCCACCAGATTATATTGCTAGGGTCCAAATTAATCCCTATTATAATACCACTCACAGCAGTAATTATGCTTTCAGGGTGTATTTAAAAAAAGACTTATACAGGTATTGACTGAAGAAACTTGGAATAATAGTACATGGACCATTAAATAGCACATGGACACCCATATAAGAACATATACCCATTTATATATCATATGCAGCTAAATTTTTTATTTTGATTGTAGGTTAATGAGGTGGAGTATCAATATAAGATTAACAGACTTATTACTAGCACATATTTTTTATTCCGCATATAATTCCTTCTCTAATACAATGAATTAAATACAATTTTTTTCCCTGATTTTTATTTTTGGTACTTTGCCTTTTTTCCTCTTACCTATGCCTTTCTTTCTAGTCCAAAAGCATCCAGAAAGCACTATGTTTGCTACAAGTCAATACTAAAAAGAAAAGGAAGTAAAAAGATACCTGGGATGTTATAAAAGATATTGAAGAGATATTCCTACTAGAAGCAGGAAAATTTCTAGAACAGGAATGAAGTTTTAGGTGTGTGATGAGCATGAGAGAAATTATTCTCTTCCCCCACGAAGCTTATGATCCAACGCCCCCAGCCTATAAACAGTTATGTAAATGCTTAATTTGAAGCATATGAGTCATCTCCTAGTGTAGAGAGTGTTAAGCAGTTTCCTCATGGCAGAAATGTAGCCTAGACCAGAGTGATAACAAGGCTGCTTTTTTGGTAAGGTTTCACTGGCAATTTGTTTAGACCCCTTTTCAGTGTCTAGCCGTTCAAGCTTTATTTATTCTTTTCCTAACAAATTGCAAGTAATATTGCCCTACAGATTATACTGAATTAAACTTGACTCCCTCTATATAAATGCATTAATAAGTCTTCCCCTTTCTTCACACTTCCCCACATAGCTTGCCAAAACAAGTAACCTCTTTGAGGAACAGATGAAGAAATGGTGAATGAAGAAATGAACAATCACAAATGTAACTAGCAATACTTGTTATCACAGTGACATTTACTGACCTCCACCAGAAGGAGGACCATTGAAATTTTAATCTGGTTTATACAGAAGAAACAGTAATGATAAATCCACAGTATAGAATAAGAGATTCATTTAGGTTGGAAAAAACCTTTAAGATCATCAAGTCCAATCATTAACATAACACTGCCAAGTCCACCACTAAACCATGTTCCTAAGCACCACACCTATAGAGCTTTTAAATACCTCCAGGGACGGTGACATAACCAGTTCCCTGGGCAGTTCCAATACTTGAAAACCATTTAGGTGAAGAAATTTTTTCCTAATATCCAATCTAAACCTCCTCTGATGCAACTTGAGGCCGTTTTCTTTTGTCCTGTCACCTGTAACTTGGAAGAAGAGACTGACCCCCACCTCACCACAATTTCCTTTGAGGTAGTTGTAGAGAGCAATAAGGTCTCCCCTCAGCCTCCTTTTCTCCAGACCAAACAAACCGCACTTGAACCACATCTAAATGTCAAGGTCAGAAATTTCTGGTAAAAGAACATTACTTCTTTACTAAGAACAAATGGACTTCACAGCATTTTGGCAAATAAAACTTCTTAGATTTATGGCAAGTCAGTGGAGATCTCCAAGCTTACAATGCCCTGGTCTTGAATATAGACAGTGATGTGGGACCTTTCACACCTGATCAGTGAAGCTGAAAGTCTGGATTTCCTGTGGACTACAATTGTCATATCAGAAGCACACTCACTGTGCAACGTGACTGGTATGCCAGTGATCATGCTGCATCCCTGTTCTTGAGATGGTCAACAGGGAGGCAGCCTAGAAGCTACAGCTTTGAGAAGCTGCACTTCCAAAGTCCATGTTTCCAGGCAGAAAGACATGGAGGATTTTCCAAGATCATTGATGTGAAGCTTGCTAACAGTAAAGCCTTGGGATCTCCAGCCCCAACTAAGTTACTCTCCTTAACAGAGAGTTTTAAAACTCTTGGAATACAGGTGGGGCAAGGTTCAACAGTATTTCCAAGCCTCTTCCTGCAGCACTTGAATTCAGAGCCTGCAATTCCTCGGAGAGATCCCAACATCTTAGCTTAACAAGACAGCCTTTCTCTTGAGACCATCCTGGCCTAACAGTTCTGAGGTGCTAGTCTATTCGAATTAAATAAACAGACAGAAAAAAAATCCAAGAAAACAGAATGTCATGTGTTTTTAAAAGAAATCCTGTCTCCTGGAAACCTTTGCTTTTCCATCCCACTATCTAAACTACAGAAAACTTAATTCTATTTAACCCAGTGTGTCCAGTCTATGAATCATTCATTTACGGCCATTTCATAAACAAAACTGTAAAAAATCTATGGGAGTTACGTTTTTGTTCCTGACTCACCAATCTAACAATTTTCCTTGGTAATTTTAAATAATCTATTGGAGCTTTTCATGTTCCCACTTAGTGAAAGAGTAAGCTAATAGCTCTGAATTTTTTGTCTGTCTTAGTGAAAATCTGGGGGTTTGCAGCTCTTTACACAAACAACAGTTCATCTGCAATATCTCCCATGTCACCAAGATAAGTTTTAATTCACAAAAGTGACATTTGAGTAACTAATAGCTTTTTAATAGAAATAACTCTAAAATGAACATAAAAAGCAGATTTTTTTCCTTCAAAGTCTTCATTTATGCAGAAAATGTCATGTCAACCTTTTTCTTCTGCCTTTTCGACAAATGCTCTTTTCAAGTTTACATTTCAGTTTCATTCTAATATGTAACATGTGCTAATCATATTAGGAATGATTCATTTTATTCAGGACGGCAAACTGCTCCTCTTAGCTAGTTCTTATTCGTAATGCCACTCTTAAACACACAGTAGAAGAATCTTTCTCATGGATGAAGGAAAGTAGCTGCTGTCAGCCAGTTCTCCCACATCTCTTTTGCAGTATTCCGCTTTGTTTGGTTAGTAGTTGTTTTTTGTTTTTTTTTCTTCCTGATCACTTCTCAGACAAAATAATTTTATAATATTTGATGGTCTCTTATGTTAGGGGCCTAGCAGATTCCAGCCTTCATAACTGTATGTGTGAAAACAGAGGTGTAAGGTGTATCTCCGTGTTAACAGGGTTCAGGCTGCCTCTTGCCTGACCTGGGTCCTGGAGTTGTCTCCAGGTATGGAGGTGCTGACAATTGCAGGATAAGGAGGAGGGGTGACTGTGGAAACATGGGGCAACAGGAGTGCTGTGGACTTTCCTTTTGAGGAGAAAAAGCAACATCCTCCTCTTTCACCTCAGTCTTTTACTGGAACCTGCATTTCGGCTCCTGCAGTGTCACTGGATAGGTGCCAGCAGCCCATCTCTAAGAGAATATTTTCTCATTACCATATTCCAGCTTCCCATATACACACGCTTGAAGAGGTCATGTCCTAATCTCAACAGCAACAATATTGTCCTGTTTCCCAGCTACTCCTTCCACACAATACTGACCTAAACATTAAAGATGGAAATAGCTTTTACAAGAATCCCTTATTGTAGTATAAGGGGAAACAATTCAGCAGGACATGTAAAAGTTACTACGGTTCCCATTGAGTTAGCTTTTCTCTCACACTCATCAGTTAATTTTAGGGAGTGACTCAGAGAAAACAGAAAAGTTACAGGACCAGCCACCCCATGTCATCCTATTACCTGCCTTAGACACCAAGAAAACATTGCCTGCCCTCACAATCTTGGAAAATATCCTCACTTCATCTAGAGTAGAAACAACTTTGCCTTTTTCCCTCTGCCTTTTATTTTTTTCCCCTGTTTTTTCACACCTCTTAAATTCTCTCATTATTTAACACTTGATCTTTATCATCTCACACTACAAAGTGTTTTAGGAGAATTATTTGAAAAAAAAGTTTAATATACTTGTTATCCAAAATCTAATAAATAAAAAAAAAAACCACAATCTTGGAAAATATCCTCACTTCATCTAGAGTAGAAACAACTTTGCCTTTTTCCCTCTGCCTTTTTTTTTTTTCCCCCTGTTTTTTCACACCTCTTAAATTCTCTCATTATTTAACACTTGATCTTTATCATCTCACACTACAAAGTGTTTTAGGAGAATTATTTGAAAAAAAAGTTTAATATACTTGTTATCCAAAATCTAATAAATAAAAAAAAAAACCAACACAACAAAACAAAACAAACCAATCTTGCAAAGCTTTAGACATAACTTTCTGGTTTTCTTGAAACCTGGAGAAAATAAAAGATAGAGAGTTGGGGCCAAAATATTTAACTGGATAAACTCACCTAGCTGCTTTTTGTCATACCAATAAATTTCCATCTTTTAACTTCTCAGATAAATGCACCGGCTTTTGTTGAAAAGCACATTGTTGTACTAACTAATGAAGCTGATTACTAGTCCTGTTTTATATGTGCATCCTGTTAGAACAGACAGATTAGTTGTCTACAGAGGACAGCCATATGATCTTGCTTTTTATTATTGGCATTGCTGTAGTTTAAAGTCTGCCAATATTTTCATCATAAAATTAAGGCTCTTTTCATGGACTACGATTCTTGGATCTAGACGTTTGCCCTCCTGATATTGAATACAGTCAGGTACAGGATGCTGGGATAGTGGATCTCTGCTCTGATTCAATATGGGTGGCTGTTTTACTCTTTCCCACTTTTTGTATTTGAAAATTAATGATCCCAAATTAACATTAAAAAAATACTTTTTATGAAAGAAGGAGGATTTTGAAGTGTTTCTTCCCCCCCTTCTCACTTCAGATTATCGATACGACTTCATTTAAGATAAATATGGATTTAAACGCTATTGAGAGTGTACACTATACATTTAGGAAACTGGCTGGATATGTAATCAGGCAATAATTAATTCCTAAGGGCACTCATTTTGGACTGTTTTATAAATAACACTCATTTTCATATGTGGGCAATTATAACACATTTTTAAAGGGATGCCATTTAGATGCCAAAGGACTGAAAGTAAACACTGTACTAAGCACTTTCTGAAAATCCATCATTGTTTTATTAGTCAGTAGTTTGTAACAGCAGTTACAAATTATTCCGTTAATAAAAATAAAAGCTTGTACCTGCAATAGTATTCTTTAGATCTGATGATGATGGGCTAGGTAGTGTAAGGGTTAACACACCCTCTTCTTCTTCCCTAGACCTGGATTAAAATTCTAGCTCCAAGACACAAGAGAAAGGGGGGTCCTCCTTAAAAAGCCATCATGCACCTTGGAGTGACTGGAAGTCTCAACTCTAGAGGGGCAGAAGACTGGGTGAGCAGTGGGGCTGCTGCTCGGGGTAACACCCCACACCTCTGCAGATAGCTGGGCTGTCAGAGGCACCAGCCTGTCACCTCCCTCCTTGCACAGTTTGTATCATAAATATTGCATAACAAATATTTGTCTCTGTTCCTGTAACCAGCAGCTGTCATACCTTGTATTTCTATTGTCACTCAAACTCTGCTTTTAGTCCTTGCTTTGAGACCTGCAAAAACTGTTAAAAAACACAAACAACATTGTAGACAACATTCTGCATTCCTGGGGTTTGAATGAAGGAAAGTGAAATTTTCTTTCACTTTCTTCTGCCTTTAAGAAATGTCACAACTCCCATGCCTCTCAGAGCACTTAGAAAATTAAAACAAAAATTACAGTACTGGTGACCATGCAGCAGGGGGGAAGAGAGGGGATAGATTGTGTAAATTGATCAGGAAATTCACATTTTTGTTAGTAACAAGGATTGATATCCTGCTTGCTGAACGCAGGTATTTGGCTTCAGATACAGCAGCCCTAAATCTCTCAGGAGTTTTGCTGGCAGGACACTGTACACTGCAACTATGGAAATTACAACTAAAGGAGGATGAAGGTGGACCAGAGAAATGAGGCCCACGTGGTTGCTGCAAGAAGATAAATCATTTAAGCCTTGCTGATGTCCAGACTTTCCAGTATTCAAGAGCATCTCGTTTTGACAAATACGTACCAGAAACAGAAATAATTTGATGATTAATTGTTCCTGAGAAGGAAGTTGTTTTGGAAGAATCACATTCTGTGGTACTCAGGACTGTAACTACTTCAAACGCAGATGGGGACATCAGGCTCTGCTTCTTCCTGTTGTACCTGAAGTCCAGCCAGGACATTTTGCTGTTAAAGAGTGGTAGCCAACGTAAAGCCAGCCCTCGAGCAGGTGTAATGTAGGACTCCAAGAGCAACGCCTCCACTCTTAGCTATGTGGTGCAAGAACAGCAACTGTTGGTAGAGGGGGATGGAGATCACAGGTCTTCATCCCAAACTCCGAGAGAGAGAAGGCAGGTTTCTAGGGCTGGGAGCAGCAGGCAGGCCCTGCCATGGAGAAGTTCATGCAGAGCAAGGATCTGGAGGGATAAGGTGCTATGTGGCCCAGGAGCGTGTAGCAGGAATCCTGCCTTCGGCCAGACCCATCTTTTTTCTTATGGGAACTCTGGTTATAACACAGGTCCTCTACTCCACTTGTATGCCTGCAGGTCAGACAGCAGGGTCCAACATCAAGAATTCAACCTTGCCCCCATTTCTATACTTTTTCCCTTTAAGGTCAAGTAGCACAGCACTTTCTGGATTCTTTTTATTCCATTGGTGGCATTTATGCAGCTGCCCTAAGTAAGCATTGTCTATCAATATGCAATACGTAGAGGTATATACTGAAAACGCCTGTCTGCCTTCCATGTGGAAACGAAGCTGATCAATAGCAGCACATTCCAGAATGTGTATGGTCCAAGAATATAGCATATTTGTCACAGACAAACAATCGAGTTTCTCCATTTGCATCTTTGTGAATGAGAGGGTTTTGTTTTCATGGATTTTGTTTCAGGGGGTTCTTTGGAAAACAGGGGACTAACTCACACATGCAAGAGAAATAGAAAGACTACATGGTAAAATGACTGCAGTATAAAATGGAAAAGCTTGTCCTGTTAGAAACAGCATACATTCACATGCTTATGCAATAGAAATATTTGATGTGTTAGGACTTTTAAATTATATAAACAGATATTAGTCCATGTGATACTCAATTAAATGGCAAACATCAGCTATTTCTTGGATACGCTAAGAATTAGTATTCTCTCTATCCATTGCAGTATCTTCCTGACATAACATGAGGCCACCATGATTTAAAGCAGAAGCACATTTAAACTATACTTATATCATCATTTTTCATTCTTTTGTTTATATAGAAGAACCCAGTATGAATAAGCATGAAATACCTTTCTACCCTCAGAGGCTTTATTGCAGCAAAAGGGAAAGTTGACGTTGATTTTATTTAGATGTTTTATCAGTAATCATCAGGGGCAGTTCCTCAGAGCTCCAATTTTCAGTGGTTCTTAATGGCTTTCCTGGTGAAAATTTAAACAGAGAAGTGGTTTCACATAATTTTGAACCAAATTGAAACATTTTGATTCATGTAAAAGATGCGGGTTTTTTTCAATTGTACTTATCCTATTGTGCCATATTGCTTCATGGGAATGGTAGTTTTCCCCATCCATGTGCTTGCCAAACTAGCCTGGGTCTTTTCCAAATGATATTTTCCATCATATGGTAGGATCTGACAGGACTGGTTAGTTCATTAAAATCTTAGAACTGTTAATGTTTCCAGTGTGTGCTGAAGAGTAAAGATCACCAGCGGAAGACATAGTGTTTAATTATTCTTTGTTATTTGGAGTCTCAATTTCCTTAACATCTACCTAGCAGGTGTAGGTGGCACTGTGCATGCTACTTTCCAAAAGCTCTGCTTTTATAAAAGATCTTCCATATGCATCCCATATCTACAGTATACTGTAGATATACAGTATACTTCATATTATATATGAATATCTGATATATTTCAGAATACTTCCTTGCCTGAATAATTCCCTTCAACCTACTCAATCTGTGGCTTGTTTATGAAGAAAGAGCAGAGAGGAAAAGAGTAGTCAGGCTGACCAATGGAAAATAAAACCACAACTTATTATTTAATATATATGTGTGACTCCAAAGCTGAGAATTCGCTATATGTACTCAAATTATCTAATGATTGAACAAATACTGCAATCCCTCTTCCCAAAGCAGTTAAAGAGCAGATATTATGAGAGATTATAGTAAAACACAGTTTCTAACACTGTTCGTTAAGTGCTATGTCTGAAGAAATCAACTGTCTGAACAGTTAGGGGCTGAAATAGCTGCAAGAGGTTGAATAGCTGATAATTTGTATGTAAACTTAATTGCCAAATCTTTTCCCTAAGATTATTGATATTTTTGTTTAAGTGTAATCGGACACAGTAAGTTGTTTCCTACAGCTTCCCAGACTTAACTTCTTTTGGAAAGAAGCGTGTTATTTGTTATTATCTAGAATCCAGGACATAGTCTGCATTTCTCTTGTACAGAAAGTGTTGTGTGGTGCACCTGAGACGGAGGCTGGGAGAAGGTACCGGGGCTCCAGCTGCTTGCCATGATTTGTTTGCAGCGTTTTTGATGTGGACTAGCACCCACAAGAGACAAAAGCAAACCTACTATATTCTGTTCAGAAACAACAAGCGAAGAGGATTTCTAATAAAACCTCCATGGCAAGAGATTTTAATGTTTTCATCTGTTGGGCCAATGCTCTTCAGGTTAAAAAACATAAAATAATAAAATAAAATAAAATAAATAAAATAAAATAAAATAAAATAAAATAAAATAAAATAAAATAAATAAAAGGTCAGTTATTTCTATAGCTTGCACAGGTAAAAGAAAGCAAAATGAAAAGAGACCTGTGCTATTGCAAGTGTACTATATTAAAAATTATTGTCATTGTAGGCATGGGTGGACTGGGTTTATCATTATGTTTAACAAAACAGGTTTAGCAACAGCTGCGTTCTAACTCAGAGGAGTCACCTAAATCCCACTTTCAGTCTGCTGCTGCTTTGTCTCTGGATTTTGTATGGGAAGGAGGAAAATGTTGTGAGAGCTGCAATGGCTTGAAACTGTCTTCCTTAACTAATAAAGACATTATTCCAGCTTTGTAGTTGCCTGGGGCCCAGAGTCGTCTGAGGAATTCCAGGAGGCTACTGTTCTTAATATATTTCTTATCAATAAATATTCTTTACCAGAGAGACACACATTGAATTTTTTTTTTTTTTCCCTGATCTAACTCCCATGAAATGTAAGAAGATAAACAGGAAATCCCTCCTGCTTTTCTAGGAGTTTCCCAAAATGTGACCCAGAGCAGGACTTCACAAAGCTAAAGCTGGAAAAGGCAGTTTTAGGGGTCAGAGTCTGCTGAGGGGCAGTGGCATCTCTGGGTGTGTGACCTACCTGCCTTGCTTTCGAGGCACAGAGAAAGACCATAAGGAGCATGGTTTCCCATATGGGACTCCTTATGGGAGCCCTTATGGGACTCCTTTATGCAAAGGAAACTTCAGGCTGCTAGCTAAGCTTGTTTTCTTCCATGTAATATCATCAAAATGCAAAAGCCACAGCATGGATAAAAAAGAATCCAGAAAGAGAACACTGAAAGATATTAAGCTAGGCGCTGTTTGGACAAATTTAAAGCTCCCCAAAAAAATAGTGAAGTTTGAAATTTAGAGCCACCTCTTCCTTTTTTCTTTCTTTTTTCCACTCGAGTTATTTTGTTACCTAGGATATTTTCTTGTGACTTATATCTAAAACCAGCTAGACTTTTAAAACAAATTAGGCTTTGATCTGACAGAGAGGACACAGGAAAAAAGTGTTTGAGAAATGCATTTGTCTAAGAAAACCCATGAGAAATATGAGCTTCTAGAATAAACGTTAAGTCAAGCTTATAAAACAATTGCAGTGACTTTACTTTTCTTCAGCAGCTTGCTTTATGCTTGTGCTAGTTGTTGTCTCCCACACCAGCCTCTACTTCTGAAGAGGAAGGAATGAAAAATACTTGCTGAACAATTAATTTATCAGCCTGACATTACCATCTATCAAGAAGAATGGCCTGCTGTTAGGAAAATCAAGATTATTGGTTCAGGGTTTTTTTTACCTCTTGTAAAATGAAGGTTAGTTTAACAATATACGTACCTGAGAGGTGTTTTGGGTATTTCAAGCCCGAAGTCCCATACATCACTTCTTTTTCTGCAGTCTGCTGTGGTGGTTGCTGTCTTCATTGACTCTCTCTCTGACAGCCTCTCTCTCTCTTTAGGAGCAGGCTAAAGAGCCCGTTCAAAGCAGAAAGGATTTGAGTTTCTTTTCCTTCACAAGCTATGAAGCAGCCTACTAAAAATTTGTAATGTTCTTAGGTTAATCTTAGATCTTATGATGTATGTTTCAGTATAGCACATTAATAAGTGTTGCAGACCCAAATATCTCAGGGCTGATGGCAGAGAACATGTAAGCAGCAACATACAGACACCTCCATTAAGTGTCCTGCTGTTGAACTGCAATTCAGCAGCTGGAAGCCTTGCAGGGTAAAGGGCTTTTCATATGCCATATGGCAGTAAATGACTATGAGTGGGCAAGCAAGTTTAGCCCTACAGTGAACGAGGGCTAGTTTCTAAGTAACAATACAACAAATAAAACCCCAATGAACCAGAATTAGGCTTTTTTTCCAAATAATAATAAAAAAATAATTAGAAGTCCAAGGAAGTTATTTTTTAACCTCTCCAATAAATAGTGATATCTACAAATTCAGTGAAAGTTCAAAAGCTACAGTCTTTCTCTGATCTTGTTGCAAACCTTCAGCAGATGTCTTTTTTTGTGGAGGAATGGTTGTGTATACTCTAAATTTACACATTTATGACCTGAAGAACTTATTCGATACATAATTCAGAGTCCTGTGCAACCAATATTCCATTCTGGAGCATAGCAGAATATGGACAGGTCTATTAATGAAGAGATATAGCTGTGTAATCACATTCAGCCGCTTTGTATGTTGCTTGTATGATAATATTTAGTGGAATGATAATACCCATCCCTTTCAAACCTACATCTGAATTCAAAGTAGAGGGAATTTGCACACTGTGTCTTCGCAATCATATGGATGGAAGACCTGAAGGCTTGCCAAAGACTTCACAACATGGTGCTCGGTAATGAGACTAGAATTCAGCATTTCCCAGCTTGCAGTTATACTAGTTATACTTCAGATACTTCAGAAAACAGGATTTTTTCTGTTTTTTTTCTGTTTTTTTTTTTTTAAATTTGGCCTTACCAGCTATGTGAAACATGCAGCAAGACAGTTACAATCTGGTAAGACAATATAAGACACAAAGATGTGAAAATATGTATGTAAACTGGAGGGCAGCATAGCAGTAGGTGATGCTTTGCGTAGGCAAGGAAGGAATCAGGAATCTCTTATAGTTCATTCTGCTCTAAGGGAAGACTTACAGATTCCGAGAATATGATCATATGACCAAGGGTCATGGCTCAAAACTATATGGCACCTTTTTATTTTATTTTATTTTATTATTTTTTCTTAATCATGTTTACAAGAAGATTTTCAAGAACTGTTGAACTGTTTCAGGACATGAGATTTCTCTGAAAACATGAGCAGCTTCTATGTACCTGCCTGCTGGGCTTGGCACGTGACATTGGCAAAACAAGTGGGTCATTGACTTTGTGAGGAATTGAGACCTATCTGTCATGCTTAGGAAGTCAGCAGCTTTTACACCCTTCCACTTGGAAGACTGACATTTTTTCCAGTACTTTTTCTCCAATGTGAACAGAAAAGATGGTATTTAATTTGCGTGTGAGAGATTTTGATTGTGTCTGCCTTGGCCTTTTATAATTTCACTTTGAAGTGTTAACATTACAAATAAATGACACACTTATAAGTGTGTAGGTATTGTCTGTGCATAAGTTTTATAAATGGTTTACATTGTACAGTAAAATACTGTATATTTCAGTATACAATATTTTCACTCTTTTGTCCTTCAATATTACTAGATGCTGAGAGTGGTCTCAAGCGCTTCACTTCCATAATATCTCTTTGAGGATTCTTCTAAAAAGCAGTTGCAGAAGATGTCTAATAATTAGCATTGCTTCTAACAAAAATGGTTGTCCTTGACTGAAGAATCTATCAAATCAAAGGCTTGAATGGGTGCCATCACGGTGTATGCTAACTTGTATGACTAATGGTGCAAGTGTAATTTAGACTGCCCATACAAGATGACATTTCACTAACCACAAAACATTCACTATTTGCTAATTACAACTAGCAGGTTCTTAGCAGGCTGATGTTTTTAATTAGAGCTTATGCACGAGGAATTTACTTTGGGTTTTTTGGTGGTGTTTTTTCTAAATGTTTGGAGGTTAGACAGTGCCCTCTCCTGGACATAGGCTCCCATAGCAGTAGTTTGCAAAGTGCCCGAGATGTTGCCAATTAGAGAAAATGGACAGAAAAAGTGTGTTGCTCTGCTGAAGGGATTTGCTGATTTCAAGGAAGTGCACTTTATTGTGGTCCCTCCTTGCATTCTGCACTACTTGAAAACATACTGTGTAACAAAAATTGTTCTCAGTTTGGATGGAAAAGAGCTTTTGATTAATTTAACTTGAACCCAGTTGGCTAGAGTTGGCAGTGCAACTTTATCACAGCAAGAAGCAGGAATATGTAGCGCTATATATTCCAATTTTTAAAAAAATCAGCTCAATACAGTAAGAGCATATTCAACTTCAGAAATAAGGGTGATGAAGAAATATGCAATTCAAGCTTACTTTTTAGGTGCTCTTTTATATGTTGTTATTGCATTATTTCACAGTGAAACATGATAATTATGCAGAGAAGTCAAAAGTGTCATTTTTATTTTTATCCTTTCTTAAGGGTGTTTTGGGTTGAAGTTATTTTATGGGGGGTTTTTTGGGGGGAGGTGTTAATAAAACCAGCAACACTATGAGTTTCACTTAATTAGATTAGAATTATCTTGTGCCTTTGGACTTTGCCAGGGTCCATAAAAAGAGCGGTTTATCCAGGACATAACTTGAGCCAGAAAATTGTCAAGAATTTACAACATCTCACAGCAAAGGGGACAGAGAGAGATAGATACGTATTTCCCTAGTAATTTAATCTAAAACATAGTTAATTTAAAACGCATACTTAAATTCCTTCAAAGATAGACTATAAAACTGTAATAATGCAGCATTTACAGGAAAATTTAAATTAATGCCATAGAAAGCATTACATATCCATTCATCTAAGCTTTACAGTTTTCATATCACTTCGATAGTTTTTCTCAGCACAGAAAACACATGGAGGAATATAGTTGTGTAGGGTTAGTTGTGAGTGATTTCTATTAACTGGATGAAATGTTTTATACATCAGCTTAAACATGAAGCAAAGCAGCTCTTGTATTTATTTACTTAAATTTTGCATGCTTTCTAAAAGTCTGCAGACTTCTTAAAAACAGACTGCCCATGCAGAGCAGTAGCTCTGTGCCAAACTAGGCATCCTCTCCCTGCTCACTTCAAAGGTGAAAGTGTTTTTCACTTCCAGGGAAAAACACGGCCCATCCTACAGTGTAAGTTCACTCATACAAGGGCATCTCTGAGGCAGAGATCAAGATGCACTCCCAAAATACTCTGTACACTCATAACATTGCCCTTCAGAGAGCCTTTGCCCATTACTTACACGTGCCTGTGTCTGTGAGCATCTCTGCTTCACCAAGTCAGTTCCACTGCCCCCTGCAAAGAGCTTTGAGCTCTGGAGTAACAGACCTCCTTATTAATGGTAACAGTTGGTCATTAACTGGTCACTGAATCTTTCTTTATGACTTGCTAATGAACTTCCCATTGGCTTATTGTGAAGATTGGTCAAGGTAGACACTATAGGTGATTTATAGCTGAACACCCAGCACGCTAATGGCCTTTGCTCGGCAACTGTAATCAACACAGTATTACTAAGAGACATTGTATCCTTCCTAATTTTTTTCTCAGGTGTAAATATTTCACGTTGAATGGAAACTTAGGATTCTGTGTTTAAAAATATGACTACATGTTTCATTAAGGGGGAAAATTTCTTTAAGAATTTCATGAGGAAAAAAGCCTTAATCTTACAAACTTTTTTTTCTGACTTTTTTGCCTTTAACAAAAGATGTCTATTTTTAAAAAACAAACCTATGCACGTTAATATTCAGCTGTAAAAGGCTCAGAGGCCTGCACACTGCAAAAATCAACTCTCAGTAGGTACCTGTTAGCTGCAGGAGCCAGGAGAGCTTTGATGGCTCAGCACCTGTGGTGCTTAATATCTGTGATTCTTGGATAAGTTGTCCAGAAGCTACAGTACCTCTAGCTGTGGTCTTGCTACCTCTTAAAAGCTAAAAAGTTTCAGCTGGGCCTTGACTTGGTGAGAAAGCTCGAAAAAAAGCCCAAAAAGTGACAGT
Organism: Limosa lapponica baueri; assembly: GCA_002844005.1. Lineage (NCBI taxonomy): Eukaryota > Metazoa > Chordata > Aves > Charadriiformes > Scolopacidae > Limosa > Limosa lapponica. The sequence continues at coordinate 597,981 of KZ505687.1, read as the reverse complement.
GATGTATTAGGTATCGCTCTTCCAAGATTGGTAGATAATGCCATAGGGGTTATCCGGTTATCACAGGACCCTGCTTTTGCTTTTGATGTGCAGGTACTTTCTCCTGTTTCGAGAGTGATCAGACTCCATCCATGCTGAGGCTACTAGACATTTCACAGCCCTGAAATACATGATAGATTGGATGACTGTGGCCAAGATATTCATAATCCTTTAATTTTGTATTTTCACTTTCACATGCTCATAAGTATGATGGAAAACAAACAAACAAAAAAGTATTTCATTTGTATTTGCTATGCAACTACCGTAAGAAACTGCGGTTGCATCTGTTAAGATGTCCTGAGCACAAGCAGAAAGTTTATCATATTCCATTACAGGTTTTCATGCACTTGACACACACGAAGCGGTGTCCCAATGCTCATGTTATTCCTTGCAAAAGGCTTCAAGATTGCAAAAATCATTCTCTCCAGTGCTTCCAAATGGCAATTCTTGAGCTGTGTAGAGCTTGAGGAGGTAGTTTCCAGGGAGGTGACCTGACCATTGCTCTCCAGGGTGTGGAAACAGGAGCTGTGGTTGTCCGTAAAAGAGAGTTTCTGCGCTCTTACTAAGAATCTTCAGCTTCCATTTGATAACTTTGCTCTAAAAGAGATGAGATTATTAAAATGTCTCATTAGTCAGAGATTCAATTTCATACCTTTTGATTACAAATAAGACCCTCCTCTCCATCCTAGTTTCATATTCTGGGTTACTCCTGTCTCTCTAGCAGGCACTGCTGGCAAAGAGTATGGCACCAACCAAAAGTTCATGAAATGACTAAAAGCAACTCAGTTCCTTAACAGCTTGTGAAAGTACCATAGATGGTACTTGCCTTGATGTTGCACATTTTGACTACAGACATTTGATTCTGCACCTTTTATATCACGGATGTGAGAGTTCAAGCCAGACAGAGGAGTCAGATGCTTTTACAGAAATCCACAAATCATTTCAGACAAATAAGACATTTATTTAATAATTCTCATCTTCTTGTTATACAACATCATGCATTTTTTTCCATACTAAAAAGTAAATAGAATTTTCAAATATTAATGCCATATGTTTGAGAAGGACAAGGTCTTGACCCAAAGCAGTGTATTTTTAAGGAAATTCATTGAACCCAGATGGACTTTTCATAGCATCTTGGTACAGAATAAAGTAGCGCTACCAATGTTTGTTTTGTTTGGTTTTTTTTTTTCTTTCCAGGAGCTGTGGTCAGTAAGCTTTAAAATCCTAAGATCAAAAATTGAAAGTGTAAATAAAACATGAGTTTGGTCTCAGCTGTAATATAAACTCCATGAAAATACTCTCCTCAGGGGGGAAAAAACACTCCTTAAATCACAACACTTCCTTAAATCACTGTGTAATTATCCACTAAAGAAATGCACATAACAGTGTAGAAGAGTTGGTACATGTTGAGACAAACATCTTTACAGCAGTGAATGGGAGATCTTTAACTATGAGGCTGTCCTCCAGTTAGTTTTATCCAATCTTATGAACACACAAAATGAGTGCAAAGTACTGTTTCAATTTCTGTATGTGCTGAAACCCCAAAGCCAAGTGGTACTAATACAATGTAAGACTACACAATGAAAATAAACCAAAGTGAAGGCATATTGCATTTTTAATTTTCACTATAATGATTAGATAATTAATGCTGCACATATATAGAATTTCTGCTCCTTACTGCCTGTACCTAATGGTTATTCCCATTCATACGGCAAGACATGTCCCACAATGTACAGAATGAGTTCACATGTGTTCTTTTTTCAGGTTTCAGTGTTTAATACTGTCCTGCAAAGATAATGTAGCAATCTTTCTACTGGCTGTCCCCCAGGACATGGTACCCCACAGGAATCATCCCGGCACTTTGCAGAAACCATTGCAAAGCTGAACTAATACAGATGGGATTGCACTTCTGTTTTACCTAACCTTTATCTGTTTTCAGAGAAAACATGGAAATCTTTGGTTTCATTAGCTCCTTTTGAAAAAACATAGTCTTACCAAACATAGAAACTTGGTGAAACAACACAAAGTTGAATCCTGTTCTTATGCAACATTTAATTTCATTTTTATTGTATTTATTTTCAGAAAATACATTTAACACTATTGGCAAGACAAGTCGATACTTTTGGATGTTTTCAAAGGCAGCTGGAAATTGAGGGTCTCTACAGATTATTTATTTTAAATCAACAAAAACAACAGATTCAAAAATAAAACTATTTTTATAAATTTTGTAGTAACGTATTTTCTTACATTCTTTATAACAGGTGGTTCTGCTAACCTAACCTGCCGAGCTTTCTTTGGATATAGTGGAGATGTCAGTCCTTTAATCTACTGGATGAAAGGGGAGAAGTTTATTGAAGATTTGGATGATAGTCGAGTCTGGGAAAGTGACATCAGGTAACAGAAAAAGTATTTTGTGTTTTCAGTCAATACCTTTTTTGATAGTTAATGTAATACTTGTTATAACAGACAAACTCAGGAACACTTTGGGTCTGATCTCTGGTTTTGCAAGATCCACTCTTTACCTTTTCAACTCCACCAGCAGAGAACAGAAAAATGCATGCCTCAGCCAGATCTGATGTTAAAGAGCTGCAAAAGCAGAATAGCTGCTGGACAAGTACCATAGTGTAACCAACTGGAATTTGCATAGTGACTTTTTCAAACTGTGGCAATCCACAATAAGAACCATTAAGACAGTTACTGAGATGAAACAAAGGAAAATAAATAGATCAAGGAAAAGAGCTCAAAAGAATCTTTTAATATATGGAGCTTTAAATAAAAGCTGAAGTCTGGCTTCTCTTTTGAAATGTTTTGATTTCTTTTCTTGAAGAAAAAAACTGAGTTCCCTGGGATGTTGTCTGGCCTGTAAGAGCCAAGCATCCTGTTATGTGGGCTGCTTATATCTGCCGAAATACTTGTTTTAGAGAGGATCTGGCAATTCACGTCATCTACTTTTACTGCTCCTAAAAGTGCTGCCTCATTTGGAAATTAAGAAAAAAGTGGTTTTTTATTGAGAATTACATGCTTGACATAGTGTACCAACTCCTTTCCAATATGAAGTATTTACTTGGATCTGAAGAGATTCCTTTTTCATTTATAATTCTGTATGTGTGTATATCACTGTGCATATACATCATGAATAAACCCAGATATGAAGGCAAATCTAAATGTGTGTTTCAAAGGAAGCTAAATAATCACAGATGTGTTAACTACAGTGATTGTCCATAATAGAAAACAATTAGCTTGTTTACACTTCAGTTCTTACATAGGAGTTTACAATCTCATCAAAAAGACATGAAGTCATGCTCTTTTTCAGCTTAACCTCTGACTTTTTTGGTGTAAACAAAGTAACAGAGAACAAATTCAAGAAGGCCACATAGACATTCAAGCTCATCTCCATGTCCCCAGATATAGGCAAAATGGAAGCATATTTAACCCCAGTGTACTTCAAGTTTATTCCATAAACCTCAGGATCAATACACTAAATGGCACACAGCAACCAGAACAGCTCTGTTTCGCACCTAAAGCTTTTCCTAAACCCTTCAGCCAGACACTTGGCATTCTGAAAGCTGAGAAAAAGGTGATAAGAACCTCATTACAACTTTCTTGTTTTGTGGAGGGAGGAGCAGGAAGGCTGGTTTCCACTTCTTTTGTCAGGTGTGAGACGAGGGAGCAGCCTAGAGTCGTTTTTCATTTACTTTTCTGGGTTTCTAAAACAACTGATGGTCATGCTAAGAGACAAAGAAAGTGATGTGAAGACAGGTAGAGTCTTATGTAGGAGGTGTTTTGTTTTATTTATCATCTGTATGAACGAGCGGCATCTGGTATGCCAGTTCTTTCTACTAATTTATAATACACAGTCAAATTTTGTAATACATTCAAGAAATATTTTTTCAGACCCTGACATGAACACAGTGTTTCTAACTGACATGTCAAAGAGCCTCAGAAAATGCAGTGTTTGGCCCAGACTTCTACTGTGACCCCAAACCCCAAAATAACTATTTACACTCTCTTCTAACATTTCAAGACTTCACATACTGTTGATCAAGGTTTCCACCAGAGTGTACAATAATATATTATCACAGTGCATATCATCTTGCTTAAAGAAGACAATTAACTGAAGCTCTCATTAACATTTACAAAGCCAAACCTCCTCATTAGAAGTGAGGAAGAAAAGGGCATGATATAATTTAATTAAGATTTCATCAAACCATAGCCAAATTTTAATCCAGAGAGTTGTGAATTGTAAGTAGCATTATTATGTCATTATTATCTAATGCTCTCCTATGATACAAGTAGAATAGCAGCAATGGTTGCTTTGTTCTCAGGGTTCTCAAGGAACATCTTGGGGAACAGGAGGTTTCCATCTCGTTGATTCTTGACTCAGTGGAAGAGGCAGACCTGGGGAATTACTCGTGCTACGTTGAGAATGGAAATGGACGCCGACATGCCAGTATTCTACTACATAAAAGAGGTAAATATTCAGCTTTTATCCATGAAATGGTACATCATGGGGGTGGTCAGTTTGTAGAGCTTCCTTCTTATGCAAGCATGAATTTTGGCTTCTTGAGATATTAATAGGCAATGATTACTTTCCCCCAAGCATTTGTACAACTTTCAAAATAAAACAGAAAGGTTGATGTTAACTATGATTATCACTGGGAAAAATACAGCAATACCTTTTAATCATATTTATATAAAAGATGCATTTAATAATTCATGAACTTTAAAGCTGATAAAGGCTCAATAGAGAAAAAAAAAAGGAAGCCACAGGTAATACAACTATAATAATTTTCTGTAAGAAATAAAATCAAATATTAGAAAAGTCATTCCACTTCTATCAGATATGCAACCTAAAGCCCATGCCAGAGGAATTCCTACATAGCCTGACTATGGACATTTTCCTTCTAACACATTTGTTTAACACCAACATTTCTGAAACGAAGTATCATAACAGAAACTTCTAAGGACCTTCCTGTTTCTACTCACCACTCACATCCCATGACTCCAGCCTGCCTAACGGCCACAGCCATCTCCCATGGAGATAATTATGGAGAGGTGGAGAATCTCTTGCAAAGCAAGGTTCCCAGATCCACTTTGTTCACTTTACCTCCCAGAGGGTACTCCACATGCCTGGGCTTGACGTTCCCCATCCTCATGCAGCATCCTGCTGTTTTAAGAGAGCAAAGAATAATCAGGAGCAGTATTTCACTGTCATTATTGTGCTTTTTTTAGACTGTTTGTAAAGGTGAGCAAACCAGGTTCTTACTGTGCTGCTGAACTGCTTGTGGCATCTCAATCTATATCAAAGCAGTGATGTCTTCCCTAGTTTTAGTCTTGTAGCATGCAAAACCTGTCTAAGTTTAAAAAGAAGCCATCAATCAAGATAGTGTAACTCAAGTATTTAACTGTATTTTGTGTACCTCCAATTAATTTAATAGAACTAATCTGGACCCATTTTTAGGAACTTTTGTCACTGCTTCTTAAGAGATGCAGATGTAAATAAACAGATGCCTAGCCTGGCGTTTGCCATATTTTCTTGAATTTACTGAGATGGGAAATTAACTAAGTAACTGAACCTCAACAATTTACCAGCTAGTAGTCATATACTCCTAATTCAGAGACGTTTGAACCCAGAGAAAGAGCTTAACCCAAAAAACACTGAAATCCAATATCTTGTCTTTAATAATGAAATTAGTGCATGGAACATTGAAAATAAAGATTTGTTTTTTATAAGGTTTAAAATACTTTTAAACCAATATTTAATTAACTGACATGCATTAAGCCACAGGCTGATGGTGAGTCCTTATTTTCCCTTCCGTACAAGCAGTAGCTCAAAGACTGACAACATGTAAGTTTTTTCTGTTCTGTGACCACCAGCTTTTTAATCTAACTGTGCGCATGCATAAATTTTGCAAGGGTCTACTTTCCTTGCTCCCTTTCTTGGAGAAATCGGTATGTCAAACACACCACAGTATGTGGCCTCATGATGACATGCCTAAGAGGAAGTAATCTCAATATTTAATTGCCCTTATAAATAGTAAAAAGCTAAAAATAGCAAAAACGCCCCCAAATGTTTTTTTCCTCTTTAAATAAGGCTGAATCTGAAACTGTGATTTGGAAATAAAATCTGTTTTGCCCTCAAAAAATGAAAGGTACTTGTTACAAGCCTTCTGCATACTTTGCATGTTGACAACTGTTTCAGTGAAATGATAAATTAACCATGACAGATAAAAATTTGAGCTAGTCTCTCAGGTCTCCTAGGAAGAGAAGCTTTGCACTACTTGCTTAGTCTCCTGTATATCACCATGACAACATTTCGTTTTAGGTTTCCTTGTTTAGATCCACATTTAGTCTCTGCTAGGAATGAGTTAGCTGTTTATTAATTTCTGATTATTGGCTTACTTAAAACAACTGGGACCTAACAGTTAGGTAAATTTGCTTCCTGAACACCGAGGCACTTGCAGAGATATTAGTTTTGGCCGGTTTTCTAGTTAGTGATATTTTTTTCCAGCCAACAAAAATGCTGAATCTGGAATGTTCACTGGATACGTCAAAAAGAAATTACAATCCTTCTTAAACTTTATATGTGGTACATTATCACCAGGATCAGAAGGGACAGGAAAGCAGAAAGCTCTGTTACTGAACAAAGAGCATTCCTGGGAAAAGAGGTATTTAGGGCTAAATGCTGCAGTGGGGATTCAGCTACAAAATTTAAGCCTTTCAAACACCCTTGCAACTGCTGCTTCACCCTGGTCAATATATTCTCTGTAAACTTAAACTTCCAGGGGGAGCTTTTGGATATGCCTGCAGTTACACAGGCCTTGAAAGGGCAAGAACTTCAGAGTCTAAAACATAAGCAAAAACCCGGATGCATCTTCCTCACTTTTCCTGCCATCCAGCCAAGCAGGGACAGGCACTCACCTCACAGAAAACACAAGCAGTGTCTATCCGATGGTAGTCCCCAACACAAACCAGTGCCTAGCACACTCAGCCAGGGAGAAGGGGCTTCTGCTCCTTCCCTGACATGGCACAGGAATGGAAACCCAGAGACTCCCCTTTCTGGAGAGGAATTCTGGGAGGGGAGCAGAACATGGCTCCCTCGGACTCCAGCACTACTTGTGTAAGAAAAGTGAACCCAGTTTGGGCATCCAGCACTGGGAGAAAGCTGGAGCTGCAAGCACCTCCCTCTAGCCCAGATGCCAGTGCTCTGCAACTCGGGAAGCTGAGCCCCCATTTTCTCCTGATCTTCTTTTACTTCTGAGTGTCAATGAAGAAAACCTATGATCTATGTTTTTGTGCAGCCAGCTAACCATTTTTAGGCTGCTAATTTTCCTCAGACGCTGTGCATAGGGAGTATTTAACTCAGAGATAAAGGCAGTAGAGCATTTTAAGCATGACAATGCCAATGCTGTTTCCTTTTCTGGTCCATTCCCACAAAACTTGTCTAAAAATAATCAGAAAAAGAGAGGTATCAGAACCCAGGAGATTAACTTTCATTCTCTTCTTCCATCTGTTGGCCAAATCTCTTTCTATCATCTTTACAATAATCAAGTTATTTTTGCTTTTGTGTGAGAAAAAAAAAATCTACTTGTTATAATCTAAGACTGATTTTGTTACTTATTGGTGATAGCTATCATCGATCATCTGTTGCAGTTACAGGTTAATCTCCAGCCAGGTAGAGGAATCTTCTAGAAATTAATTTTGAGAGTGGTACTGACAGCAGTTAAGCACAAATTTATTAACAGCAGACCACAAATTGCAGATGATATAAGGGGTGGATCACACACTATAATTCTATTTTTTTTCACAGGTTTTTAATTCAAGAAGACAAGCCCATAGTCTATCAGTGTAGCAGACAAAAAAATAATGCATAAGGAGAAAGGATGCTCTTCTACATTGTTATGTGTTGAAAAGTATGACTTTCATGCTGGATCAAAGCCTTCATAGTTTCATTTAATCATAGACTATGTTGGAAATACAGTTATTATCTAACAATGTGATTATTTTTGTGGAAATTCTTGCCTGCAGGTCTGCAACTTAAACTCTAAAGTAAAAAAAAAAAATCTAGGCATTGTTTTTTTAATGTTATTGGTATTGTTTTAAAAGCTTCATAATATACCTGTATTTTTCATGGGACAGACAACAGAACTAAGAGCAGGTAACACACTTCATGCATTTTTTCACAGTATTTCCTTCCCTTTCTTTCCATTTTCTTGGTGCTGTCAAATTTCCTGTCCTGGGCCTCTTTTATGTTTTGAGTTTGTTTTCCTCTGTCATAGATGTTCTCAATGGACATATATGGGTCTTGTTGACTATAAGCTCATGAGAGATGGTTAAAACAACTTTTTTTTCTGTTGGACCAAAAAAAGACTTTCACTGAAATAAAATGTTTAGAGGAAGAGATTTGAGAATATATGTTTGATATATGTTAAAAAGAAACAAGTTAATATTTCCTGTGGGAAGTGCATCTTGAGGAAACCTACAGTTGGGCAAGCATAGTTTAAACTCATAATTTATTAATGCAAAAACATCATATGAATATTTCCTGTACAATTTAATAGTAAATTCTGAATAACAAATAATTCTGAATTTTCTTCATACAGTTATTAACAATAACGGCATTGCTGACAAGCACCTTAAATTACAGTGTCATTCACATAATAGTATAAATCTGGTTTATTACTTAAGGCCTTGAATAAGTTAAGTCTTGGATCTCATGAGCATTTTCAGGCACTAAGACATGATTTCACACAGTGGTAGTGATGTTTGACAATAAGACTTAAAAGAGAAAAGACACTAGTTCTTTTCTAATCTCTGCAAAGAAACCACAGGTGCTATAGCTCCCTTTGCCACAAAGCTTCATGACGCTTCTGAAATTTCTGAATGGGAGCTTGCCATATGAGAAACGAGAGCAATGAGTTTTATATTTCAACTTCTGTTAATTGGTCCTAATTACTTGAACATTCCAACAGATCTCTGAGTCTCAGTGGGACCAAAACTGTTGTAAAACTCTGACCCATTTGGTCAGTTAAGACCTTACACATGTGTGTCTTCCAGTATATAAAGCACTCATTTTTTATTCTGCACTGCAAAAAAAGCTTTTCCAAGTTCCTAACCAGGTTTTAGAATTGGAATTGACATTTGATTTGATTTGATGGAAATTGATTTTTCATCTCCCTGTGGTCATTGAAGAAACCTTCAGGTTGTCATTGGGCTGGGCAGTGCAAAGGGTTAGTCGCCCAAGAGATTCATGACATTGGGCCAAAAGGCTAATATCACCTCCCTTCTTGTACCAAACCTAACCAAAAGTGACTGTTCTTTTTACACTCAATTGGATCTAAAATCAGTAGATTTGTAGAATACCAAAGACTACTTCATGACAGAAACTCTTGATAAGTCCATTTTCTTCATCAGTTAGGTTATTCTCATCCTTAGAAAATTGAACTAAGGCATCTCCAGTACCAAGGAGGTGGTAACTCCTAGATGGTAACTAACTAACCAAGGTTAGTTAGATTCCTTAGCATGTGACTAAGTCTAACTTTCCTCTGACAAAGTGTCAAACAGGTTGGTTTGTTTAACAGATTCCTTTTTAAAACAGCCTTTGTACCCCTTTTATCATAGTTTTTCTCTTTATATAATGTCTGAGTGTAATTCTAACCTTGATTGACAAGGATGAAAATATTTTAAAATAAAATGTCACAAATTGTTTCCATAATCCATGCAGAGCTAAATTATTCATTAATGCTATCCTCAGAAAAAATGTAAACAGTATGTTTTATGATCTTACATCTTTGGAACTTGGTACTCCATTTTTTCCCACATTTTAGCACCTCCCAGTGCTTCTTACATTCATTTCTTTCAGAAGATCTAAAAGAGGTAATTGTGTGGGCTGTCTGATTTCTGTAGTGCAATAAGCAAATAGAAGTTCTCCTAATCAGTAAGCTTTTAAGTCATACACAATTCATTTATTTAGGGAAACTAACCAGAGATTATTGCAATTTTGCACCATGACAACTTTTTTCCTTCCACCTGAAATATAAACTCCCTTTAAAATGCACTGTTCTTTATTTAAATGTAGTAAACTTCAGTAACGTTGCAGCATCTATATTTTTTTCAACCTTATCCTCTTTTGAGCTAACATACTGCTGAAGATAGTCAGTGTAATTATTCTTCTGCTGGAAATGGGTATCCTACACTTCTCAGAAGAAATAAAAATGTCATTGGTAAGAATATGCTTCTATTATAGTAATTTACTATCTCTGTTCTAATAACACTGAGAAATCCAACAGCACCAAGGCTCAAAAATGCTGCCTGCCATACTAATGAATAGGTTAACAAGATCCCTGTCTTTTATTTGCACACATGTACATATAATCCCGTGCTCAACTAGTTCTTTCACAAAGATGAATCGGGAATATATACTACATATTGATCTATAAAATAAAGTGAGATAACTAAATCTCAATAGTTCTCGTAAATAAAATGAAACTACTGCATTGAAAACCATATTAAAAACTGTAACTAAATTTAGCCACCTTAAGTCAATTCTGCAGAGATCTACAGACATGCGTGGCCTATGCTGGCAGAAAACATATATTTTGTTCTAAGAAATGGTTTCATAGTCAAACTAATGAGCATCTCAAATCTGTTTCTAGTGGTATCAGAAGTATTATTGGCTTACAATATCAATCAATAATTGTTCACAAAAGCATCCATGAAGACATCTATGTACCTTAAATACAAACAGATTTTGTTCGGCATGTTTTAAAAAAAAAAAAATCCTAAAAAAGAAAGAATAGATTTCATATATAATATAATATATATACTAGATATGCATATGCTGTATATATAATATATACTGGATATGCATATGTTGTATAAAACTATGGTTCCATATGCTATACTTTGGAAAGATAAATTGTTTCACAACCATGTCATAATGAATACTGTACTGGGGGGGGGGGGGGGGGGGGAACAGAAAAAGAGAAAAAAAGCACATACTTCCCCATTTTTAAACTGTGAGTATGGGTTTTTTTCTTCCTAACCTAAACTCTGCCTACAGTTCACTGCTGATGTCTGAAATAAGACTCAGATGAGTATTGCTGTGTTAGCCAGACTCCTCCTTTCTTTAGAAGAAACATTCTTTTATAATCACAGCTACATGTATGACACATCAGTCTTGCGTTGGCTGCCAGTATCTGCCTTCTTTACCTTCTCTCAGGTGTCATCACGAGAGCTTTCGTGTTGTCTTCAGCTGCTCCCCTTCCAAATGTTATTTATTACCTTTATGTTTCATTTAATAATTTAAGTCTATGAAAGTATACCTATATAGAGAACTGTCTCTAACCAAACCTTGTAACCTTGTGAGTTAAATCGTCCAAGACAAGCAGAGAATGGGAATGAGTGTAGGCCACAAAGCTGCAAAGATTTATGTATGCACTGACCTGAAGCTCTGTGAATAGTCCTGTTGACTTCAGAGGGATTAGTTATAGTCCGTGAAGTTAAGCAATCTGCGTAACTGATTGCAAAACTGAAACCTTAGATAGACTGTAATTGGATTTTGAAAAAGACTCAGACATTGAATACACAGATATAAATCACACGTCCTCGAAGAGTTATAAATCACAAAAAAAAAGAATATTTGAAGTATAATTATTTTTCTTAGTAGCTCAGCTGTATGTGGACTAATGAATAGAATAAGATTAATTTTAAATTATCATGGATCATTAAATGTAAAGTCCCTGAAGCATGTCATATAAGTCAAAAGATATGAATCTTTGAAGGCACCCTTTTGTTTACTTTCCTGTTACGACTCCAGCTACGATAAGTGAATTACCTGCATGACACAGCGAAAGGAAGTTTGTCGAATATTAAAGCCAGGTGAAGATCAAAGATATAGCCTACAAATATGCCTAATAATTAGGATAGAATCAATATAAAATGAGTGCATTTATTACCAGCCATATCGGGACGGATATTTGGAGAGGACGCATACTTTGTTTTAATTATCTTTCTCTTTCACTGGGTTGCTTGGCCAAAGCCTCCCGATAAGAAAAAAAATTGTAGCCATTGGTCAAAATGCTTGTAACAAATCTTGTTTTAAGTTGAAGCTATTTATTCAGAAACCCATCTACTACTGCAGCAGTAATCAATGTGTTTTCCCTTGGAGTAGAACAGTTCCTGTGCTACTGGAGGACTATTGTTAATTGCCTGTAACTAAATGATTGCTTTGCTTCTGGATGTAACTCCCTGGCACTCGCTCATTTGTTGTGTTTAACAGAATGCCTGTCCCCCTAAGGGTTAGCTGAGTAATTTTCCTCTACTATTTTCTACATTCAACCTCAGCTCCTTAAGGAGGGCCAGATCTGTAATTTGAGCAGCGTAACACAGAGGCTAAATAGATTTTAAAAGGTTTGCACTTTTCGTCTCTCCCCTCTGTTGTGGAATTGTGCTGAAATTGAATCTTTTTAGTGTGGAGCCACCACAGGAAACTTGAATTTCAGCAGGAAAAACATATCACACTTCAAAGGGAGTGTAATGCCCGCCATAGCAACTGTGCTCAAATCCCAATCCAAAAGGTAGAATAAAGCATCAGGAAAAACTGTTTTTGTGAAGGTAACATTACATTCCAGCCTTGCTGCTACACCTCAGCTTAGCTTTAACAGTCACTACGTCACTGTTGACATACACATCACCAACACCCTCAGTGTTCATAAAGCACCTTCAGGAGTAACTTCTCCTACCGAGGAGTCAGAAGCACCATCCCCACTTCCCATTGGGAAAACCAAGGCACAGAAATGTGAAATGGCTTCAATCACGCGAGGGGCCAACAGCAGAGGCAGGGCCCAGCCTTCCACTCCTCAAGCCTCCAGTTCAGCCCAACAGAGGGAAACACTATTCACAAAATCCCTGTGGCAGCTCAAAGCCAGCTGGTGTCCTCTGTTTAGCATCCTGCAGAAACATTAACGCAAGGCCTGAAAGCCATCGGCTTGGTGCGGCGCTCTGTGCCCAGGCAAATCCGTCCCACTTTCCACCACGCTGCACGGATGTGGCTGTCCCACTGCCAGCGCTCCGGGGTTAGCTCAGGCATCTGGGTGTAGGGATGCAGCAGCCTGCTGGGGCTCATCACTGCTCCCCTCTGCTGCCGAACCCCAACTAATAGCACCCCAGATGGAGAGCGAACATGTGTTGGTAGACATTGCTCAGCACAGAGGCAAACACAGGCTTGCTGCACTAAATGGACAGGGCATGAATCTTACTTTGCAAACAGATCTGCTTAAGAAAGAACCACCTTATCCTTGCGTAAGTGATCCATAAGTGATCCATCCATCACATCCATAATTGATCACGATGGGCTCAGCAGGAGCACATGAAAAGGTAATTTCTCATACGTTTCAGGGTGACTTAGAAAATTGTGTTTTTTGCTTTGGTTGCCTAATTTAGGACAGTTTCATGTGTATTCAGATTGACGTTACTGAAGTAAAAATACAGGCATAATCTTGAATTACTTTATGATGAAAAAGATAACTAAGAGGGACTCTTTGATGGCAAAGTGATGCAGTGTATTAGTCTGATTTCACATGCAGTGACAGAGAACAGATTACTACCTGCAGTTATTTTTTCCATGTAATCTCAAAATCATTAATTTAGGAAAAACTTTCGTTTTCCAGTTGTAAAGTTTTTCCTTGCCTTTAATGAGTCATAACAGCAGGCACATAAATAGAGTATTTTGTGCCTAGCAACCTGAAATATTAAAGCCTTTCTTCTAGTTACCATTGAATAGCTGCATCACCTGTAGTACAAAATGATAAACAGGGTATAGCAAGCCAGTGCAGAGTAATTTTGATTTCCATTCATATTCTAAAATACTCTATTACTTGTCTATGCAAACAATTTTTGGGGGTGTTTTTAATAACATTCCCCTGTCTGCACCAGAAAAGTACTGAAAGTCTGAAACAACCATGTTGGTCTTAAAAATACCTAGCACAAAGGAGTTTCCAGCACAGTTTTGGACAGAATGACATGGAATATAAATGCTGCCTTATTTTATTATATTACACTTCTAGTGTCTTCTAGACAGCAATGAAATCTTCTTACAGTTGCCTCAAAATAATAAAAAAAGTATGTGATTTTCAGTAGACACAGTGAAAATAAATGGAATTATCACTTTTTCCTCTAACCTTTTATTTGTCTAATTGAATTGTATTGTGCTGGAATATTATATCTGCATAACCACACACACAAAAAAAGGTTACTTCAGGTGTACCCTGCTTCACTCTGATAGAAATTGCCCACTGGAAGAGGATATTGTGAAAATAACATGGAACAGAGCTTTCTCCAGTACAGATTTTTGTGAAGCAAACTGTGTATCTTAGATTTCCAAGATTTGATTTCTTGGCATTCCTCAAAACAGTGATAGTGGAAAAGTATGGGTGGTCTTAAGATTTGCCACCTATTACTCATTTCAAATCACAAAATTGTTAGCAATGCTCTTCCCGCTCCCATCTTCCTTTTCTAACATTGCCAGTTTTCAGTCCATGAGCAAATGAAAAGTAAAAACAAAATGGATGCCACATAGCTGTGTGAGCTTCCTTGAGCTAGGGAGGTGAAAGTCCGTGACAGCATATTACATAGGCACTGATAAGTGGCCCCACTGAAGATACTGCTGGTGGTAGACACTTGTGGCCACATTTGTGGTGTGTTGTGGGCACATTTGACCAGAGTCCCTGTCCTCAGGAATGGAGTTACATGGTGACAGTCTCAACCCATCACATGAGTTTCCAGTGGCAGAGGGCAGCAAAGACACCAGGGGGTAATGGTCTGAAAGGGAATGTTAGAACAGACAAATCAGGATGATTTGCTGTGATTTCACATAAGCCAAGCCCAATAGGGGAAAGGGGAGAGTAAAGATGAGCTGCAGATCATTGGGAAACTGTGTGAAAGTTATTAACAAATAACTGAGATGTGAGGCTGTGGGGTGCCTTGGATAATTTCTTTTCACATCTCTCAAGTTTTGGGTTTGTTTTTTTTTTTAATTATTTTTATTTGGGAAAAAAAAAATCCTTAGTGTAAACTTATCCAGTAGACTGAAACTCATCTTATTTGCATGTGGAATATGGGAGGAGCTTTGTTTGCATTATTGTCCCCAAAAAA
Organism: Limosa lapponica baueri; assembly: GCA_002844005.1. NCBI lineage: Eukaryota > Metazoa > Chordata > Aves > Charadriiformes > Scolopacidae > Limosa > Limosa lapponica. The sequence goes on along the minus strand of KZ505687.1, from coordinate 582,789 downwards.
AGAAACATTCACCTCTGCTTTAATTGTAAGTGGAATGTCAAAATTTATCTGTGTAAAGCAAACTGTGATCTATCTACAGAGAGAAAGAAGGGAGTTATCAAATATCTCCTATATATATGCACATAGTCATATACACACACACCCCCACACTCCTCCCCAGTAATTGTTATTTTTTAAATGAGCAATTCAGATGGTGTACTAGAGGAAACACTAGTTTATTAAAGAAAAAAAATCCATCAATTAGGTATTTCTTCAAGGGCCCTATAATGAAATAAATACATAAATAACCCATCATTCATTATTTTATTTTAATGTATAAGTGTGAGGTCGGCTGCTACTCTTTCTCTTCTTTGGAATGTGGTTGTTATTGCATTTTGTGATTCTTTGCAGAGCTGATGTACACAGTTGAGCTTGCTGGTGGGCTTGGTGCTATTCTGCTGCTGCTTGTTTGTTTAGTGACTATCTACAAGTGTTACAAGATAGAGATTATGCTCTTCTACAGGAATCATTTTGGAGCTGAAGAACTAGATGGAGGTAAGGCATCTTCTTGGTATGTTTCCTTCTTTCAAAGTATGCCTGTCTTGTTTTTTCACTTCACTAAGGCCAAAATTTTATTTCAGTTCAAGATGCATTTACAACTGCAATTTTTATTTCTCACTGCATTAGGCACTGACTTGAATACGCATTCCTCATGCAGCATACCAGCAGCGGTGATTGCTGAGCTGATGTACATGCTTCTCTCTGGAGCTCCAGAAGGCACCCATGTCTTTTAGATTTTTATTCCCGACACTGAATGTAAATTACCAACATTGTTGCATTAAAGGTTTTCACTTTCTGTCAGTACTGAAAGCCAGATTCACTTCTCATAAACTAGGGAGTATCTTCCCTAATTGTATTCGCCAAGTAGGTAGAAGTTGAAGTGAATCTCAATTTACTGCCTGTTTAAACTGATCAGTTTCATTAAACTGTACCAAGTGTTTGGGAATGTACCCAGCAGTTCATTTTCTTGAGTTCATTTACTTAATCACTGAGAAACCAGCTAATGGTCATCAAAGTTGTTCTGTGATTCAAGGACACCTAGCCTAAACTAAAGTAATCCTCACTGTATGCACCAGCTTGTGTCAAATGTATACTTGCATTTTGTTTTCTTCTCTTTTTAAGCACTGCAGAAAAAGGTCGTCTTTGCCTCTAGCCCTACTAATCAAAACTGCTGTTGAACAGCGAACTGCATTGAGCTGCAGGCTCTGATTAATTAGGTTTGGTTTCTTGGGTCAGAGTTTCTGATGTTTTGTGCTACCACTATGTCTTTGGTGACAGGACCTTCTTTTTTACTGAAATACTAATAGAAGTTATTTTACAGTTCAAGGTAATAGCCTGTGGGCAGAAGCCACTGTGACATATTAAAATAAATGTGTACTGATAAACAAGCACTGGCCGAAACTGTCACCGGTATGGGAGAAGAGCAGCAGCAGAATTAGAGGTCCTTATATAAGGGAAAGAATTCCGTAATAAGATCACTAGGGAATGACCCACTTCTACCTCCCATCTAAAAATGCATAAGGATTCAAAATAGAAAATGCTCAGAACAACAAGTCCAAGAACATAAGAACATTTTGTATCCTTCTACTGGATTTACAAAAAGGATGCATTAATATAGCAGCTCAGTGAGGGAAAAAAGCCAGATTATTCTTCTTGTTTTACAGAGGAGGAAACTGAGGCCCAGAGGGACTCTGACTCCTGGAGGATTTTGGCAGATACCTATTTTTTTTAGGACCTGAGATCCTCTCTTCTCCACAAAGTTGCACCCATTTTAAATGGGCATGTTTACTTGCATAAATTGTGTGAATTTAATAATAGTCATATTATATTAGGTACACTATTACATAGTCAGTTTGATTAATAATTGTTTAAATAGATGCAATTTAACTTTTTCCCTCACAGAACAGTAATTCTTACTTTTACAGCTGTCATGTATTGTTATCTCAAATCATTGCAATTCATTTGCGAACTTAATCTACCAGGTGTTACACACTTGCCTCTCTCCCCTCCCATCCCAAACATTGGTCACCTAGGAACAACAATACTTTAATCACACATTTAAACAACAAAAAAGTGACCTCTAAAGGATACTGTTGTGGGATTCAAAAGGGGGAAAACCAATATCCATTCAGTTTATCCTTCTGAGCAACGATCATTGTTAAAGAAGACAAAGCATGGATGCTCCTTAGATGATCAATGCAAACACTGATAGCTTGAGTGCTTAACCGCAGAAATATAAGAAGAAAAATACTACTTGCAGATTCCTAATGGAAACCTTTAGCTTCTACTATATTCAATATAGTAGCAACATGGATAAAAACCATTGTGTTAATGAAGTTACTGCAGCTGAACTTTTTACTCTCTTTCACTTACACGCTTGCAAAAGCAAGAAAACAGAGAAAATGCCCCACAGAAGACCAAGCCAAGGCTTGTGCAAAAATAGATTGCAGACATACATTCAGATTCTTTCCTTTGGCTTAGTTTGTTACTGACAGATACAAAATGCTGAACTCTAAAATCTTCTTCTAACTGCATCTCCTCCAGTGCAACAGCAGAGCGCCCACGTGCTATTCATAATTTACACCATGTTCTGTCATACTTCGGGACAGCATGTAGATAAGCAAACATCAAAATATCACAGGCTTTTTTTGTGTGCACTATATTGTACCCAGAGAGGATTTGGAACACTTTAAAAGTGAGGTCCAATTAAAATTTTCAGTTGAAAATCTCTTTTAAAATGCAACGCTTCATTTCTTCCCTGATCAGAGAACAGGCCCTTCAGGATGTCAAATCTCAACACAATTCCTTTTTCCTATCCAAGCTTTAAACACATCAGTTTTTCTAAGGCTACCATATGCATTTCTGTGGGAGGCATGGGTAAATTGTGAGAAATATTTGAAAACAAAGTGTTTAACCCTTACAGCTAATGCAACTTAATTTATTACTTTCTGTAGGGGTACTGCAGATTAAGCAAGCGATCACAGCTGCTGATTCCTCATTTTTCTAACTTGCATCTTTGAATTTCCCATCTTCTCTTTCATCCTGGGGACTAGACTCTCGTTCTGTTTTTTCCTCACTACTGCAAACACTTTAGCTCTGTGTCGCCTTTATTGTTTCCTGGGAACGGGCATTGAAGCCCGCTTTTTCATTTTCATGGTTAATTCCCTGCCCTGCCTACTAAATTGGAGTATAATCAAATCCAGCTCACATTTTACTATTTCTCCTCCCACTCTGTGCCCATGCTTTGCAGCCACCTGGGAGCTCACTCCACACCAGGGGACTGCGTGATGGACACTGTGTTTTGTCCTTCGGTGTGGAGCAATGCAACATGCCAGTGTTTAGTCAGGGCACCTCACCTTGAATGTCTGACCCTTGGCATAGCAGTAGCTTTCTCACCTGTAGGTGTTTGACATGACCTCATGTCTCAGAGATATAACTCACCCCTACCAGTTTGGTGGTTAGAAAATCACAAATCTGTTCGAGTGGAGAATTTCAGTTCAAGATTTCTCCATGTACATGATGAAGATGATACCTTGAAGTGGTATGCAAAGAAAGAAATATCCAGTTTTATTCTGAAAATACCAAAATTTTCAGAAATAGGTACTTCACTGGGAACTTCTGAGGACTGATCATTGTTAAATGTCAAGCAACCTTTTTAGGTTTGCAATTCTGAACTTAAAAGCTTAGTTTGAAAAGCCTTGTCCATAAAGTGCACTTTAAGAACTAAAACATTATTAGCGAAATCCACTTTTAGAAGTTATGATTTCTTCTATTTTGCTGTACATTGAGCTCCAACACAAGAGTGTTTATATCACCTTCATTGTCTGAGGAGTGTTTTAGCAGTTACTGTTTATGTATTTTTATTTTCCAGGGATATTCTCTTGCTGCCTTTCCCAGTTTTTAAATGAGTTGGTGAACAAACCAAGTATCATACTTTAACTAACAAAGACGAGTAAAAATGCAAGTAAACATTGACAAGTACCTGAGATCAACACATGCCCTGACTTCTTCCTACCTTGCACCTTAAAAGTCTGTTTGTATCAGATTAGATATTACTACTGTATAGAAATCTGCTCTTTGCCTACACACTACCTAACTTCCAGGCCCCCTAAAATCTATGGAAATTTTCCCAGGATTTTACCTAGGACAACTGTCTCCTTTGTGAGACTGGTCCTTCGCATCAGCAGACACAGCAAGGGTGCAGAGGGAAGTCAGACCGCTTCTCCAAGCAGCACCATTTATGATGCCACCGTAAAGTGGCCAAGAGGCTCAAAGTCACCAAAACAGCTATTTTCAACTCTTTCTTGCCATTTCAAGACCTGGGAGTTTTCAGTGGATGTGCAGATGTCTGTATGGCAGCTTTAAGGTATACTAAGGATAAATCCAGAAGTCTGTGGATGACAGGCTAAAACTCACTGGACATGGTCAGATAGGCAAAATTACTAAAAATCATGAACTTACATATGTGTTTACATTCCAGATTCCAGTTACAGAGAAAAGAGCACGTGGTATAGTTAGCAGTAGAAACAGTCTGTAGGCACCAGCCCCTACCATTACCTGGGTACATCAGTAACCATTTAAATTGGTAAAAGTTTTTGTGGGAAGGAATTAATAATCAAGGGGAAACCAGTATCATAAAAAAATGAAAAAACTAGGATTAAAAGGGTAGCATTAAAATTGATAAGAATAAAAAAGTATCAACTAAAGAGAAAGTCTGAACAAATATGCTGCAAATAGTTTTCTAATGAAATTTACATAAATATGCTTTCTCACAGCTAGGCTGAAAAGAAGGCAAGCCTTAGGCTCAAGAACAAAAAAAAAACCCTGTAGGCAGCTGATAACTAGAAAGTGAGAGCTTTGCTTAGTAGCTCGTATGATGACCTTCACAATGACCATTGGTGCTTGTAGGTCCCATCAGCCGTTTCTACAATGTGGGACAAAAGCTCTGCATGGCATCCTTGATCTTATTCTCAGCTTTCTTTGCCAAGGAAACCTTGGTGAATTGAGGGAAGAACCAGCCTCTGTGCAGCTGGGGTGCAGACAGGGAAGGCACCTTCTTCACTGTGTCATCCCCCCAGCCCCCGCCAACATTGTTGAAATAAAACAAAGTGCTCTTAATGTGGTTAAAATGTGTCACTGCTGAGCTCTCTAAATTCAGGAAATCTTGTTTGGATTTGGTAGATGTCATCTATACTGGCAGTTTCTTGGCTGTGCTGGCTGCACTTTCTTAAGAGATGAGTTTCTACTGCTTGCTGAGGGGAAGCAAATCAACGCTCAGATTAGGAGACTGATGAAACAGTTTCTACCTTGAAGTCTCTGTTGCACCTGGGAGTCCTTAGGTAATCATGATTTTTGTCCTCACTATTAGTTAGCTGCAAAACACTAGCAGGGTTCATGGACAGACCTATGAGATTGCCCAGATAATAACTTATTAACTCTACAAGAGCAAGTAATATATACCTCTTAGTGGTTTCCTGAGTTTCATCCCAGTAAACCTCTTACACAGCAAGGAAAGGCAGCGCTTTGAGTTTCTTCGTGTTTCAGTGTGACATAGTTGTTAACTTTCAAATATAACTTTTACCAATGGTTTAGGCACTGCCAAAGTACTTGTGTTAATGATTATGCTAGGCAGGTATAGCTAGACTGAAATTACTGCTGAAGTTAGTGACTTTGCAATTACAGAATCTTCCCTGGGGACCCATAGAATAAATTTGCAATAGCAGCCTCACCACTGCATATGTATTCTTATTGGCTATTGGCAAACCATGGCAATAAGAAATTCTGCTCTATGAATAAAAATTTCAAATTCTATTAATCACCTTTAGGAAAATGCAGCTTTCATCTTTCTAAATATTACTGGTTGCAAAAAGGGATTTTCCTCTTATTTAATTACAGTTTTATTGTTGGGGAACTGCTTGTCTTCACTCTTCTTGTTTATGCTATTTTTTTACATCAAACAATAAAATCTCAATTTACATCTCCATTGAATATGAGATTTTCTAGATTCTGTCCTTGAAACTTACTAATTCAAAATAAAAATCCTTTTTTTTTTCTCTCTCTCTTCCTATTTTATAACATCTAGAGTACAGGTGTAAGATATATATATATTAAAAAATGAAATAACACTATAACCAAGAACATCTTTAGATTCCAAACTAAAAGATTGTTATAGGTTAGAAAGTCCAGATGTAAAGTAGAAAAAAAAAGAGACTACTATATATAAAACAATGAAGAATGAGATATCTTCTGTTCCTCAACCAGCAGCTCTGACAAATCGTTCTAAGCTTGAAGTTTTTTTTGAAGCGCATTGCAGGTTTCCAAGGTAGGTGAGATGAACACAGCATAATGGCACCTGATTTCAAGAATCCTAGACTGAAAGTCAGTTTTCAAGCCATTTCTCCCAATTCAAGCCAATTATAAATATAAGTTTTACTTATATTTATAATTATTTACTTGTTTTTTAGCTGCTTTTGTCTAGATCAAGGCCATCTTTCATCTATTTTTCAAAATACTTAACCCAATGATAAGATACAAGTACTATCACTGAGTTCAACAGAACCAAGGAATATACATAAAATTAAGCATTTATTTTATAAAGGTAAGTAGTTGCTTTGTTGAATTAGGACCATAATGAGAGCATCGCTTCTTGACACTTTGTATTTAAGAAATTTCTTTAGTATAACAAAGGTTACATACTCTCATTTTCAGGGTTTACATGACACTCTTTATTAGTGCCTCTTCTTACTTTCTCCTTTTTTAAATAGTAGCTAGTTTCTTCCAGTCTTTCATAGATAACTACTACGCCATGCTATGTTTTCAGCTAGGTAGTCACCGTTCAGTCTTTCAATATCTACTAATAATACATTTTTTCTTAGTTTGGTGTTTGACCTGCAAATAATTCAGAGCAATCAAGAGAAGAATTTCTTTCACCATCTTTTAAATTTCATAATTTTTTAATATTCTGAAACTCTTATAAGGCCTTCTGACTTTTTGTATCTGTCAAGAGCAACTGCTAAGATTAATGCTTCATCAGTTTTTTATATTGAAAGTAGAATGTCTTCAGTAGTAGTAATAAATTTAAACTTCCATGTCAATGAGAATGACTGAGAAACATTTGAGGTGCGCTCTTCATTTAGTCAGGAATCCAAAATCAGACTTAGTATGAGAGAAAAAATTAATTTTAATAATAGGTTGTTCAGTTTAAATAAGTAATATTCTATCTTATGTATCTCTTAATGACAAATTTTAGCTGTAATTATAGAAAACAAACAAAAATATAGCTTACAGAGAGAATTTATTTTAATCTTGAAATCATGCCATTTTATTATTTTTTGGCTGAATTTTTATCTGCCAAAGAAATGTCAAATGCAGCATCAATATCTTGGGGTTTTCTTTTTTTAATCAATGTTAAATTGGTATTTCTTGTATTTTTTCACAGTCTTTAGACTTCCAAAAATTAATATGGCTTAATGGGGAAAAAGAAAAAAAAAAAGAAAAGAAAAAATGTAGAGAGAAAAGGGAAAACAAATGTATGTCCATTGTTTTAATATTTTTATAAATGTGCCTACTATGGGCAAATTAACTTTTTCTTTTTTTTTTTTTATCTATGCAGTGCTGAGAATACTCCAGAACCTATTTAGTATTGATTACATTTCTTTAACATCTTTTCCAGAGTTGCATTACAAAACCTCCCTCTAATTCACCATTACCTACTCTGCACAAGGATATGAACAATCATTAGGAATGTTGCACTTAACAAATACTTTGCCATGGAAAAAGCTAGTGTTGGTAGTTCTTAATTTTTATTAACAATAAAAAGGGCTTGACATTTAAAAATAAAAGAAAATGTTACAGTGAGCTTCATAAGCAACAGTAAATAGTGTAAGAAAAAGTATAAGCATTTTGAAAGACTTAGGATTTGAGTATCTAACTTAACTAAGCATTTAAATTACATTTTTCATTACATTAAGGATGATGAATGCTATTGCAATGTGTACATTAAATGTGGCCCCACAAGTAATGAAACAAACGCGATTATAATTTTGAAGCAACGACAGTCTGGGAAGTTTTGAAAGCCCAGTACTTTACAACCTTTCCTGAACACAGCATGTTTTTTAAAGAGGAAAGCCTCCTACATTGACTTGACTCTAACTCCTTGCAGCACTGGGAGGATCCAGTCTGTCATTTCTAAGAACCCTACTTGAAATCCTGAAACTCCAAGTTAAATCAGCGAGTCCGTATCTCCTGGACTCCAGTAATGAGTATCTGAGTTTTTACTAGGCTCTGGCAAAGGAGGGGAATCAGCCGTTCCCTGTTGTGGGAAGAACTGCCTTCAAAGCAGGACATCTAGAAATGGAAGATCTACTCAAGCCAGACTTGTTGCTGGCTACACCTAGATGCAGAGCAGCCTGCACGTGGTCAGCTGCCTTCAGTACACTGAATGTTTCTGAAGCCACTACTAATTATTCCAGAGGATTTCAGGATGCACAGAGGCGTGGGTTGACCCTGATGTGTAGGTCTTACAACTTCATTAAAATAAGATTCACTGTGAAATACGATATTGTCCGATTTCTCTTTGTTTTCATCTATTAATCTGTCTTGTGTTAAAATGTATCATGCCAGATGAAAATCAGTTTATGATCTACTTGAAAATGGCTGATAAGAAAAAAAATAACTCTATGAAGTTTTTTTTTAATTTTTAATTTTTCATCCTTTTTTTTTTCTGTCCCGCATTAGCATAAATATCTGTAATGTTTAAAGTTTAATAAACCCACAAAGGCCCAAACTGCTGGCTTCCTGGGGTGCAACATGGAAATCATTAGAAAACATATACATCCATAATACAAATTCAAAGTTGAATCTCTTTGCTGGTCCCTGTAGAAGAGGAACTTTTATCTATGTTTCTGTAGGCACTAGCTTACCATTTCTTCATGTGTAACTGTTAAAGGACCATGCATACAGATGAGTTCTTAGATGTTTGATAGCGATTTACTTACCCAAAGATCCCATTTGCATGTGACAAAGTAGATGCTTATAGAGTCTGGGTTTCATTTTATGCTTACATTGAGCCTTTAAGTGACTGCTGCTGAGTGCATCCTTGGAATAACAAGCAGCATTTGCAACTTCATCCCCTAAAAGTTTATATCACTTCTGCTGGATTAACACTGTAGAAAGTTACAGGAAGTATGATAACATATTCCACATTTGGATGAGTACCAAAAGGAATGGACAGTATTAAAGAACGCATGATGCAACATCTATTTTGCCTAAAATCCTGAGCCACTAAGTGAAGTAATGTTTCCATGCGTTATTAATGAAGCTGGGATTTCACCCTCAGTGTTTACCCCTGAGCTCAATTCAAACATTTTCTTTCAGACCTGTGGCTGAGCACAGCTCCATGACTATTACTCAGTGTGTCCTTGCTTTCAACTCCACAGAACAGTTAAAATGGTATGGCAAAGGTTGTTCCTCTCAGTCCGTTTTGGCCAGAGTCTTGCAGTACCAGTGGTTTTAGGCTGACTGAAATGTTTGTGATCTGGATGCGTAAAACCTTGAGTACAAGCTGTATTTGACCCCATTGTGATGAAGTAATCCAGCTCTCATGGCTTTCTGCAGTACAACAGCAAAGAATTGTTTTTGCATCAAGTCTGGTTGACTTTGGCCATGCAAGGTCTGGTTTAGATTTTGTTTCAATATTTTCAATTAATGGATACAACAAATCTTCACAGAAAAGAAGGCTGTTGAAGAACTCCATCCTAGTTATATACTATTGGTAGGCAGCAGAAAGCAACTACAAGCCACATAACTGAAAAGGATTACTTGTCCATTCACAAAGAATGGGAAGAGGAAAGTTATCACACCAAAATGTTTCAAAGTGTTGCTATTGCATGATATTGTATGTCACACTCAGCTGTGTTCACTAAATAAAAGGACAGCCATTATATAATACAGCTCTGCAACATACCTGGAGGCAATGCAAGATGAACTTATTCTGATATGTTTCTAAAAAAAGAATCCTGAAATGGTTAAGGGAATAAGAGTACTATCAGGTACAAAAGTATATGTAGATAATTGCTTTCAATCTCCATGGGAAAGAAAAAGAGTTTCAGATGAAATGATCAACATCCCTGCCTTTGGTTATTAGCAGGTATTTTTCTTCCTAAGTGTGGGAGGAAAGAGGTAGTGAGTAACTATTTTCCAGTTTATTGCTAATGCACAGGAGCCTGACAAAAACAAATCTTTGAAATGGCATAATCTATATCTGAAGCCAAAGTGCAAGCAACAATCAATCACACTTTCATTCCGAGGATTCTTGGATAGAAGACTTAATTGTTTGCTGATGAAGGAAAATAAGGAAATTCTCATTTTAAAGAAAAGCTTAGTTTGCCATCAGCTTTGTTTGTTTGAATTTGGATTTTTGCCTTTTTTTTTTCTGACACTGATTAGATCTAGCCAGTATCTGAACTTCTTGTGTAGCCAAATATGTAATTATCATACAACATAATAATATAAGTAGTAATATAAGTCCTTTATGACTTGATTTGTGATTAGGAGTGGATTAGAAAATTTCTGGTGAATTGTTTGTTTTTTTCCCTTGGAAAAGGCAGATGCGCTGACATCAAATATTTTCATGGGTAAAATACCAGTTCCAGTGAATGGTCAAGAAAACAAAAAGCTCTGATGGACTTCCTGCATGCTTGCTGGGAATGGGACTCCTGGATGCCTTGCTCAAAGGAAGGTTTACGTGGAAAACAGCCTGAGAGCAAAGGGCTTGAAAGCAAGACTGAGAGCCTCCAGGTTCCATGTGACACTGGCAAGACTGGCAAGAAGTGAATCCCAGCTCCCAGATGTAAGATCTGGGTGTCTGTAGGCTCCCATCTCTCCCTCTCAGTCCATTGGGACAGCACATTAAAAAACATGAATCAAGATCAGAAATGATCTTTAGACTGTAGGCATCAGTGCCACCCATTACAAGCAGGAGTAGGTGGGATCATTTATCTGAGAAGAAACACAAGCAGAAACACTATCCTACTTTCCTGGAAATGGGAGATTTCAACAAATTCTCCCATTTTCATTACAACTGAATTTCTATATTTTTTTACTATCCATAACAATTAGAGAAAATAGTATGCCATAGCCCTTTGATCACATCACAGAAAAGATATCTTCTGATGGCTGCATAGCTGTCTGCCTGCTGTAGTTCTTGAAATGTTTCACAGAGTTGAAAATGCAACCCTAATAATTTTAATTAACTAAAAGCAGACTAATACATAAATATTATAGAACTAAAACAAAGGCATATGTGCTGTGTAACCTAGGCATTTCACATTTTGCAAATTGTCTCTTCATGTCAGTATGTTAGACCATCAGATAACAAAATTACCACATAAGGTAATTCTGCTGTAAACTGAACTTTTTACTTTTCATCAAAGAAAATTAAAAAAAAAAAAAAACAAACAACAAATGACAGATGGGGAGTACAATGCCTCAGGAAACCACTGTGCTAATGCATCTAACAGTCTTCCAAACTGGACTACACATCTTTCTGGATTGGAGTTTCAGTAAATTCATGATTGCCTGAACCCATCTGTGTAGACATACCCTATATCCTGGCTATTCTTTGCCCTTCAAATGCTATTAAAACCAGGGAACTAGAGTGGAAAGAAATGTTCCCTACAATACCGAATAATGCAGTTGTAGTCAGTGGAAATGCTGGAGCCTCCATGGTATGAAAAATGTATGTATCAAAATAAATGCATTAGTGTGATATTTACATATGCAAGAAAACAGTGTAATAGCATGAATAGTTTTCCCTCTAAGTAAGAATGTGCAAACCAGCTTAACAGACAACACTCTGAGCCTTTAAAGAAGTTTGAAGGCTGCATTATTTCTTATTATTTATCCCTTTGAGAAATGGTACTTTCTCATCTTTACTCAAAGGCTGTTGCAAAAGAGCAACACTGCTCTCAAGCATGTACTATGGTTATGGTCATTACTAAGGTGACAACAAAAAATGCCATTAACACATCGTTATTTTGTCAGTTGTCGTAATTTCCCCCATATATTTCTTGACCTCTCCGTGTGCTGGGTTAACACTGTCCTACTGTAGAAGCAAAAACCTGCTATGTAATCTCCCTCTATCTCATACTTAATCCATTCAGTGTTACTTAAAGGCATTGTTAAAGGCATTAGGTGCTTTTCTGTTGTTAAGGGTCATGGTTTCACGAATACTCAAAAGAAAAATAATGGAAAGTGAACTACAGAAAACAGTGTTGCTCTTTTTCTTATTTTCTCTTTGTTGCTGTGGTTGTTGTTTTGCGGTTGGTTTTTTTGTGTGTGTGTGTGTTTAGTATTCTTTAGATATAACAATCCAATGGATAATATCACACAAAAAGTGGGCAGGGGAGAGAATGAGTAACCTGTCATTTCATGGGTTTGGAAAGTTTGAAAGTAGTAACAGTATAACCAATTTTAATTTTGTCACTTGCAAATGTTACCGAGCATAGTATGCATCCTTCCTCAGAAGGAAGAGTGGACTGTTCAAGATTAGCACCATTTCATTAGTTTCTTTTATACTCTTTGCACCCACCCTAGATTTGGCAGGCTGTTCTAAATAATGCTACCAGAGTACAAGAAGGTGTAAAATGAGGAAAGGAGTGGTTCAGTAAATAACTGAAGTCAGCATTGACTGAATATAACGTTACTTATGACACACATTCAGGTATTCACTCAGGTCTCTTTTACAAGGAATTGATATTCTCGATAGCCTGTGCAGAATGTTGTCGAGGGACTTAGAAGGATGTTAACATTTCATTACTCTTGCCATTGATTTTTTTCTGCTTTCTTCACAACAAAAGTCAAAACGTGACCTCTTATTCCACTGAATTAGTTCCAGAGCACTTGGCATTATTGACCTCCTAATGAAAATTAATGATGGCTCTTTTGATTCAGTCTTTCAAGTAGGCCCACCAAGCACATTTAAGAAACAGGCACATTTATTTCTCATATTGAAATGAAATAACATACTGTTAAGTAACGAAATGTACATTAATGCAACATTAAATTTGCAAATTTAAGTGCACAGAATTCAAGAGATTTAAACTGCATTATCAGGAGCTGATGCTGCAAGCATTTAAGCTTGGCAATAATTTCAGACCTGGGAAGCAAATGAGTTTTACAAGTAAAGCTACACATACGCTTAGAACATTTCAGCCCCAGGCCCTAAATTTATAGTAAAAGTATGGCAAGACTGAAATGTTTTACTATGCAATGGAGACAATTGCACATTAGCTTAATATTTCCATGCTTTTATTTTCCCTTTAAAGCTAGAGAAGCATTCAAATTCTTTTCGGTGGCTTTTTTTTTTTGTGCTCACAAGCTGTCACCCCACAGGTCAGTGGATTTCCTCTTGCATAAATGTTTATGTACAAAATGACTTCATTTTATGAATAGGGATCCCTTCTCTCTTGCGTCTGTGTAAATAAGGATTACCTCTATCAGGTGAAACAGGAAAGGTGAATGGATTCATATCTAGAGATTGGTTGAAAGCTTGCCATTTTATCTAAACAATTTCCTGTTCCTGAAGAATTCTCCCAGAAATAATTCCTGGGGAATTATCTAGGAAATCTGCAGGAATAATGAATAAACCAACTTACTTTCTTCCTCTCTTTCCTTAGACAACAAAGACTATGATGCATATCTATCTTATACCAAAGTGGATCCTGACCAGTGGAATCAAGAAACTGGAGAAGAAGAAAGATTTGCTCTTGAGATCCTACCAGATATGCTTGAAAAACATTATGGATACAAGTTGTTCATACCAGACAGAGATTTGATTCCCACAGGAAGTAAGTCATGTCTTTATTCTTGGGTGTTTCCTAAATAGCAAATGCAGTGATTGCAGTGATTATTTTAGTATTGTTTCTATCCCTACTCCTTCAGAATTTAATTTTTCCTCTATTATCTTAGAGAATGATGAAGATAAGCCACCAAACATACTTAATATGTATTTTTCAGATAAGAGGACTACTTTTTAGTAATTGTATAGTATAGATTGAAGGTGAGATAGTGCAGAAAGAGCATGCATAAGTAAAGGAAATGAATGAGACTAGATTTTTTACACAGATTTTTTGAGAGCTTGCATATCTAGGAATGAATACAGAGATCTTTGTTTTCTGTTTCTTTGAGTTTTCCTGAAAAGATATGCATGATTCTAAGTACTCCAGAAATTCAGACAGGAAGGAAAAAGTTGTGTTTGGACTAAGGCAAAGGTTGAGTAATAACATCTACAGCAGGGCAAAGCAGTGAATTCTGTTAGTGTCCACTGCAGATAAATGTGTAGTGAGGGTACTGGATCATTCTCAGAGACTGAAAATTAGAATTGATTCCAGCTGGTACAAGTAGATCTTTTTTCATTTTTCTTTCACATATTCCAACCTACATACAGTAATTTTTTGTAAGTTGCTGCAGCGTTCTTCACAACTTCAGTGTAACCATATAGACAGCTACTAAAATCAATATCTTTTACTAAAGATAAGAAAGGATTATTAGTGTAGGCAAAGCATAACATCAAACAATAACATGGATATTTTTTAAATCTACAGCAAACTAAATGTTAATTTGCAGGAGCCAACACTGTTTTTGTGAATGTGTGTGGTGTGGACATGAAAAGAAAAGAAGAGTCTAAGCCTACATTGCACCTTAGAGTATCATTTGGGTTTCAGACTGAGGCCCTGAAACACATAGTTGCTGCTCTGTTGCCTACCTGGGTGACTTTGCCTTTTTAAAGGAAGAAGTTATGATGGACATACTTGTTCCGATAAAGATATAAATATTGATACAAAATCATGGCTCACGAACAAACACAATCCATAGCGCATGCAGGAATAGATGTTTCGCACAATCACAGGATAGTTGAGATTGGAAGGGACCTCTGGAGGTTATCCCTTCTAACCCCCCTGCTCAAGCGGGCTACCTAGAGCATGTTGCCCAGGACCATGTCCTGGCCAACCAACCTGGCACATTTGCAAGTGATGTTTTTGCATATTTCAGCGAGCTCTTCTGGAAGCAGGGATATGCCTCTGTTGTTTCTTCCCAGTTTATGGGAGCAGAGTGTTTTCTTAGACTGGTTTTTGAGCAATTGTCTTATTTTGTAGCCTATATTGAAGACGTGGCAAGATGTGTAGACCAAAGCAAGCGACTGATCATCGTCATGACTCCAAATTATGTGGTAAGAAGAGGCTGGAGCATCTTTGAACTGGAAACAAGGCTTCGAAACATGTTAGTCACGGGCGAAATCAAAGTGATACTGATTGAATGCAGTGAACTACGAGGAGTTATGAACTACCAGGAGGTTGAGGCCCTAAAACATACCATCAAGCTCCTCACTGTCATTAAATGGCATGGACCAAAATGCAACAAGTTGAATTCCAAGTTCTGGAAACGTTTACAGTATGAAATGCCTTTTAAGAGGATTGAACCCATCACACACGAGCAGGTTTTAGATGTCAGTGAGCAGGGGCCCTTTGGGGAACTGCAGACAGTCTCCGCAATTTCCATGGCTGCTGCCACCTCCACTGCACTTGCCACTGCCCATCCAGACCTGCGCTCCACCTTTCATAACACATATCATTCACAGATGCGCCAGAAACACTATTATCGAAGCTATGAATACGATGTACCTCCTACCGGCACCCTGCCGCTTACCTCAATAGGTAACCAGCATACCTACTGCAACATCCCTATGACACTTATAAATGGGCAGCGGCCACAGACAAAAACTAACAGGGAGCAGAATCCGGAAGAGGCTCACACAAACAGTGCGATACTGCCCCTCTTGCCACGGGAGACAAGTATATCAAGTGTCATTTGGTGACCGAAATGCAAGGGGCCATCAACCCCCTTGAGCAGGAGCTGAGTCTGCAGTCCGGTGCCTGGAACTACATCCTCGACTGCTGCTGTTAAACATGCATTACAATCGATAACATACGAGGAAAAACAGGGTCTTGTACATATGTTTTTTGCAATTTCTTTGTAGCATCAGTCTTCCTGTTTTACCCATGTTTCTTCCCATTCACATTTTCGACTTTGTTTTATATGTCATTGGAGTTTGTATATTTACATTTTTTTAAATGAAGAGACTGCTGTATAGATAGGAAACTTTTTTGCTTCATTAGTATAGTTTTAGACTTTTTGTTTGTTTGTTTGTTTTTAACCTCTCTTGGGAATGCTTGGACAAAGCTATGTTGATACCAGAAGCACCATCCATTTTGTTGGCCTGCCTAGCCTGATTCCTGAAGGCCATGCCTGCTGCAGTTCACCTCTTTTGGAGAATATTTGTTCTTAGAAGGACCCCATCCCTCACTGAGAGCTCCAGTTTCATTTCTACTCCCGTAATGTGCACTGCTCCTTCCCTGCCCTTACACTGACCCCCATTTGGGGTAACACTACAGTCTGATCATCTAACATGTAATGTGGTAGATACCTGTCAAACAGAATATACCCAATCTGTATCGGTTGCTTCACAGTAGTCACTACAGAGTGTGTAGAAACTAGAGATGGTTTGGTTTTCTCTTTCTTGGGTTTGTTTTTATTTTAATTATTATTTTAAGAATGAGTTGATTGTATCCCTTTTATAAATATAAAAGCAGACCCTATTTTTAACACTTCCTGGAAAAGTATTAATGTGGTTGTGGATTTTATTTTTAAGCATTTAACTTTTTCTTTCCTCCCTTTCAAAATCCTACAAATGAGATCATTTGCAATTGTCAGGCAAGTAAGACAAGTGAGGCAATAGGCACTGAAGTGCAGAGAGTCCTGCTGATATTTACAGTGATGACTTCCAAACCAAAGGGGAATAAAAAGACAATATTGTAGATGGTTTGTCACTTTGTATTATAGAAAGTGTTATTTTCTAAAAAAAGGAATAGCAAAACATTATTTTGCTGTGGATTACAGAGTCCCCATGTATTTTAATGTTCCAAAACCTGTATTTGCTTTAAAATGATATATTCAGGATTAAGAAATCTTCTTTCATTTGGTTTTAGCTTGTAATGATAAGTAAAACTTTATTAATTTCAACATGATTTCAGTAAGAACTCAGGCAGAAAAAAATGACATGAATACCAACAACTATAATTGTTTTCAGAATAAACTTTATTTATACAAAATTAATATTTAAATCAGACCTGGAAGTATTAAAAACAATTTATTCACTTTAATGAATAAATAAATTAGTTTTATTTTTTATGTATGATTTTATCTTTGAGGAGTTGCAAATAATGCGTGCACCATGGCTGCCAGGGAAGGAAAAAAAACCACTTTGCTTACATCTGGACATCTTTAAGACAAATGGAATAAGCATCTTACTCATACTTACGTTTTAAATAATGGAGAAGTCCCTTTTGGTTTCAGAAAGAGGGGAGCAGTGTTGTAGCTCTACATTTTCAGGCCAAGCTCTCTGCTAGCAGAGGCAGAGGAGCTGGGGTGGAGTTACTGGTTGTAGCACACTGTCATATGGTCATGGGTTTGATTTAGCCTCACAGAAATGTAACTGGTATCCTGGCAAACAGACTTTATAGTCTATTTATGTAATTAATTAGCTTCAGGTATTTTTATGATAGCTGAATGATATTGGCCAATATAATGGATGTGTGGGGATTGTCACAATGAAAAAAGTACAGCTTATAATATTTTGGTATTCTTAATGAGAAGTGATGGGTAGAGAGCGCATAAATGGCAGTTTGGGGGATGTTTGTGGGAGTAAGCCAGAACCGACAGTGTGGGAGGAAATGACTATGCTCCTGTTGTGAAAGTCAAGAAATCTCAGTATCTGCATAACAAGCTAATAGAGCTTTGGGATGTGCACTGATTTTTATTTGCTTAAAAATGTTTATTTCTCTGAAAATTTGCTCAAGTCCTTTTCTACAATCTGTTGTTTATTATGGTGTCTCCCTCTGGACATGTGCCAAACATCCACAAAATGGAAATGAAGCTGCCAGGCCAGATAAAATTTTAAGAGAGCTTTGCACATTTGGTTATTTTCACAGTGTAAGAAAGCTATTATTTATTTACTCTCACAGACACCTGTCAGGCACTGATGGCATTTAATTTCATTCAACTGGATGCACTGATGGCATTCAACTTCATTCAACTGGATGCCAAATACCCCAGTATCCTCTGAAAGCAATGCATATTTTTTTCCCCTTTCCCTCCCCTTTACATGCCCTGGAGTAAAGATTGGGATGTGGAATAAATGTAGAATGTAACTATTTGACCACAGTCACATTTAGACGATTGGTAGGCGTTTCCTTAGCCACATGGGGAGTACCTTTCTGTTGTTCTATTTTTAGTGTAGATTTAAGCACTTTGAATAGCATGATTCAGGGATTGATGGATACTATTTGATATTCACACTACTTTAAAGAAGTTTTTCTTATAATGTTTTGTCATAATATTAAACAAAAGAAAAATAAACAAACAAAAAAGGAAACAAACCACAAAACAAAACCTGAAATAAATGGAGAAGCTGTCTATGGCTTTAGAAACATTCCTCCTTACTCTTCCTCCTCTATGAACAGCTGTGTGGGAAATAGTGAAGGAAACTGTTGTGTGTTCATGTGCTTTATGCTTGACAAAAGTTCTGTTGGAAAGCAAAATAAAATTTAAAAAAACAAAAACAAAAACAAAAACAAACAAAACACAACCAAACCTGTCATTTCCCTAGTGCTTAGGCTTCATCCTTTTTTTGGTGAAGATGTTCCAGTTTTTGCAGCCTGAAGTGTGCATGCAATAGCTACGTATAAGGTTTAGCCATAAGCAAATAGCACTTTATTTTAAAAACTGCACAGCATGATGATCAGAAAAATTTACTCTGCCTGGTCAATAACTTCAGGTCTGTATGTGGATTCTATGCACATGAATTATCCAAGTGTGGTGCTTTGTCTTTATAAGGCTCTCTCTATTCAGGGTAGTCTTTGGTATAAAACTAAAGGACTCTTGCACAATCTGTGGAAATTCAGTATATAGGTTCTCCGGACAATACGTATAGCTGGACAGAATTGGAGCACTCTACAGTATGCAGCTAATTATTTTGAAGGCGAAGTGCATTGCTGGGTCTGATTCTGTTCTCAGTTGCAGCAGTATGATTTGAAAGTAAGTCTAATAAAGTTGAATGAGTGTAAGATTGACTTGTGTGGGAGAGGAAAATTGCAAAAGCAAAGAGAAAAAGAATTCATATTTGCAGTCTGTGACAAGCTGAAATCTTGGCCGTAAGGAAAGCAGCAGCAAAATATCTTCCGCATTTTAACAGGGATCCAGTTCTCACCTGGCAGCCAACATCAAACACTTTCAAAATGATCTGGTTCAGAACTAAATACTGTTAGGCTTAGATGCAAAGTAAGATTTTTCTATTACTGCACAGCTGTGAAAACCATGTGTATGTTACATAATGGGTGATAATCAGCTCCAAAATAATTGGAAAGCTTGTTATACCAGCCTGATTAAAATTCAAAAAGTTTTACTTGTATATTGTGCATTAATGACACATTTAAATTATAGATAAAGCCGTGAGAATTGGGGAAAACTGGCCTGGTAACAGGCTTCCTTCATTCTTACATTGAAAAAAAAAAACAAAACCAAAAAAACAAACGGAGAAGAAAATGTCAAGCTAGCAAGCCTAAGGAGAGTTTAATTAAAATCCAAAGAAGAAAAAAAATCACAGCAGTAAAGTAAGCTCAAAAATAGGATAAAGGCCAATGGAGAAGAAAGGTCAAAATACCCACCTGTTTTTTGACTGTGTTGTGGGTTTTTTCTCATACAAAGCTTTGTACTCTGGCTGACCTACATAAAGTAAATGGGGTTTTGGGGGCCCATCCAGACAGATCAGCAACACAAATATGTCCCTGTACGTCTAATACACTTCCGAATGATTTTGTACTTGGTAGTCTGGCACAGGGAGTTTTTGATGTGTCTTCTGTTGTGGTACAGAGGGTGGCAGAAATCTGTCAGCGCTAAAAAAAGTCTCCATAACAGGTTTAGTTTATTATCCAGAGCAAATATATTCCCTTCACACCCACCCCTTATCTGATTTGCTGTTATTAGAACGCTTTTTTTTATCCATTTCTCAGCTGAGCAAGAGACTAATGTGGCTGGCACCAGAAAAAATGTAAGCAATTTCATAACAATAAGTCTCTTTGTATAATGAATGCTGCAAGTTTCCTTGCATTTCTCTGTATAGTCACAACTCTTCACCTCCTAAATAGCCCATTGAGTGGAGGTTGGAGGACACCATTGTGTCTTTCATTTGAGATTCACTGAATTTAGTATGGATACTGAGCTTTCATTTGTGATGTAATTTTGGTGGGCTATTTCCCGTCAAGTCTGGCTATATCCTCCAAGAAGGTGTGGTGGCAGTATCACACTTCTCCAGCTGGCCTTGGGTTGAAGTTCCAGAACCTGGAATTGTTGCCCTGGGGAGTGAAACTAATAGAAATGTTTCAGATAGTAAGAGTTTTCCTATGCTTTTTGTTTGTTCAAATTCTGTATGAGACAAAGTTTGAGCTTTGCTCTGGATTAATAAACTCTGAGGGTGGGAGGTCAAGAGTCCACCGAGTCATGAAGTAGTCAGAGCAGAAATTACAATGGCAGGCCTGATAACTTATTTGGAAAATGTATAAATTCTGAAGCTGCCCAGATTACTAAAAGATGAATAAATTGAGATTGAGGGTTGTTGAAGGAAAGTATTCTGTTTGCTGTTACAACCAGTCACATTCTAAAAGTTTATCAGCGTTCTTAGATTAAACAGTCAATATCCTAGATAATGTAATTTCAGAAACATTCCAAAGTCAATTTAAAGATTTTTATTTTGGATGATTAAGAGTAACATGACTCTCTAGGATCTAAATGTTAAATAAAATAGATAATCTTTACCTAGTACTGAGTTTACAGAAAGTACAAACATCTATGTTCTGGGTCACAAGTATTAGGAAAAGAATTTGAAGTAAAATTTGAGAGCTAAGAGTTTGATGAAGATGTTCTTGGTATTTTTTATGAAAACATCTGCCTTAACCGTGTCCCATCCCTAGAAGTGTTCAAGAAGAGGCTGGATGGGGCTTTGAGCAACATGGTCTAGTGGGAGGTGTCCCTGCCGATGGCAGGGGGTTGGAGCCAGATGATCTTTAATGTCCCTTCCAACTGTAAACGTTCTATGATTCTATGACAGAAGGAACACACAAATAACTCAAAAAATAAAATGGATGCCTTTTTAACCTTTTCTTTCTCTATTTATCTGAATATTAGCTCGCTCTCTGCCCCCCTCAAAAATACAAAATCATCCAGGAAAAATGGATATCTACTGAGCCCATGCTCTCAAACACATTTGGTGGCAGATAAAGAAGTGCAAGCCAGAGTAAGTGGCTGTACCACATGGCTGTGACTGAGAAGCTCTGCAGTGGGGAAACCATGTGTGCCCATGCAGGGAGAACACAGGGTGCTTTGGCCATCATGTTTAGTTACTCTTATTTCAGGTGAGCGCAGAAGGAACTACAGGCTCGATACATCACCACCCTTCTACCTGCTATAGGCAACACAGAGAGAGAGTGTGCAGTAACCTTTGATGTTAGTGACTTTAAATGTGAGCACCATCAGCTGGCTGAGCACAGATACCCTATTGCAAAGCATCCAGAAGAGCAGAAACAGCTGACAGTGTTTCCCATTTGTTTGGTGTGCAAAGTAAAACCAGCACTGGGTATAGAAGGAAGGCTAGCTTACTGGGTTAGTATGCAATCCACTAAATGACAATTACAGGAAATTGCCATCTCAGCTAGCACTGCACCCGAGCTCCCTCACAGCAGCTTCCACCCCGTCCCATCCTGTCCCATCCTCTCCTCTCCATTTACTTTGCAGGCTGCATTAAAAGTACAAGCACTCAAAGCTTGCTGTAAGCCCTCAGGTTGGGGTATATGTGAAAACTTTGCAGGAATGTTTAGGGTGAGTAAATGTCTTCTCTCATGAAGAGAGACTTACAGCAGCAAAGCTTTGGTTTGTAAAAAAGTTTATTGTTGTTCTCAGTTTACACACCATTTTTCACATTCCCGCAGAGCGCTCACATGAAACAGTGTCCTGATACTGTCCTGAATCTTCTGTGAAGTAAAAAGAAAGTCTTAAAAAGGTCAGTCATGGGTTCAAAGTATCTTCACTCATGCATCTGCCATTAAATGTCAGGTTCTGCACACACACTTGAAAAGCGAAAATAAACAAAGAGAAGCAAAATAACAATGCAATTACTAAAACCTGTTTAAAACTGTTTTCTAAGGACTTCTTTTTTTCAGGGAAGGTTGTTTTCTCCTGCTGTTTTGTAGGAAGTTATGTGAGAGACTGCTTTAAAAATTCTTTTCATTCTTTGCATGACGGGGAAATGACAGGGAAATTTTTTTTTTTTTTTGGAAAGTCCCATTCTTCATTGTGAGTTTAGAACACAAGTGGCAATGAATTTACAGACTTAGAAGAAACTGCTTGCCAGAGTTAATATTCTCTGGTGAACAGCTCACTGCAGCCCTAATTAAGTTCTTAGGGACATTTCAGTAGGAAATTTAAACAATTAGTATTAGACAGGTACCTTCAGCATCACATTAGAACGTTGTACATTTGTCTTCATAAAACCCAGGAAACTGCAAATGGAACAATTATGTAAATACAAAGCAGAGAGGAAAACAGTGACACAACTGTCTCTCCATCTATCTTAGCAAACAGTTCAGTGGCATCAGGTTCCTTGTTTGAGATCACTAACATATGCCAACCTCAGCAAAACACATGAATCTTTGCAAAATGTGCAGATATCTGGGGAAAAATTGTTGCAATAAGCACTCTCAAATCTTAGTTCCATCACAAAAAGCACTTTATATATTTTTAATGCCTCCACATAGATATTTTAACTTGTAACCATTTAATCATAGAAGATTACAAGAAAATAAAATATGTAGCAGCCTCATAGAGATTCAAGGAAGTTCCCAAAACCTGGGTTTGTTTGCAGCACCACATTTTTCATGTGCTGCAAGAAGTCAAACTTGTAACCAGGCCATTGCTAGGTGGCACTGTGACACAGATAGGTAGCTAGGGGTGACATGGGTTGGGAGAAGTATAGTAAATAAGTTTCCTGGTAATGTCACGACCAGGTAGGGGTTACATGACTATTACTTAGCCAGTCCTACAGCCACAGGGGATTACAGACATCCTTTGCCTGTAGGACACTAGATACTCGAATTTACCAGGTACTTCCTTCACCTCCTGGGTGTTGTCTGAAGCCATTTACATAACCTTGTTAGATGTAGGAAATGTTTTTTCTAGATGACAGGACCTACCTGAATCATAGGAATATCTGCCAGAGTTCCTATCATTGTAAATAATAATTAGTGTCAGTACAGTTCAGTTTTCTCCACTTACCTTTTCACTCTCATAAACAATAGAGACTGTGAAAAGCTCTCAGTCCTGTATAGCAAATAGCATTTCTACTTTTCTTTTTTACTGTTAGATATTTGAAAAGTGAGAAACAACAGCAAAGACACTACCTGCTACATTGTTCTTTATGGAATTTTGAAGAAAAGTTCCCTGTTCAGTCATCTTGGGCACCTTACCTGCCATGCTTCTTTCAAGACCCTGGTAAAGGGCAATCTAGAGTATAAAAGGTTGGAGACAAACTGAACTACATGTGTATATTATTTTCAAGGATGTTTTTGTTCCTTGTAGCTCCTCACATGGCTTTGGTTTGGTTTTTTGTTCGTTTTTTTGCTTGTTTGTTTTGTTTTGTATTGTTTTATTTTCATAAAGAAAGAGATATAAGGACTAAACCTCCTACCTGTGCATGTTGTGCCTGTTCAAAGAGCTGCTGGATTTCCTCAGCTCCCAGTTCAGTTACTTCTCCACCTCATAGGCTCTCTGACAAAGAGGTTTAGATGGTTTAGAGGGAAAATGGTGCTTTCAGGTGCCATAATATATGGAGTCTCAGACACAGTGAGTCTGATACTACATGCTCACTGAGAGACCAGGTTTCTGTGAGAAGCCTGAGCTTTCCTTCTCAGTTTGGCCTTCTGATTGCCCTCTGTTGGCTTGCTCAAGTTCTCCTAAGACTCAAAAAATAAAATAAAATGAGCTATTTGAAAGTCAAGGTAAATCAATGGAAATGTATAATGTCATCACTGACAGTTTCAAGTAGATGACTAGAACGCACAAATCTGCCCCTTTTTCCCCTTTCTTCCTCCTGTCCTGCCCTAGCCAGTCACCAGCTATAACTTATTCTAAATGTTCTGTAAAAATACAATCTAGGTTTTTTATTATTATATTAGTCAGAAAACTAAAAAATAGTTTAATATAACATCTTGGATTAATCGTAAAAGTTTGCAGATTCGTTAACCACTTTTATTTTATCCCTGTTCAGCAGCTAATAAAGTTAAATTAGACAGCTACCCAGTGCTGGGTGGCGGTGAAAGAGCCAAATCATTTCGTGAGTTGAGGATGTTAAAAGACAAAATGTTAATCTTAGTTTTTCCAGTAAAATGGAATTAAATTGTCTTCCCAGCATTACATCTAAAATCCACTGCTGTGACTCACAGCAATTTTGAGTTACATGTGAATTTTGCAAGAAAAGCTCACTGTTAAGTCTGTGCAGTTGCTAGTATACTATTCATAATATATAAACTTATGCACTGTTTCATAGATAAATGTTTTTATCAGCATATGGTATATAACTGCACTTTCTTCAGAAGATAAGAAAACAAAATGACCAAAAAAACCTTTACAAGAGAGGACAGGTGCCTAGTTGCAATAGTAGAAGAAAAATTTCACTGCCTTCACTTTTACAAAAAAGCTGCAAAAGTAATACAAATAAAGAAATAACCATCTGTAGAGAAATGTCTGATTCTAATGAAAACTGCAGCATCTTTTTACCAGTCACAGTTTGTCCAGGGGATTTAGTTTCTTTAAGTTTATTCACTTTACTCATTTCGGGAGGAGTTGGCTGTCCATAAGCAGAGTGCACAACACAACTCAAGTAGTAGCAGCCCCTTCTTGGGAGCATGCTATTCTAAGTTAATAGCTGGATAAGAATCTTGATAAAGCACTTTATTGCAAAAGCTCTCAGCTGGCCTTCTGGAATTCTGGGAAAAACCCTAGCTGAAATGCTCTGTAGCTCCTATTGAATACATGCACATACATTGAAGATATAAATATATATACTTACAAACTTCAACACATTTTCCATTGGCGGAATGAAACAAGCAAGTGCCATGGTAGGCTCGGGGATCATTCTTCTTAATTTGCGTAATGGTTGACAAAATTCAAAAATAATTTAACTCAAGTCAGCAGAATTAACGTTGTGTATAACTGGTGCAAAAAAAGAGCAGAATCAGGACCAGAATTTGTGAACATAGATTTCTGGTTATTCTATATTTTAATTGAAGATTCAGCATCATTACCATTTCCAAATGTTCATTACTACTGTCGTATAAACCATAGATTAACATATGCGTTCTTATCAAGGCTTTCTTTAAGGCTACAGATATGACTAAAAACTAGAAAACATGTCTCTTCCTTTGTACACTTTGTGCAAAATCACTGAACCTAAAATAAAAGCACTGAAGTCAACTAGAGATACATCGACCTATATTTATGCCTACTATATATTAAATATTTTACCTAAAGAGATTAACTTATATTTATTTTTTGAAAAAATTGGATGGGTCATAGCTAAAAGCAACTGCGTTTTTGTAGTAATTCTATACAGGTTGCTGAGAGCAAGAGAGTCATGATCAAAATGTTACCTAGTTTCAGTGTATGTTACTTTTAAAAGAACTTGTTTTATGTTATCCTAACTTTTGGAAAATTCACCAAGCCTGGTATATAAAACTGAGCAGCTTATTGTAACAACTATAACATATTAAACATTTTTGTATTTTCATCAATTTTTATTCTTACAGGAGAAAAGACTTCATTCACTAAATATGAATGCTGCACATGTTAGCAATAGAAATATTGATTTTTGTAACTTTGATTGCACTTGCCTTAACTTTTCCACACATATATACAAACACAAATAACAAACAGAGGGGGAAAAAAAGAAGATTAAGGGAAATGAAATCCACAAAATAGGCAAGTTTTGCATTATTTAATGAATAATGACACATGAGCATATTCACAACAATACTTGTAATGAGCACATGATGCCGTAGGTTTGTTAAAGCACAAGGTGTACTTTGTCTAGATTAAAAAACAAAAAAAAAAAAAACAAAACAAACAAACAAAAAAAAAACAAAAAACAAAAAAACTTTTGGTGTGACTTTGCTTTAGGTTTAAAAAAGTTGGATGTTTAAAAAAATCTTTATTACTTGCATATGAATATTTTTGTATAATAATATCTGAAGAAGGTTTTAAAACAAAACAAAAGACCCTACTTGCTTTATGGTGTGCAAATTTTAGAGGCAAATAAACAGGGTATGTGTCCAGTTTGTAAAAAAATGTTCTCCTTTCAAAATTACTCTTTCACTGGCTAAATGCAAGGTTATGACAATTTGAAATACTTTTTTTTTTTTGTGAACTGACAAAGAAAAAATAAAGCAATGTGAATAATTTGCGTATGCAAACTTTTTTTAAAATAAATTATTGCTAATGGCAATACAAATTTAACAGCATGGTAGAGAAGGCTTGAAGATTCCAGTTCATTGATTTGACTTGCAGGACCTACTGGGCCAGAGCATACGCATTGGGTAAACTGGCACAGCTCCACTGGAGGCAGTGGAGCTGCTCCAGCTTACACCAGCGGAGAACCTGACCTTTTGCTTAAGAATACTTTTAATAATAAATATCCCTCCATTAATATTTTCTTTCTTGTTTTTTACTCTTGTTCCATTGTTTAATTTCTTAAGAGTATTTCTTTAGGATGCATATATTCTATGCATATTAATTTTTTCTTAAAAACATGAAGGGTTTTGGATTTATTTATAGTAAAGCAAGTAGTGTAGTCTCATAACTCTCTGAGGGAAAGATTTTGTGTGCGTGTGTGGGTGCACACCGACGTGTTTGATTTACTATTGCATTGCTCCAGTTTTATGACTATTTATCTCTAATGGAACCACAGAGTGACAGGGGAATAGAGTAACATGGTAGTAAGTAATTTCTTCTAGAATTGTGTGTGTGTGCTTTGTGTGAGAAGAGTGGAAGACCCCAGCTGGTCTGGAACTGTAGTGAAACAGAAGTAGCTCAAATCACAGCAATGTTGTCATTGTACAAATTAAAGGTAAGAAGAAAATGTCCAAAAAGGCATAACTGAAAGCCTGAATGAATGCTTGTCTTTTTTAAGTTTGTTGAATATGACATCATGCCTGGGTCAGGAAAAGTTCCATCCTTGGTTTTCTGCATGGAGTGTAAGCTCTGTGATTCTCAACTGCAGCATCACAAAGCAGGAATGTCATTATCAAAGGCAATGAGTTTATTCCCATGTTATAGCAGTCACATGAATTGCAATCACCTTCTTTTTCACTTTTCTGTCAAGAAAAATTTAAACCTCTTTGACACAAGAATTTGGGACATGGCAATAAGAGACAGGCACCAGGGCACAGCAGCTCTTACAAAGGTTGATCATATGCCATAGCTAGAGGTTAAGTCGGCAGAAGAGCTAGCAATCGTCTTCCCTGGAGACTCAGGCCATAGACCACCCCATGTCTTTGCACCTCATGAGTATCACAAGATTTTTAAGACATGACGATTGTATCAGTTTACCTGCAGCAACTCATACTTAAATACATTATAATGCAACCTGCAGTCTGGAGCCTCGAGTCAAGGTGACCTATATTACAAAACATTGTTTCTACAGTTGCTTTTCTGAACTTTGAAGCTGTGTGCTTCATCTACGTCTCATGAGATTTTCATTATTGCTATATGAAATACTAGTAAGATCATCTGACTAAATGATCTTGGTTTCACCAATGTCAACAGGATAAGAGTTATGATTACTCAACTACCAGCATGTCAAGTACACAGAAATATGGTATCCACAGTAAATTCAAAAAGTACTAATGTATATTTAGTTACATATTTAAAATATTGCTATTAAACAGACATTATTAAAAAGAGATCAATATAACAAAGGGCTCTATTCTTTACTACATTACTTTGCATTCCTTGCATTTCTTAGACTCATGACTGAGACAAGTATGAATGCAGAAGATTTATTAGTTTCTGATATTCCTTCCTAGAATTATGCACGTGTAAACAGACTGGGAAGCCAAATAAGACTGCATGCTTGAAGAGAGACAACCACAGGAAAAAGTAAGTAAACAAGAAGATTGCTTGGAAGAGCACTCTAGAGTCCTGGTTCCAAAAGATAAATAAATACAGAGAAATACAGACAGAGAGGCAAACAAACAGAGAAAAGAACACCAACAAGCTGCAATACAGACCAAAACACTTAGAGTACATCTGGAAAACTTTCTTGGAAACTCCTGACCTGCACCACGTAGAGTGGTTATCTGGAACTCTACATTTCATAATAGCCATGTCCTGATAAAACCACAGAATGATTCTTGTTTTCTCTTATTCTGCTATGAGCTCTCATCCTCATACAGCCCTCTCCTTCAGTATGCTGTAACTCAAATACTGGAAGTAAAGTTCTGGAGCATAGGAAGCTGTCTCTGCTTTAGACGGTCTTTTGGATCACCAAATTAGTATTATAATCAATTTCATTCATTGATTAGATTGTAGATTTTCGTTCTCTTATTTCCCCACTGTATTTTTTCCAACATGTCTTTTTTAATTTTTTTTTCATATTTACTTTATTTTGCATAGATATTTGAATTTGGTAATACATGAAAAAATATGTATCTTTTAAGTACTAGGTTTGCTGCCTTGGGAATTCAGTATGGTATCTGTAATTGAAACATAGGTTCTTGAACAGAGCTCTGAAATGCAACTATTCACACTCTTGTGTGCCTATGTTAACTACTGCATCAGGGAGATCAGAATGCCATTTGAAGTAATACATATATAACTGAAAATTAAATGCTCAGGTATTTATAGCATTCACTGAAGTGCAAATAAAGCTGTTGTTTGTAAGTTAAGAGCTGTTTTATTTCAACCAGAGAACTATATACAAGGTCTTCCGTTTAACAACCTGATAAGAATCATAAAAGACACCCTGATAGTCATATACTACAATAGGTGATGCTGAGAACAAGAAAAATAGACATTACAATGCAAACTGATCTGTAATTGCAGTTTAAGTTTTCAAAATCTCTCCAAAAGGTCTGGGAAACATCATCACCTGAAATAGGCTCATGGATAACACACAGGTTAGTTTCAAACCTCAATGAAAGCAAATGTCAAAAGTAGAATGAACAGTAAGCATATTTTTCAGCAGAACAGTAACTACAGTACTGAGAATAATGCTAAAGAGGAGATAAAACAGTAACATAGACATGATGTCTAAATGCATTGTCTAGAGATTGAAAAATAGGCTCCAGAAAATTAGTCAGAGATGTTTAAAGTGCTTTACTTTTCAGTTACATCGTTTGTCTTCTTACATCAATATGCATGCCACAAAGTCAAATAACTGTTCTTTTAGGCTATGAATGCTGATGAAACTTAACCAATTTAGTATGTTCTCCCTATTGCAAAGAAATATGCACTGAGCAAGGTAAATATAGGACAAATCCTGTGCCCTTTATGTTACTGTATATGGCACTCTCATTTCTGTCTTGAGAAATTAGATGTTGGCTATCATCAGATTTAGTATTGGCTATGGTGGAGACAGCTGTCAGAAGCAACATAATTCAGATAATTGATGTAGGAATATACCGTGGCTTCTCTGTCAGCAGCACTGGATACACTGCCAACAACAACCAAAGGCTTTTTGTACTCCAGTGAGTGTCATCCTGCACCCCATACTAGCACCACATGTACTGGATTGAATGGAGAGAATACCAAAGCACTAAAGGAGGAATATACCATGAAAGAGGATTCAAGAAAAAGAGAAAAAAAAGAGAAAAATTTATCATCACACATGATAAGTTCCTTGTTGCCTCCACCAAGCCTTGCTTGGTCCCAATTTCTGGCCCCAAACAGATAAGACAGATAACACAATGCTGAGCCACAGCATTTTAACTCCTCCATGCAGTGCTCACTCAGCCACCTCTACACTCCCTACATCAAGAGGTGACTTCCTCCAAGTTAACTTCCAAAACTCATCAGAATGTGCCTACTAAAAATATGCTCTACTTGGCCGTAGCATTTCATGCCCTAACTGTATACTACACTATTTTGCTGTCTTCTGGGAAGATAGTTTTTGCTTTTGATATCCTGCTTGTTTTAATACATCTACAAGGACATTCTCATTATGGAAAATTGGTTGTAAAGTTAAGGACTGTACATTTGTTTGGGTATACAAAAGGGAGGATGTGGTGGTATGAAAGCAGAGACTAGTTTGAAATGTAAGTAATGGTGAAGAGCAGCATTTCTTCTAATGATTGAAATCACAGAATATACACTTCCAGGCAAATAGTTAATTAGCAATTAATGTAACCAATAGATGCCTAGAAAAAGATCTCCTTAGATTATAGCTAAATGAAATACAATAAAAAGATAGCAACCTAAGTACTCATTTACCAAAAAGATTTGAACATCTTGTAAAGGAACTGTTTCAATACATGATACTTTCAGAAAACCCTCAAAAACTATTTTCATCTATAATAACTTTGTAGAAGTTGCCTTGGTCTCTCTGGTAAATAATTAGCATTTTTAAACTGATTAAATAAGTATTTATATAATAGATTAGAAGGGGTTTCAAGGACTTATTACATGCTCTTTTTGTTGTAAATAGGATGGAATGGCTCTGATCTAGTCTCCTGGGTAAATAATGCATTTTATAACTTTAATTAAAAATGGAAGAAGTAGAAATTCTTTTAAACAAATACTTAAATACCGTCAAGAATTTTATTCAAAAGTGACAAAAGCCATCAGATTTAAAAAACAAGAAGGATATTCCATCCTTGATTTCTGCTTTCTTGCTAAAACAGAATGCCAGTTGCTGGAGGTTCCCTTCAGAGATTGTCCTGTGGGGCTGAGAAATAAGGTCTGGCCTTCAAACTTACAAACACAACTTTACAAAAACTATTGTCGTCTGAAGCTGAATTAACTTTAAGCTGATACTTTTTAAGACTTTCTATCTAATGTGTTTCATACCTCAGCAGAATCTGGAGCACAGGTGATAGCGTAACAGAGTTTTTATTTCAATGTGGCGATAGCTCTGTTCCTGGAGAGATTATGCTCACAGATCAGGAACTTATGCAACTGTTCATGCTTTTATTAGTCTTGGTTAAAAAAAAATCGACTCAGATACAGCAGAAAAGGATTTGGTTTTCCTCCTGACTCCTACTTGTAGGTGACTTAACTGTAGGAGGAGGAGAGCTTCACCCTCTTCCCAGAACTACAAATGAATTTACAGTGGGTGTGAAGTAATTTTCCCACCCTTCCTTCAATTAGGAAATTATTTCTGGGGAAATATTTTTTCTTTTGAGATCCTTGTTGTCTTAAAATACTTTGTAGGATGTGACCACTGTAGAAAATAAGTTGCAAAGCTGTGGAGTAGAAGTGTAAATCTTCTATATTAGTTATGAAAAAGCCCAGACAAGTCAAAAAAAGGCTTGGTACCTGCTTCAGATAGTTCTTAGAAGATGCTACTGAGTAGAAATAAAAGACAGCCCTATGAATATTACACTAGGATAAACACTACTGGTCTTCAAGTCCAGTCCTTAGTATAAGTATCCAATGGGGTACATTTCTTAAACTTAAATCCAAATAACTTTTATTCTTATGTCTATCATAGATACTTTGTTCCAGAACATAACTTTCTACCATTCAGAAGTCACTAAACATTTATTCTAAATATATTGTTTCTGTGCTCAAATAATTCTCTTGATCTTTGGGTTTACACACAAAGTAATAGGGTGTTAGGTATCATCCATGTTCTTCCCAGTCTTTTTTCTTATTAAGATCAACAAGACAAGTTAGTCTAGTCTTCCTATAATACTCTTCCCTCTCAGCATAATTATGGTTTCTCCATGACAGTTCTGGTTTTAAAACATCTTTCTTGAATATGGTTGAGCCTGCAGTATCCCGTTAATGATCTACAAGAAATCTTCCACCAAGGCTTTGTAAAATGTCACTGATATGTCCATCTCTATTTCAAACATATTTCTGCTGACTAAAATAATCTTCTTTTTTTTTATGGATGTCTAGAACAATGATTCAGAATTGCCTCATGATGAACTACGAACTTTGTGTGTAAAGGTTTGGGGTTAGGGGTTATTTTGGGGCATTGTATTTTGGAGGCAGTTGTTATAATCCCTCATCAATTTTCAGTCTTTATTTAAGTCTTCAGTTGTCTATGCAGATTACTCTTAGATTTATTTACGGAAAATGCATTCCAAAGTTGTGAATCAGAACTTTTCCTTAGCACAGCTAAGAGCAAAGCCACTGTTGATGACTGTCCACAAGACTGATCTAAAAGCTCCATTACCAGCATCTCCTGACTGAAAGATTTGTTTTTCAATATAGTCTAAACTAATCTCATGTATCC
Organism: Limosa lapponica baueri; assembly: GCA_002844005.1. Lineage (NCBI taxonomy): Eukaryota > Metazoa > Chordata > Aves > Charadriiformes > Scolopacidae > Limosa > Limosa lapponica. The sequence continues at coordinate 550,133 of KZ505687.1, read as the reverse complement.
ATTCTTTTATCAATTTATCTTTATTGACTAATAATTTCCCACATAGAATCATGTTAAATGTTTTACTGAAATCTGGATTGATTAGACCTATTTTACTTCCATTTTCTAGAAAACCAGAGGCCTTACCTGGATGGTGTTGCACAATGCATAGATGATAGATCCACACTATTCAACTTCCTTTTAATTTGCTTCATTAATTTTCAGGAGTCTCTTCTAAAATTTTTCAAAATCCTGCCTACTGCTGGAGTCAGATAAAGGAGTATGTACACAGCTGTCACTTTTTCTCCATTTCTTAAATGTAGGTACTACGACTCCAATTCTTTAGCCAAGAGGTATAGTTATAAACTGTATTAACAATTCTTACCATTTGACCTCGATTTAATGTGCAGTTTCCTTAGACCTCTGGGATGGATGTCTTCAAATTGAATTTTACTTCAGTCTTGGATTTAGCAATTCCATTTGCCTTCTGTCTTTCCCATTGTCTTTTGGGATAGTTGGCTAGTCACCTTCATCAACCATACCAGAAAAAAGGCAAAGCTTTGATTTAGATTTGGATTCTTGCTGACGCTGCCTTTAACGTTTACTCCACCCTTAATGTGTAGCAGGGGGTAGGGGTGGGATGTCTTTTCTTGTTCTTGTTTATTTATATGACTATTTTTATGGTATAAGTTCATTTGCAAGTTCTAACTCAGTTTGACTTTTGCCAGTGTTGATTTTATCTGACTATAGACCTCTAAGTTTACTTTGCTGGCACAGAGCTCTTTTTTCCATACCTTACTGAGGTTTTTGTTTATTCCTTTTGAGGAAGGGATTTTCCCAATAAGACTGCTGTTCTCTATACTTTTTCCACATATGTTTTCACAAGTCTTCCTCACATTGGTCACCTTGAAACTAGCAAATTAAACAGTGACTGCGACCATTCTTTGGCCCTGGGGCCAACGGATGCATCGATACTATTAAACTCTTTTGGCATCCAAAAGAGGTGCCTTTTCCAAATTATCTATTAGGAATGGTCACGCAGACTTGCTCAGGCACTGACTAGGAGAGCCCTTGGTGGCCCAGAGCAGTATCATGCCAGAGACCCTTCTAACAATGTGAGAGGGAGATAATAGAGCATCACAGGCAATGTTTAATTAACTTGTGTAGATGAGTCACTGTTCCCCAGCTCTTCCTTCACATTCACTGCAAACAAGGACAGAAAGTTATTAATTCTCACAATCTTATAATGACCTTCACACATTTAGGAGTATCTATTACAGCTTAAACACTCAGAAAGAAATATTTGGGGGTAATTTTACTGTCCTTTCAAAAAAAAAGCCCAATCTTCATGATTTCAAAAAAAATATCTGGAAAACACTAAGTAGCAACCTGCTACAGGTTTAGAGACTGAAATATTTCCCTGTTTACTAGTAAATGTCTTGTGAATTTGATGAGAGGGGTCTAATTTATAGCTTTGAGTACTTGAGACTGTTGACCACTTGAGTCTAGAGACTTCATAAAACTTCAACATTGCTAAGCATCATCTGGCTTGCAACCAAGCAGATTTCAGATGAGTTCTTAGAGAGACAACCTACTTGTATTTGTAGGGTCAAGTATGAAAGCCATAGTAACTTCTGTCCCCAAACAGGTAGCAAGGAATTTGGAGCAGCCTAGAGAACCCCTGGTGCTCTTCTTCCTAGGAGCTGAAATTGTATTGTAATAAAATTTCAACATATTTTGATTTGATGGAAAGAATAAATGTTACATTATATTCAAAAGTATATAGAAAGTAGCTGCCTCCAGCACAATAGCATGATATCATTGATAGGCTGTTTTGTTTGTTTGGTTTTTTTTTAGTTTACCAGTGGAGAAGGAAAAAATATCACTTACTACATCCAAACAAAACTTTCCATAAATGGTATTCTGAACTCTGGCTGATACTTTCTTCTCATTTCTATAGCAGTAGACTGAATCAAGACTGAAAAAACAAGAAAAGTGTTTTGAGTAGTTTCTTCTGCATTTTCAGTGCAACAACTGACCTAAATTAACTATAATCTTCAGCTTTTATCAGAGAAAACTGAACAGGGACATGAATCAGCACATATGCTTCTCAAAGCCTGCAGCATCTTCTGATATGAAGTATCAGACTGTGACAGGTTATGGATTAACTGAAAGCACAAACCAACACCACAAGTAATATTGGGAAACATGCTTTTCATGGGTATAAAAGAACAGCCAACTACAAGCAAAAAAAGTAGAAAGCAAAACATGAGATTTATCGTGTACCATCTAAAAATGAGACTCAGCTAATTCACAAATTGAAACAAAGACATGTTATTATTAGTGTAATACAAGAAAAAGAGATAAAAAGCTGGCAAATATTAAAAATCCTGCACTTTGTATTTGAAACAACAGACAGTGGAATTTTGGGGTTGGTTTTTCTTTTGTTCTATTCAACAAGATTTTGCAAGACATGATTTAGGCCTCCCTGCTTCCCATTACATAAAAATATCATTTGATTGTGTTGAAAAGTCTTTTAAGTATCTTAAGAAAGTTCCTGATCTCGATTAACACATAAAGAATTTCAGAAAAATTAAACTATCACTTTGTTTTGTTTTGCTTTGTTTTTTTCCCCTGAATTGTGACTCTGTAATGGAACTACTGAGATGCTATTTCAAGCAACTGTTACCAATACTTGTAGCTTTCAAGACAATTTTGAAGACAGACCACTAAAGATATTTTCTTCCAATTTTAACTGAATTTGCCAGATTGCTGATTAATTCTCTTATTTCACATGTCTCTAGCCATGCTGCTATGCAGACTTTATTTATTTATTTATTTATTTAGGAGCTATTCCTGTAGAATCTTGGATTTTCTATGTATTTTCATGTGGTGAGTTGACCTTAGCTGGCTTCCAGGTGCCCATTCAGTCAATATTTCACTCTCCCTCCTCAACAGGACAAGGGGAGAAAATACAATTAAAGGCTCGTGGGCTGAGATAAGGACAGGAAGATCACTCAGCAATTACCATCATGGGCAAAACAGACTTGACTTGGGGAAATTAATTGAATTTATTAGCAATGAAAATCAGAGTAGGATAATGAGAAATAAGAACAAATCTAAAAACACCTTCCCTCTACCTCTCCCTTATTCCCAGGCTCAACTTCATTCTCAACTTCTCTACCTCTGTGAGCAGCTCAGGGAGATGGGGAACGGGCACAATGCTTCATCTCTGCTGCTTCTTCCTCCTCACAACCTTCCCCTGCTCCAGCATGGGTCCGGCTCACAGTAGACAATCATCCATGAATTTCTCCAATGTGGGTCCTTCCCACAGGCTGCAGGTGTTCACTAACTGCTCCAGCATGGGTCCCTTCCACAGGGTACAGTCCCTTAGGAACAGATTGCTCCAGCGTGGGCCCTCTGTCGGGTCACAGGCCCTGCCAGCAAACCTGCTCCAGTGTGGGCTTCTCTCTCCACGGGTCCACGGGTGCTGCCAGACTCTTCTCCAATGCACGTTCTCCATGGGGCCACTGCTTTCTTCAGGGCACATCCACTTGCTCCGTTGTGGGGTCCTCCATGGGCTGCAGGGTGGATGTCTGCTCCACCATGGACCTTCATGGGCTGCAGGAGGAGAGCCTGCCTTACCATGGTCTTCACTGTGGGGCTGCAGGGGAATCTCTGCTCTGGCTCCTGGAGCACCTCTTCCTCCTCCTTCTTCACTGACCTTGGTGTCTGCAGGGCTGTTTCTCTCACATATTCTCACTCCTTTCTCGCAGCTGCTGTTGCATCACAGTTTTTACCCTTCTTAAATATGTTATCACAGAGGTGCTACCACCATCACTGATAGCTAGCAGTAGGTCCATCTTAGAGTCTGCTGGAACTGGCTCTGTCCAACATAGGGGCAGCTTCTGCATCTTCTCACAGAAGCCACCCCTGCAGCCATGCTGCTACCAAAACCTTGCCAGGTATACCTGATACATTCCATTAGTGTGATCTGCAATGAGACCATCTGATCATTTGCTTGGAAGCCTTCCTGTTTCTTTTCTAAGTTGTCATTGTATGTATTTACCGAGGAAAATAGCTCCAATTTACAGAGATTTAGTGGTTATATAGTCAGAATTATGTTGAAAGATGATTGCTGTTCTATAGAAAGCAGAAAATGTGCCTACTCTGGTTATCTAGGTTTTACATTGACCAAATAATCAGAGCCAAAGAAATACTTGTTAAAGCACTTTTAACTGAATTTAAATTCTTCAATGCTTTTCTTGCAAAATCTGTGCACAGGTCATTCAACTTTATCTTGGTTTGCTTTACCTGGGTAAAGCAACTTTCAACTATCTGATTTTCTACTTAGCTTAACCTCATACCCACAGTTTAGAATTCATTTATTTGCTCTTTGTGGCTATGTTTACTTTCTTTCCACACGGGAGGAAGTATGTTTCTTGTTATGAAATGTACCAATGACATGCAAATGACCGCAGCGGTCTACCAGAATCAGGAAATCTAAAGTGAAGGCACCTAACATGTCCTTGCCACCTGCCACTGTATTAAACTGAATTAAAAGAGGGCAAGAAGATGGCACCACAGTGAGGATTATGGATGAAGTGTCAGGCATTATTTTAAATCTTCTTATCTTCTGTCAACTTAAATCAAATTCTTCAAATGTACTGGGGCGGAGAACAAGGAGGTGGCTCTGCAAAGTGTCTAAATTAAAAAATGTTTCTTTTTTCCTATGAAACAGGATCATTTCTGATACTTATTCAGAGTAATACCTGTTAAATGTGGTAACAAATGTAATATCTACTGCTTCTGCTGTTATCAGTCCTGCAGAGCCAGCTACAGCTGGCTATAAGCGGAGGCTTCTCCACAGAAATAACAAAAGTAACGCTGACTGTGGTCCAAGGCAATCTGAGGCAATGATCCAATTTACTGATGTCCTCGGGTGTCCTAGGTGCCACAGCTGACATAAAATGAAGGTAATGTGACTACACAGCTGTCACCAAGGAAATGGGGAAATCAGCAGGGTTGCAAAAATATACACAGGGGTATGATGTGACCCGGAGAACACTTACTACAAAGAATGAAGAAGGAGGTCGGAAAAGATTGATTTTGATACCTCAAGTTGGATGGAGAAGGAAAAACAAAAGTATAATTTTGTTAGCATGCTCTGCCCGTCACTGGATCTTTCAGTGCCAGGGTCACTGCCACCTGTCAAAACACAGGTGTACATCGTGTCCTTACAGAGGAATTTGAGACTGCTCAAGAGAAGTTACTCTCAGAATGCAGACTGACAATACACTGCCCATCTTTATGGTACACAGTTACTTAGTGACATTCACAGCCCTTCCTAAGGGTTTATGTTCTTTGCAGTGTGCAGGAGGATAACCTCATGTTTAAGAAGGTGAATCACAGAAAATAGAACATGGAGTAATGAACATCTACACCAGAGGATACAAAACGAGGAGAACAAACACAAATAATACAGTGTACCTTTCTCTCAGAGTTAGACATTTCCCTTCAGGCCAGCACAGGTTGTCTGTCCTCAACAGAAATTCAGCCCCTGAGCTGAGCATCTGTGAAAACTTCTCAAACTCAGATTGGAATAATGGTTGTGAAGGCTTCTCTCTCTTTCTCTTCCATTCCTGCCTAGAGTGATGGGACTCGTTTAAGCGCTATCAGGTAAGAATTTTTGAGGCAGGATAAATCCCTTCCATTGAAGCTTTTCCACTTCACATACAGTAATTAAATATCCAGTAGACGAAAGAAAGCATAGGAAAAATGACTTTGTAGACTATGGGTAAGGAGCTTGTTTATGAAGAGGATGTCTAAATTCATATACCTTCTCCCTTCATTTCATTCCCACTTTGCAGGTTCACCATCTCCGGCAAATTAACTATTAGTTTTTTCCCAAGCAACATGGGACAGCCAAAGACATTGGATCCCAGAATATATTGGGATTTTCAGTGAATTTAGCCTTCTTTTTGTTTTGGAGATGGATTGTTTTGCAATGTGCTTTGTTTCCATCACTTATTGTTTCATAGAAAAACATGCATTTTTCTAAAACAATTAAGTAAATTAATAAAACTAAATTTTAGCTCTGTAAGACAAGATAATAAATATTGGTGGGTTTTAGATTTTTTCACCCAATTTGTTTCTATTTGGAGATTAAGACACTAAGACACAATTTCTTTAAGGATTTGACACCAGATTATTGCTGAGTTTCCAGAAGTCCCTCATGACTTCATTGTAAATCCATGCAACATATGCCTGAATGGGACAACCTGCGAGATTAATACCTGAGAATAGATACTTAAAGATTTCAGATGGAGGTGAGGATCCAGAAAATCCCATAGGTGGGATTTTTTACCTCTCAAAAAGCATGTCTGGGAATCTGTCTCAAAGAAGAGGGTTTTCTTACAGCCTTAATTAAAGGTTACAATCTCTCAAGAGTCCTTCTCCTTTTCTCCTACTGCTTTATTGTGCTTTCCTCCATTTAAATTATTTGTTATGAAAAAGTAGAGAGTTTTCATAAAAACCTAACAAACATATTTATTCATTAAGTTACTGATCTTACAGTTGAGAAAAATTCTGTAGTTCAGGGATTAAAAAAAATATATTGAGACTGCCTACCTTTAAGAACATTTCACATTCTTTAATAAAAAAACTTTTTCCTGTTCTCTCCTTGCCTGATATACCTGCCTTTTGCCTTTAATGCCTCAGAATCTCTTGCTAGCTCTTTTCTTTGTATAGAAGTGGCTTAGTTTCAATGCTGGGTTTTTTTCCCTTCCTGAATTTCCTGAAAGATTAAATAGCAAAAAGTATGTCCAACAGGAACACAGAATTTATAACTATGTGACAGGAATGATAATGCAAACAAAGACAAGAACTGATATATTAAACTGGGTGAAGATGACTACATAATAATTTGTAATTTATTGCAAGTCAGATAAATATTTTAATGAGCTTTTCATTGTTATTAGGTTCAGATACATGGAGACATAACTTATTAAAGCTTACCATGACGCAGATGCAGAAGCACTAAAGAAGACAATGGTATGGACCGTAAGAATAGGACAAAAATTCTTGCTTCTGACTTAATATTTGCCTTCAGAAAAACCCTTATTTTTACTACCCTTAACTTCCTGTTTTCTTGGATAGTATTCTACTGACACTAATGGTGACTACAGTACTGGTCCTACAAATAGAGAACTGAAAGCCAAGTAAAGTCTTCATTCATACTTCAGTTTCTCATGTTAGGTTTTGCATATCTTTTGTACACAGCCTTGTAAACACACTCTGCCCAAGCTCTGTGCTATCAAGCAAGCTCAAATATGACAGCTATCTGGCATAAGTAAGGCACACTGATTTCAGCAATGTTTACACCAAGCTTAGCATACTACAGCTGGAGCCCTCTGGCATCTATAGGGTGAAGAACAGATGACATACCTTGCAAAGGAATAGTTTATTGTAGCACAGATATGAAAGGTTCACAAAAAGAAAGACAAAATCCAAGGGAATAAAAGAACAGACCCTGATTTGAGTAAATGCAGCATCAGCCTAAAGTACTGTATGCATGAAACGATCATTTGCTAAGTGTCTGAATATTAAAAAGAACTCTAAAGTAGCTCTGAGTAGCATTATGTATAGACACATAATTTCTTTCTAGATGAAGTCAGTAATGAAACTAAATCTAAAAATGTATGCTTACATGTATTTAAATGACATTTTTTTTTCTAGTCTTCATGGTGCACATTCAGCCTCAACACCCACATTCCCTCTTCTGTCAGATGGTTCTTGCTCCACCTGTAATGAATATGAACACAACTCCCGGGAGCATGCTTGGTGTTGGAGTCTGCCAATTAGGATGGTCAGAGTGAAATTTCACAAAAGACTATGTACTTTAAAGGTAATTCAGAGGAGACTATTGTTGAGAATTGTGTTTATTCCTTTTTCAGATGGATGATTTTTTAGATAACACTGATCTGTCCCCTGTTGCCCTCTCCCTATTCCATATTTGCCAATGTCATCTACTTGCCGGTAAAAAAAATCCATTTTGGTTACAGAGGGAGAGTGGTTCTCAGGCTACCATAAAACATAACCTAACTCAGCACCCTCATAAGCAGTATAAACAAAGTCATAAGTTCTTTCTGTGATCATTCCTGTGATCACATGAAAGAGCAGTACATTGTATTTCTGGAGCATCTTTAATACAGTGTCTCAAACTAATTTTACAGGAATTACCAAATTATAACGCATATGTGACCTAAGCAATTTTCAGTAGTCCCACTTAACTGAACAGCAAACTTCATGGTTTTAGGGTTTATTTAGATTATCTTTTAAAATATAGTATTTTAATCAGTTTATTAAATTAATAAAACTTAACTGCTTTTGCAATTTGAAACAAACATTAGTAGAAGTTTAAATGTAAAAGTATGTAGCTTTAAGAAGAATTGAAGTTGTTATAGCTACTTAAAACCTGAACCTTCTAAAATTCCAAAATGTTAAATTACCCTAGAGAAATAGATTAATCATTATCTGTTAGTTTGCATGTGTTTTCAATAAAAATAATCCAAACTTCAGTTAAACAGTGCAGAAACTGGAACTAAAGCCAGACTAAATATTACTACCATAATGTATCCCTAAAAATTATTACCTTAAGTAGCCAGGAGTATTAAATGTTATCTATTTATGTGCACGTAATCCTTTAAAAAACAGCAACAAGCTAAACTATACTTTGCAGTTGTCATTTCGTTTGTATTGAGAGAGAGACAGCAGAGTAGGTGTTCCCATCTCTTTTAGTCACTATAATACTCTAGATATGAGCCTTACTAGGAAATGTGATATACATTCGCTAGACCATAATGGCATAACTTTGATGAGAGTCTAAATTCAGAAAAGCAATGAACATCATGGTAGACTATTACCATAAACTATGTCACCATCTAGATTAAAACACTATGGTCTTGGTTTGGGAGAAACAGAGGGAGGGCTGTGAGCAGCCTGGTTATGGACCATGCCAGAAGCACTCAAAGGATCCGGAATAGGAAGACATCTTCAGTATGAGGCTGTACACACTGCCAAGTTTCTGCAACTTCTGCTTTTTATTGGCTTAATGCCACACAATTTTTAAAAGAGCTGTGTGGAAATTGCTGACAGTTTTAACAGAGTGTCTCTTTCCCTGCTTGTCAAACATCAGATGCACCTGTTGTGTTATATGTAACAATAACAAAAATTGCACGAAGTATAAAACACAGTGGGTCTGATTATTAGCTGCCTTACTGCTTATTCAGCGTCCAACATAACGGAAGGGTGAATTAACAGGGAGTATAGTTTAGGTGAATTATGTACATAATTCCATGGACTAAGTTTTTTATCTTGTCTTGTCTACGGTTTCCACATATGGCATTACTAGTGGGTTAGGAGAAGTGGAATAACATGGGCTCTAAAACAGAGCACTCTCTAGTGTATGTGTGCGTGGTTGATTGTTATTATTATTTTCATGGTCATACTTTGGAAAATCTGTGAATTGACTTGCAGACAGGCTAGCAACTGGTTTGCTGTATTTCTACATAACTTCAAATATTCCCTTGGGCCACATTCTGGAGTAACCCATGCTAGTAGATCCTTGGGAAAAACCTCCCAGTGTATTGTGTCCTTTGGGATGTTTTCCAGTACAGGCTTACCAAATGGATTTTCCTCACCTTCTGTGAAACCTCCAAATGCACTTGCAGTGATGGCGTACGATACAGAAGATGACAGCCTTTCTTAGAAACCCCCTAATATTGGCTGGAGCAATGTTGGGCCTGTCAGCAGCTGGAACTCAGCTGAACTCAGGCTTCATGCCATGAATCAATGATCTAATGTGACAGGTCTTTTTGGGAACATTCCCAACAACAGTGGGCGTACATCAGTACTTTCTTTAATCTCTTTGTAAATCAGCGTATACAATTGGATTTAATCTGTTACCTTTTTAAATAAAAGATAATTCAGCTTCAGTGGCAGTGGCCTTCCATTTATATGCTATGGAGAGCTCAGAGAAAGAATTATCCCTCAGGAACTCATAATGTTAAGGATGAAGCTGAGACAACGGTAATATTTCTAGTTTTGCGAGGAATAACAGGAACACCTAGATTAGTAATGGAAAAAGCAGCTACAAATAAACTGAGGAACAAACACATGTTGCAGAAAGTGGAAGCCCCAGCTCCACGCCAGTCTTCTTTTTTTTCTCCCCTTTCAGTCCACCTCCTCTGCTTTTTGGTCTCCAGTACTAGCTTCTCTTTAATCTTTGGTAAAAAATAGCTTTTCAAATTTTTGGAGGAACCTTGACCATGAATAAAGGATAAATCTTTGTCATTTCAAATCCTTGGCTAAGGATTTGCTTCCACTTCAGAGTAGTTACAGGAATGATTTATTTAACCCATTGCCTTCATCCTTATAAATTAGAACAGAAGCATCCAAATGTGAAAGCACAGAAGCCTGCATAGCTTGCCTTGAAGAAGGTCTTGCAGTCTTGGTGCTCTCACTGCATGCCAAGGCAGTGCAGATCTGCCTGAGGGAATTGGAGAGGCACGAGACCTGTTTCTGCCACTCTCTGATGTGGGCAGCTTCTAGGAAGAGCACTTAGGACAGCGTGGCTTTCCCCTCCCCTTCTTCTTGTCCACAGTCCTCTTCAACTTAGATTCACATTCACTGTGGATACAACTAGTCTCTAAAAACATGAATAATCTGGTCATCATGAAAGCAATCTTGCAGTCATGTGATTGCTTACTCATTTTCACAACTTCATTCTTCCTCCTGAGGACAAAACTGCAATGGCAATAGTTATACAGTTTTTACATGTAAGCACGTAGCATTTACATGTAAGTCTTTGCAAAAAAAAAATTCTCATTACTAGATCACAGAATCACAGAATATTCATGGTTGGAAGAGACCTTTGAGATCATCGAGTTCAACCACAAAAAAAAAACCAACCAAACAAAATACCCCAAAAAAATCCACCACACCCACCCACAAACAGACACAAACCAACAATCTCGGGCACTAGAGCATGCCCTGAAGTGCCATGTCTACACTTTTCTTAAATACCTGCAGGGATGGAGACTCCACCACCTCCCTGGGCAGGCTGTTCCAGTGCCTGACGACTCTCTCAGTAAAGTAATTCTTCCTAATATCTAATCTAAACCTCCCCTGCTGCAAGTTTAGACCATTTCCTCTGGTCCTGTCATTATTCACTTGGGAAAAGAGGCCAACACCCACCTCTCTACAACCTCCTTTCAGGTAGTTATAGAGGGCAATGAGGTCTCCCCTCAGCCTCCTCTTCTCCAAACTAAACATACCCAGTTCCCTCAGCCTTTCCTCATAGGACTTGTTCTCTAGACCCCTCACCAGCTTGGTGGCTCTCCTCTGGACATGCTCCAGCAGCTCAATGTCCTTCCTGTAGTGAGGGACCCAGAACTGAACACAGTACTCAAGGTGAGGCCTCACTGGTGTCGAGTACAGAGGCATGATGACTTCCCTACTCCTGCTGGTCACGCTATTCCTGATACAGGCCAGGGTGCCATTGGCCTTCTTGGCCACCTGGGCACACTGCAGGCTCATGTTAAGCCAGCTGTCCACTAACACCCCTTTGTATAGCTAATTCCTTAGGGCAGATATGGGAAGATGGAAAGCTACCTGCCTTAACTTCCTAGAACACAGTGAATTTTGGAGGTATTTATTTTCAGTCCTTGGATATTCTGTCAAAGCTGAGGACTCTGAAGAAAGCCCCATGTGCATTTCGGCAAGACTGGCAGTCATGGCCAGGGCTGTCCGCAGCCACCCGTCCTTCTCTGCAGCCTACACCACCTGGGAGGCAACTTCCAATGGAATTTGACATTTATGACCATCCGCACTACAAAGCACATGCACAGCATCTAGATGAAACAAGTGACACTGAGAACATACCCCAGTACCATGTCACCGATCATGTTTTTTCCAGGAAGCTGACTTGACAAGTGCGCTTTTTGTAAAGAGATGTTAAAGTAAAAAGTAAAAAAGTAAAAAGTAGAAAGTAAATCAGAATCCTGTTAATTTCAGTGTTTATGTTCCCTTAGATTTTATTCTTCCAAAGTTTAAATCTAAAACAGCAAAAAGGTTCATATCTATCAGTTTCCGAAAAGCACAGGCGTAGTCCGTATCAGTAGCCACTAACCACAAAGGCATCTTACATTTTTCTTCTGCATTAAAGACAAAAAGTTGCTGGTTTCCTCATTTTTCTGGACACTGTAGCATATAAAGTTGGCTTTTATTGACTTACCCTTTTAAAATTAAAAATAGCAGACTTCTAACTGTTATTTACAATGACAATCTAGTGCCAATAAGTTATCACATTTGATTTATTTTGATAGCTAACCAAGCTCATAGCAAATCACAAGTGAATGCAGTAGATTGTGGGAAAGAAAATGGAAGTTGACATGGGAGGAGTAGCAAGTATGATTTAGTAGCTATACAAACAATAATATTGTTTGCTTCTTCATTTGAGGTTATGATCTGTTCCGCATGTATTCCCAAAGCAAAAAAAAAAAAAAAATCCTAGAGGAAAAAAAGGGGATTTGATGACAAATTCTGTGATTCTGTCTCCAATATTAACTGGTAAAGATGCTAATACTTCAAATTTCATGATGGACTATGTCTGGCTATAAGACTTATAAGTCACAAGAAATCCTTTAAAATAAATGTCCTTGGCAGCTGTAAATTTCATTAACCAAAACTGCACATTTTAAACAGTCTTCCAGTGGCTTCTATGAGACTTTGTTACACTTCGGTAAAAACTTGGTTTGTGCTCTGGTTAACAAAAATTTTCTTTTCATCATTCCTGATTGCTTATTGTAGTACTTACAGGCCTCTAATTTGAAACTATATATTTGTAGTGATTGAAGTAGAATTTTCTTGTCTTCCAGTCTCTGAAGTTTGTAGTTTTATGAAACTGAAACTTGCCTTACTCACAAATTAGATTTCTTCTTTTACTCTTCATTTTATCCAAGTCATTAGTTCTCAGAATTAAACATCATTAGCTATCACAAACAGTAAACAGTTGCTTCTGTGTATTGATTATACCATAATATGTTGCTATTAACTAAATGAGAGCATTTAAGCTCATATCCCCAGTGTAATTACAGGCCAGTCTGTGAATGGTAGCATTTCAAAATCTATTCCGAGCGTTCAGGCCAAAGTGATTGATCACAGATGTCTTATCTATCAAGAAAATGCAATGGCACTTGCAACAGCACTATATTAAAAACAAGTTTCTTACTAAATACACTTGCAGTTTTCATACTGAGAAAATGTTTCCTTTTTCTTTGCATATATAACTGTCTCTTTTGACAAAATGATAGCATGCCTGTCATCAATCAGTTCTAGGACATCGAGGAAATTGTGAATACACAACAGTTTTCTCAGCATTTGGCTCAAGAGGAACATTTCAAAATTCAATTACATTTTTAATCAGAAAAAGGCCTTTTCACACTGATATCTTCCATGGTCTGTATTTATTCTCTTTACCTTATTTTTAATTCATTTTTTCGTATTTTATTTTTTCCTCAGGTCAGATGTTATATACCCATCTTGAATGGCATTCTTCTTCTTCTCATAGCACACGTTTCTTCAGTTGTTGCCAGTTTGACGATTTCACCAAAGATTTGTGAGAACAGATAAAATAGGCAGCATTAGCTTTTCAATAGCTCATAAAGGAAAACCCTTCCTTGAGTGCCTGGCAGTTTTGTCTGGGGGTGCCTTGCTACCCCTAGCACTTCTCCTGCTGATAAACAAAGCATAGGATAACCTGACTCTCTGTATCAGCAATTTGTTCAATAAGAGAGAGACTTTTTCTATAGTTGTTTACCTAATAAGGACTGTATTTCCATGTCTGGATATGTTTTGGTGTTATGCCTGCAATTAAAAGTGTTAGTCTGAGTCTCAAAATCTCCCGTGATAATCCCAGCGAGCAGAATTTAAGAATAAGATTAAGATAATTTGATGTTTATAGGCAAACAAGAAAAGAATCTGTTTGCTTCATCTCACTTACCAGCTGGTGACGGTGAGAGGTAAATTGACTCTTATGTCGCCAAAATTGAGAGTGGGTGAAAACAACGTTCGTTTTATTCTCATTAGCACTTTCCTGAGGCCTATTCTCATTGAGCATCTGCATTAGTGTCTTAGTTGGACCAGGAGCACTCTTTCAAAGTGTTCCTTCAATGTTCCCTGTTTATTATGCTTTGGTGCACATTACAGAGGTGGCTCAGAGCGTTTGATCTGCATTCCCTTTGGATATAACTGAACTTCAGTGAACTCTCCAGGAATTCACTTAACGAGCCCCACATGCAAGTAGGAGGTTAGTCCATGGAACGAGAGAAAACTTGGACTGAAACCTCCTCCTCCTCCTGCCTGAACTGTGCATACCATGGAGCACTGGCTGGTTTGCTCTCCAGGTCTGCTTGTATTGTTACACCTGACTGGGGAACAAAAACATAACCACTCCTTTTCCTTCTCTATGCTTACAAAATAAAGTTGTTATGAAATGGAAATGAAATTGCCTGCAAACATAAAGTCTGGAAAGCATCAGCGTCAGTCATTCTAGACTAATATAGATGTAATAAAATGCAAATGTCTGTACGTAAAATTAGTGCAACTGGGCATTGTTTAATATCTGCTGGACTCATATTTTTGAAACACCAGGATTATAGCCGATAGATGCACATGTTACTTTTCACATAAGTGAAGAAGATGACACAAACTTTTTTGGAGAGCAGCCATCATTACCGTCGACTGCACTATGCCAGTTAAGATTGTTTTACAATTGACTTTTTTTAGAAAATAATTTCATATTCAGAAAGTTGAGTAGGTTTACCATACAGCAACAGGAACATACTGACCTCACCTAAATGGATACAGCCTAATGGGAACACTTTTGATGCAGGTTTTATAAAAATGTCAGACAGAATGGTTTTATAGAGACAGCAGATGCCATCAACCCTCATATGTTATTTTCAAAAGTACTTGCATGCACTTCTAAGATGATGAATGCACTAATAATGCAAGAGAAGAAGCATGCTGCAAAAGATCTAGCTGGCT